>VWYP01027660.1:162012-260937 GCA_013400435.1 Pycnonotus jocosus | reverse complement strand
TAAAAAAAAAAAAAAAAAAAAAAAAAAAAAAGAGCCAGAAAGAGTCGCCATCCCTTTTTTGGATGCAGATGGGAACACGGCCACCAAGGATGAGGAAGGGCCTTATTTGTCTCAGTCTCCAACAAAAAGATCAGTTATACTCAGGGTACTCAGCCTCCAAGCTGGTATACAGGGATGGGAAGCAGAAGAGACTCCCTGCAATACAAGAGAAAGCAGTTAGTGACCTGCTGTGCCACCTAGACACTCACAAGTCTATGGGGCCAGATGGGATCTAACTGAAAGTATTGAGGGAGCTGGTGGAAGAGCTCACCAAACCACTCCCTTTCACTCATCCTCAGTCCTGGTTAACCAGGGAGGTCCCAGACCACTGGAAGATAGTCAGTGTAACCTACAAGAATAGTTGGAAAGAGAATCCAGGGAACTACAGGCTTGTCAGGTTTACCTCAGTTCCAAGGAAGGTTATGGAACAAATCATCTTGGGTACTATCACACAGCAATGCAGCACAGCCTGGAGATCAGCTCAGCCAGCGTGGGTTTAGGAAGGGGAGGTCTTAACCAACTTGATCTCCTTTTAGGACCAGGTGACTTGCCTAGTGGATGAGGGAAATGCTGTGGATACAGTCTACCTAAACTGTAGTAAAGTCCTTGACACTGTTTCCCACAGCATTCTCCAGGAGAAACTGGCTGTTCACTGCTTGGACATGTGTACTGGTTTTACTGGGTAAAAAAATGGATGAATCACTGAGCCCAGGTGGTGAATGGTACTACATCTAACTGGTGTGGCCAGTCAAAAGTGATGCTCCTGAGGATCCAGTTTTGGGGCCAGTCATGTTTAATATCTTTATCAATGATCTTTATCAAAGAAAGTCAAGTGTACTCTCAGTCAGTTTGCAGATGACACCAAGCTGGGCAGGAGCTTTGATCTGCTGAAGGGTAGGAAGGCTCTGCAGAGGGATCTGGAAACTGGATAGATGGGCTGAGGCCAGTTGTATGAGGTTCAACAGTGTGAGGTGCCAAGTCCTGCTCTTGGGTCAGAACAACCCTGTGTTGTGCTACAGTCGGGGGCAGAGTGACTGGGAAAGCTGCTCCTCAGAAAAGAACCTGGGGTTCTGGTCAGCAGTGGCTGAACATGAGCCAAGAAGGCCAATGGCATCCTGGCCTGTATCAGCAATAGTGTGGGCAGCAGGAGCAGGGCAGGGATTGTCCCCTGTACGTTTGGCCCTTCCTCCAGGCAACCAGCAAAAGGACAAGAGGACATAGTATTAAGCAGCTCCAAGGGAGGTTCAGGTTGGATATTGGGAAAAATTTCTTCAATTAAAAAGTGTTAAAAGATGGGAACAGGCTGCCCAAGGAAAAGATGGAGTCATCACCCCTGAAATTACTCAAAAAACAAGACATGACATTTCATGATATGTTTTAGTTGGCATGGTGGTATTCAGTCAAAGATTGGACTTCAAACCTTAATGATTCTGTGATTCTATGAGTCTATTTACCATTTTCTTCAGATTTTGTTTCAAGATTCAGAAACTGAAGAATGTCTGTCATGGAACTTGTGTCTGCCCACTAGCTTTGTCACAGGTAGATAGAAAAACAAAAGGAGATAAATCTCTCTTGTCTTGGAGGAAGGTGGGAAAAATTAAAGAAATATAGTTTCTTCACACTACCACCTCCAGACCTGACTATAAGAAGTCTAAGCGATGGCCTTAAGCGTGAGCTGAACTCTGGAAAACCTGCTTGAAAAATGAGAAATTAAGTTGTGAGTTATACGGGTGTTATTGAAGCAGCTTTTTTTTACTATACATGGAACTTTATTTAGAAAAAAGTGATTCCAAGGAGAGAAAATTAAATCCCATGAATGTTATCCATTTCTAAATAACTGAATTTATCTTTCTGAGAAGGCTCCCAGCTCTTCATCTTCATGATAACCTGTTCCTGTCATGACTGCAGCAGTTTTGGGATGTGAGCATCAGCCATCAGCATAGACTTTTAGATCAGTATAAGATTAATCTTACTGCAAAAATCTTTGACTGGGTCAGGCCTGCGTCTATGTCTGGCTCTGTCTCTCTCAGAAGACTATAACTTACTCTTTTAGCAGTTGCATTTGAACTGTGTTTTGTGTCAATGTGGGATAAAGAAACAAGAGGCCTGCATGTAATTTGGATTTTTCTAAGTATCTCATTTCAATCTAATGTACTGTTGTGTAATTAAGCCAGTAAGTCTATATGACCAGCCCATTTCAGGACTTGGTCTGCTATCTTTAGTCAGTGACAAAATCTGGTTTCCATTGCTTGTTCAGAGATGATAGCAGTGTGATTTACAGGTATAAGTAACAAATTAGATCGATTAAAAAGACTAAGAGTGGCACCTGTCTAAGTGTAGGGTTGCACTAAATGATTTCCACATCTTTGTTTCCTGTAGGACCCTGCATTTGCAGCCTCTCCTCAGGAAGGTTAACAATGGGAGAGTTGTTTCTTAATGCTCATGAACCAAGAAAGCAGCCTTATCCTGCAGCCCAGGGATATGATTATAATCTCTGAGTGAAAACAACAGCCGTATTTTTCAGCTCCATGTGTACAAATGATCCCTGTGTTTCATACAGTTCTTGACTGTGGCATCTTGGATTGCCCAATTTGTTATAAGCCTGTATTGTGAGCTGCCTTTGTATAGTAGAGCTGAACTCAAAGTCAGATACATGCCCCTCTTTCTTTGTGTACAATTGCTAGCATTTTGAATTCTTGTAGACCTTTCTAAAATATTTCAGAATTTTAACAGTCTTAAGAAATTTTCAAGTAATCTGATTTATTTTTTCTAACAGTGGAAGGGAAAGTATGCAATTTTAAAATTAACAGAACTAGATTTGTGGTATTTCTATCCCTTCTATCTCTATTCCTGTCTAATGAAACTTAATCATTTTATGATAGGCCATATTAATACAGATACTCCTTAAAGGCTGTGCTTAAAATGAGTGATGAAATCTCTATTTTTATTATTGCAGTTAGAAGCTTAGAAGTACATCTGCAGTTTATTGGAGCATGGGCTTCTTTGGACATTGGAGACTTAACCCAGTTGACTAGTAAATATTTGACATGTAACACTCCTCCATGGCAAAATCATGGTTGGAAATCAAGAAAACAGGCTTTTTATAGCAGCTTCAAGAGGAGACATCAGGCCATCCAAGAATCCCAAGAGGTGAAAAGAATGTGGACATGCTCAGATTCCTTGCTTTCTGTTGCTTTTAGAGTAACAGATTCTCTGGGTGTCGCATAGTGGAATAATACACTTCATTAGTTAGTCCTGTAGTTCCAGGAAAAGAATAATAAAGTTCCTCCTCTCAATATATGTATTCAAGGTCTTGGGGACAAGTGCTTGTTTGTACAATCTTCCTCTCAAGTCACAAGTATTTGGTTCCAACTCTTTCTCCTCTACCTCTCAGATACATCTGGCTCCTCTGAGGTGTGGTCAGAAGTTCATGCTTCTGCAAGCACAGTCTTTCACACATTAATACAATGTCATCTCATTAGAATGGAAATTCCAAGTGAGAAGGAGCCCAGTACTTGATCTCACAAACCAGTCCCTACAATGTTTGAAGGAGAAATTTCAGGTTTTGTGCTGTTGGGTTAATATTAAGTTTCAAAGTGATAAATACCAGTTGTGCCTCTAGAGCTCTTCAGTTTAGATCACAAGTCATATTTAGGCTGGATTGAGTGCCAAAAAAAGTTTAAGCTAAAGATGTTTAGATTAGTATCTTAAAGGAAATGCACTCTCAGTTACTGCAGGAGGATTAATATTCCTGTCATATTCCTCCTGAGAATCATCATCCAAAAAAAGAACTTGTCACCCTCTTATAACAGGTTGAATTAAATCCAAGAACTAAGTGATGTGAATTACCTTCATATTCCTAGAGCCATTCCCTGTAAGTAATGGTGATCACATACATTGGCAAAGCAGCCCAAGAGAAATGGCTATAATGATGTTCACAGTGTACCTGTACAGGGAACAGGAAAGATTTTTATGTGAAGATCTGTTAATCTGTTCATGCTGATGAGTTTTCATAACAATTTACTGTATGATGCACCAATTTGTATATGGTATTTGCACTGCAGTTGGAACCTTGTGCTTATTTGCACTCTGCAGATCCATGTGTAAACCTGTGTGCAGTGTTACAGTGAAACAGGGCCTTATGCATGTAAAACATTGCAAATACGTAAAGACCAGAAAAATGGGAAAAAGCAATTGGGTGCAATATGGTCACATATATCATGTTTTCTGTTCTACTTCAGAATGTTCATTATATAGTCACTCTTTCTCTGAGTGCTGGAAATATCCTCTGTCAGAGGATCAAATGCTGAAGAGGAGTGCAAAGAATTATCCATTGCCACCCCATTTTCCAAATTTCCAGAAGTGTTCCTAATATGTCCCTGATTTTTAGATGATACAGACATTTTCCGGGAACTAGATCTGAAGCGTAATAACTTATTTCTCATCATATGCTGAGGAATCATTTAGTTGGGACTGAATTTTAACCTGAATTTTAACTAGAAACCTGTATGTGAAAGCCTCCAAACCCCATTAATAATACTTTGTGTTGTCCTAGCAATTAGTTTTCAAATTTCTTATAAGTATCAAAAATTTGAAATACTTTTTATGTTTCCTTCTACGGAATCCCTGCATTTATATACTTTCCTTTTATTTAATGATGTGACAGAAGATATTCCTTGTCTTAGAGATGCATTAATTAAAGCATTCAGTTATTTTTTTTCCAAAATAAATGGAAAATAAATGGAATTGCTGAATATGACCGTGTTTGACAATTACGCATAGGTAGCTCCTCACAAAATTGATGCGAGTTACTCTGTAAGGTATTCTTTAGTTATCATTTAATGAAAGTTATTATTATCATTTGCTGAATTATTTAAAGCTATCTTCAGGCAAACTTAAATGACTGTATTTATTTTTTAAATAGAAGCTATTTATTGCACTTTGCTCTTTCTGTAACTTACCTGCTTTCCCTTGTCACATCAACATCCTTCCAAGAGATGCTTATTCTCTTCACCCCATTACAGGAGGTTTTTAAAAGAAAATATGCAATTATAGAGGAGATTTCTTGGCAGAACATGCTATAAATGCACGAACCTTTCAGAAAGTTTGAGAGGTGTAATAAACAGAGTTATGACAATTTTCAAAAGGAGACCAGTAATATAAAAAAAAGCCCTAAGAAATGTCTGCTGCTAATGCAATTGGGTTGGCTGGGTGGGTGTTTATTTGGAAAGGTGGATTTACTATGGGAGAAGGGCACAGCAGGGAGATGATTGCCCTTTCCCTGGATTAGCACTTCCATGGTGGTCCAGGAGTGGGGCTGCAGTGCCAGAACCTGCCCCGCCAACCCATCCTGTGCTTCATCCGGCCCTGACGGGCTGTGCAAACACATAAACCTCTCCCAGGGAGGCCGCTGCCTAAGCAAAGGAAAATTTCTATACCTTGAAGCATAAAAGAGCACCCTTTCCAAGAGGGGTCATATTCTTGATTTCCACAGGGCTAACAATTAAAATTTCCTACAAGTTAGTGCTGATTACGAAGGGATGGAAAACAGCTCTGTGGCAAGTGAGCACTGAACTTTGGCCACTTACTCTGTGAGCTAAAGCAACAGGGGCTGCCCCACCACTTCCCTCTGTGGCTCTATGTGAATTCACTTGATTAATGTTGTGTGTGCAAGTCTATTGAGGCACTGCATTTAAAAGGATTGTTTACCATAGCCTTGTAATCAACCTGCCTTAGCAGCACCCTATTACCTGTGATAACAGGGCTGCTGCAATTTGGATCTGAAAGAAACCACCTCAGATGGGCTCTCGGATGCTTTAAGTGCTAGTATGCTGCCCTGTTATCTTCATTTGTAATTTGTTTTCAAGAACAGTGATTTGCATTTCAGTTGGATTACACCTTTTAATGTATCACAAAATAAAGTGGCTCCAGTGAAAACTCACATCTCCACTAGTTTTCAAACGATGCATTTGAGGCTTCAGTGGAGAGGATTACAATTACAATTAAAATCAAAAGCTTGTTCATTCTTTTAATGACTCATACTAACCCTTTCCATACTAAGCCTATCACGGTGCTATACAATCACTTTTTTTTTTTTTTAATATGAAATAGCTGTATACGCTCTGCTTTATCATCCACTACACACAAATGCTGCTTTTCTGAAAAGGAGCACATCCTGTACAGTGAATTCAGAGGAAAATTTACCTTGACAAAATATAGAATACAGAAAAAGAAATGGGGAGAAAAAATGGGGAGAAAAAAGGTTCACTAGTGGGTTGTTCTGTTTTGGTTTTTTGGGGGGGAGGTGAGTGTTTTTAAGTGTGGTATATTTTAGTAACAGACTTCATTTTCCTAGTATCTACCAAGATATGTAGTTACAAAGACATCCATTGAAAGCATAATTTTATTGGATGTAGTGTAAAATATGGGTTATTTTTCTTTTAAGGAGCATTACATGAATAAAGGAAGGTTTGTTGGTTTTGTACTAATTTTTTTTCTCTTTTTAACCCTGTAGTTTTCCCACAGCAGTAAATTTTCACTACTATAAATTTACTTTTTTTCGTAGTAATTCACAATAATTTCCATCTAAGACTTCTTATGTCACTTTAGAATGATTTGCAAACAGTAGACATTTATATTCTTACTTGGGTCTTACTGACCCAAAACATTCTTTGTCTGCAAATTTTTGGTGAGACTAAGACTTACTTAAATCATGCATGGCAGAAATATTTGGCTGAGAACTTTTGCTGTGGTATCCAAAAGCTTCAGCTCCAAGCCAAATTTTTGGCTGGGCTGAGGCAGCCTAATGGCTTATACGTACCCTAATTCTCTCTGTTCCTAATTCCTGTTCTCTCTGTACCCTGATTCCTCTGTTCCCAGCCAGGCTGGCACCACCCAGCACATCTTCCTGTCTCATTGAGAGGTTAACCTCTGTCCCAGGATGGAAGAGGTTCACACTCCACCACAATGGGCTGTGGATGTGCGTAGCAGGTGCTGCCTACCCTCCACAGAGGGCTGCCAAATCCCAGCCATGAAGTGGTGGCTTAGGCAGTCCAAAGCACTGTCTCCAGTGAGGAGGTGAGGAAATGGGGACAAGAAGAGAGTGTCATGAATAAATAAATAGTGTGATTTCAGTAAAACAAATGAACAGGTTATTTTTTTCCTGTTTTTCAAAGACAACTGAAAATCCTAGAAGGCACCAGGCTCTGATATATGATTTTCCTGTCTCCTGCAACTCAGCAGGTGTCATGGCAATGTCTACTGTTTTATGGCTAGAGATTTGAATGCCTTATAGACAAGATGGCAAGGATCCCTCAATTACTTCTAAGTCTGAAAGAAATGGGAAAATTTCAGCCTATTGTCTCAAAATTTCCTCCATTAATGAAAAATTACCATTTATTGAAGCTAGATAGCTATATCCAGAATTAATATTTAAAACTGAATGAAATGTCTGAGTCAAGTCAAAGGGGTTTTTGTTTCAATCTTTTACAAATAGATAGATTAAAGCACCTTTCCAAACTGAAATATTGAAAATTAAGATTTTAGTTGAACATTAACAGAGGAATAGGTGGCATTCCCTTCACTGAACTGAAATGCTTTGAAGGCAACTGTCTACTGAAAATATGTCTTTGAGGCTTTCTCTATACTTAGCAAGAAGAATGGGAAAGCATTGCTGACCTGAAGATTTCTCATACCTGACCTGACCAACATTTGGTTCTTGCTTTAATGTTAGACCAAAATGGAATTTGCAAGCAGGTTGCACACAAGTAGTCATATACATTTTAGCAAAACATTATCTTGATTATTCTCTCCACCTACTGATGTCATTTTATATTCTGACTAAATTCAGTATTATTTTCCTTCTGGCAATACTTTGTTCTCAGGTATTCAACAGTATGCAAAGGGCAAACTTAAAACAGATTGAAAACATCTCACAGATTACCTAAGGATCATAGCACATTATTGAAGAAATGAGATTTTTTTCTTTTTTTTCATGTAGATATTTTTAATACTCATTACAAACAGCATAAAGAAACCTTAAATCTGATGACCAAAGTGATGACAGGGTGATTTACAAATGTCTTTGAGGTGTTCCAAGGGAACTGCCTTTCAAACACCTCATACACTTCATTCATCTATGGGAGGTGATTTTCTGGTTGTTCTGCAAAAATGCATCATTGAACAGGTGGCTCAGCCTGACCCCTTGGCATCAATTCAGTGTTCAACAGCAAAACTGTGATTTCAAAAGTAAACAGAGGTGGTTTCAAAATTAGTATGAGATTTAAATTATTATTCTTTTTTTGTTGTGGTGGTTTGGGGTTTTTTTTGTTGTTGTTTTAACTGAACATTCCTCTTTTTTCAATTGTCATACATATGTACTGTGATTAGGTTTTACAACGGTCACCTTCATTATTCTCATTCATTTTTAGTTTATGAAAAGAAATATACCATTTCATGAAGGGTCTTAACAAAATGAATTTAATAATCTGTACTAGAGCAGCTAGTTTTCTCAAAAGAGCTCGGTGAAAGAAATTATATGGAAGCATGTGGGAAATGTGACCTTGTTTTCCCTGAAAGCTAACTTCACATGCCCAACTTATATGTCTCGTGTCATCTTCTCCAAGATAAAACCTAAGTAGATCTGAAGTGGCCCACTTAGATACCACTGCAGGGCTCTGCTCCCCATTGCTCACTGTTCTTCAGGTAAGGAATCTCTAGTCCTGCCCTCCTTCAAACTTGGAAGTATATTTCATAGTTTTCCCTGCGAGGGATGATCACCTGCACACGAGCCCTGTACATCTGCTCCCTGGTCACCACCCGTGCCTTGACAACCTGACTTGACTTGGGGCCACGATTTAGCCTGTGAACATTCTGTCCATTAGAGAAAGGAAGCTCCTGGAGGAGGTGAGATGAGTTGGTCAAAGCACAGATTTATTGATGCCAAGGTCATGGGTTTAATCGCCATACAGGCCATTCACTTGGACACTGTGATCCTTGTGGATCCCTTCCAACTCAGAATATTCTGTGATTCTATGACAAAAGAAGATGCAGTTACAGCCTTCATGTATTTGTCTGATACAGCTCTTGAAACTGACACTCAAGGAAGTAAGAGGTACTGAGCACAATTTTCTGAAGGAATGTTTTTGTTTATTGGTAGTCCTGAAAAGCATCAAAGAGGGAGAAAATTTTCATGGCTTCTGTGATCTGAGAGGAAGGGGTTTTTTGGACATCAAATAAAGCTTGCACTGGATATCACACTATGAGTTAAAATAAGAATATTTGGCTTGAATTTTCATCATTTATTAGAGATACTTCAAAAGACAATCACTTTCAATTAAATAAATGTTTTATAAATATGATAATATCTGTTTTATTTGTTCTATTTAAAATTTTTATGATTTTAACAACAATGAAGATTAAACAAAGACATTTGGTACATTTCAACCTATATGGCTCCATATTTCATCAGTAGGCAAAGGTTTCACACAAGATTTTTACACAAAATTTTAATCAATTTCAAGTGGATTAAATTCAACAATTCTCTGACAGACTATTTCTAAAATTGTCATCAGTCATTGTCCCTTACAATTCAGAAGCTACTCTATTTTGATTGGACCATTTCAGGTTAAAAAAAAAAATAGTACCCATGTTGCTCCAAATGAGCAAAAGTCATATTCCTAATGGAACTGAATATAAATCCAATATGATTTTCATGTTACACATTACATCATTAGCTACAGATTTATAGGGAGAGAGCTAATATATTAAAGACTATAACAGAGCTTTCTTTCTCAAATGCACCTAATTTTTGAAGTTAGACCTCACTAAATTTCTTCCTATAAGAATATCCAAAGTATTTTTCTTTTATTGGCTCTTTCCTTTAAGTGAAGACTTCAGAGCTGATGAATATTTCATGGGTAGAAAAACACCTACAATACGAGGTTTTACCTACAAAATCTTTGGGGAAAGGGAGAAATGGCAGGAAGGCACTGTAAGGACAGTTCTTTCAAGAAGTCTTTGGAAAAGGGTCTTCATTTCATTTTCCACATCAATAACACCTCCTTCACCCCTTAATACTTGCTTCCTTTCATTCCATTCCATAATACTGTTCAGTCATTTTTTGTAGTTTTCTTTGAATTAAAGAGTGTCTCCTTAGCTGGCTAAACCATTTTAAAGTTAAAAATTTAAACAGAAAATTTGAACAATGAAAAAAATAAAAAGGACATCCAACTGTAGTCGCTGTAAATTCGTACAATCTGTGATATTGAAATAAGAATCAGAAAAGTATTCAAATGTACATTTTAAATTTATTTCTTTCATATTTTACTGTTCAATCCTAATAGACTTATCACCTGAATTTTAAGAATACATTTGAACTCCAGAGTATCAAGGATGACAAAAAATTTTGTATCTCACCAAAGACTGTCCCATTCCAGACATTAGATGAACTCTCATGAAAAGAAAACACGTAGAATTCTCTTCTGACTGATGGTTGCTGATAGGCAACAATAAACAAAAACCAAACCAAAACCAAACAAAAACTTTCAAACAAACACACAAACCTAACCAAACTCAA
Source organism: Pycnonotus jocosus (assembly GCA_013400435.1). Lineage (NCBI taxonomy): Eukaryota > Metazoa > Chordata > Aves > Passeriformes > Pycnonotidae > Pycnonotus > Pycnonotus jocosus. Next base: position 250,322 of record VWYP01027660.1, on the reverse strand, counting down.
AAAAAAACAAACAAACAAACAAAAAAAAAAAACAACAACCAAAAAAAAAAAAACCCCACCAAAACAAAACACCCCACCACAACCAAACCCAAGGAGAACACAACCAATAAAACCTGTTCAACCTGTTCCAAAGTAAAGTAAGGATATCAATTACTCAGTAAAGTACACTGACAGCTCTTGTTCTTATACAAAGGTTTCTTGGGTGGCATGATGACTAGTGAAAGCATAAAACTAGAAAATTTGAGAAAGAAAAAGAAAAAACCTCAAATTTAATCTCCCTCCCTGTCTACAAGTAGTTTCATCATTTGACATCTTTATTTGTCATTCTGTTCTTAGGCTTCAATGGCACACGGTAGAAAGTACTGGCTTGTCAGACAAGAACAGAAGTCCAATATTCAAATTACAAATTTATACTTACAACAACAAAAATAAACCTCATCTGTGAGGCATTAAAATGTTGCTTACCCATCTAAGCCTATACATTTTATGTTTAAATACCCGAACATTGACTGTCTAGGCCAAGCTCCCTTTCTACTAAGCTTCTTAAGGCAACCTTCGTACACTAGATTTTCTACACTGTCAGTCATTATTGTTGTTTCCTTTTCACTTATTTCTGAAGTGGAAGCTATGTACTGCAGTCAGTGCTTTTGATATTTAATCTACAAGCAGGAGAAATCTAGATTCCTCTGTTTTCACTTCTTAAGGCTATGTCAGTCTTGTAGGACTTCATAATTATCAGGCTTTCCACCTTGCCAAGCATGATCCAATGCACTGATTTATGGTGAGATTTGGTTTAGGGGTTGTTTTTTTCCCCTTTTTTAGAAAAGACTCCTTGATCCTGAAAATGTGAAATACCTTTCAGTTTTCCCAAATGTGTCATCTTTCATTTAACTGAAAAGAATTAATGCTGTGTTAGTGAGTCTGAATATATAATACATATTTCTTGCTAGAATTTCCCTTTGTTATTCAAAATGCCACAGAAGCTGAGATTACCTGCAGGCTTCACCAGCAAGAGCTTTTTATTTATTTCCAGATAACTAGTAAAAATATTCAACAGGTCTTGGGTCAAGAACAATCCTGTCGCAGCTCCTTTCAGGATTAGATTTACCAAGTTATTTATTCTCTGCCTATAATAACTTTTTGTGATACCTCACTTGCTAAGTGTTTAATGAATGTACTATGTATAGTGAATACAGGAAAATATTTTAGATGTCTGCTTCAAAAATTCAATGATGTTGGTCAAACAAGATTGAAACCACATCAGACAATTAGTACTAGATTTTTGTGACATGACCTTTTTTATCCAAAGCCACCTTGACTCTCTGTTAGGCTATTAACTTTTATCTCCTTCCTAATTACATCTCTGCCTGTTCTATTCATGACTTAGGTTGTGGTCTGTCAACTTAAATGAAACTTTTAGTGAATTCTATTGTTCTCTTAACTTTTTAAGGTACTCACAGAATGCTTGTGTTGCATACATCTCTCTGAATTTCCTCCACCACTGCAAATTGTTTTCAATACCAATACAATGGCAAGGATTTTAGCATTTATCAGTATAACTTATATGGTTATATAAAATTGGGTATGTCTTTTCACCTCGTAAGGATTTTGTTTCTTAAAACTTTTATTTTCTGAAAATTATTTTTTAACAGAATTACAAAAACAATATACTTACAAGAAGGCAATTGCTGTATATCTTCAACAGAAATGTTTGAAACTTGGGAAATTATTTTGTCTTTTACTTTCTTTTTTTTTTTTAAATGGATATTAAGGACAAAAACTTAAATAAGTCACACATTAAGGTTAGCTTTTTAAGCTTTTAAAAACTGGGATATGGAAAAGGTTACCTTCTTACTGCAGTCTTTTATATTCCTGATTTTCTTTGTAAGTATATGTCTTACCTTTAAGTGTGGTAAAATATAAGATATGTCATAAAATACACAGCATGGCTGAGATAATGTTGCTACAGGAAATGGTATCTCCTGACTTTCAAGTACTTGAAATAGTCACCTTCCCAACATATTTTCTTTATATGTGCAATTGCAGTCTCATTTGTTCATTTTTCTGTCTGTGAGCATCCAGTAACATGTTTGAACATGTACAGATATTAGAAAAAATTGGACAGATGTAAGAATTTTTTTTTTTCCACTGATGGACTGGTTAGGCATTGGAATAAGTTTCCAGCAGGTTGGTGGAGTCACCATTCCTGGAACTGTTCCAGAGGCATCTGAATGGGGCAGTAGGGGATGTGCTTTTCAGGGGATTATGGTGGTACTGCATTGATGTTGGACTAGATGATCTTGAAGGTTTCTTCCAATCTTGATAATTCTGTGATACTGTGAACAAATGGGGGTATTTTTTAGTCAGGAATTTATTTCTACTTTTGGAGGTACCAATTCCATACCAGGAATGGAATGGCTTTTAATTGTACATTTCACCATTCTCTCCAAGAGGCTCCAGGATTCACCAGAAAAAGGTGACACAGCTTCGGGGTTTTTTTTCCTTTTGTGCTGCTATCTCTCTGTGGAATGTCACACATAATTTTGATGCACAAATATTACTACATTTTCACTTTCACAGGTGGTCTTTTGTGAGGCTTTATTCTCACATAGCCTTCTGCTGCAAGGAGTTAGGTAGATACACATGACTGTACTGAAATGAATTTATAACAAATTTAAAAAAGACTTGGATATACCAGTGTGACTTCAGCATTGAGGCTGGAGCACTTGTGTCACAGGGACTCATAAAACAGACCAGCCTGGAAGGGAGTTCCAAAGATCATCCTGTCCAAAATTTTGTGAGAAAAAAGAGAGGCTGTGGGAACTGGGCTCGGCAGATCTAGAGGAGAGACAAGTTTGGAGGCACTTTGTTATTATCTCCAACTATCAAAATAGAGAAAGGGATCCAAATGTTCCTTGTTGCACAGCTAAAGGAACAGAGGCAAAGGATACACACTTCAGGAAGGGAATTTCCCACTGAGTATAAGGAAAAATCTATTTGTAAGAGAGTAATGAGAAAGATACACCATGACATCCGCAAGTCACCTGGATAAGTCTCTATCAATTTGCTCTGCCTTTGGAATCATCACTGTTTTGAGTAGGGTGCTCAACCAGATGGCTCATAAGGATCCCTTTTCATCTGTGTTATTCTGTGTTTCTAGAGTTCATAACCCAGTGGAGATCTGAATGGTTTCAAAGATCAGTCTGTTCAGCTGACAGGAATTCACCTGTAGGCTAGGCCGCACACAGGCCGTGTTATATTTCATTTCAGGATTTGAGGGTATGGTAGGTAAGGAGAAGGCTGACTCTTTCCAAAAAAAAGCCTCTTAGGCCTCTACTCTTGGTTTCTTCCTCTTACTTATGACCCTCAACTTTTCTTTTGCTCTATATTATGCTTCAGTTCTACAGATACTTTTCTCTTAATTCCTTCTGTTGATGAATCACCTCTTGAGTGTCTCCAGCACTACTCACATGAGTAAAATTTTTAGTACCTGAGTAAGTTTTCCCTCAGGATTCCTGTTGGCCTAAACCCAAAATGTCTTTACATCAGTAATTACATTTTCATTTGTATCTATACCTCACCAAATAAATGGGACCCTCATCTTAAGAGAGATATTTCACTATATATGCCAAATAAATGACAGGCATTAATGATCACTTTGTCTCAAACACTTAGACTTTACATCTACAACACATTCACCTCACTTAATTTTCAAGATGACAACAATGTTGGCTCTTGATTTACTTCTAGCAGAATTTGATAATGCTCAATTAGCCTTTTGCTCTAATCAATTTTTGGTGTTCATCAGTATTGCCCTCTAATTTACCATGAGTACCTTATGAGAAAGTAGTATGGAGTAGGCATACTCTCACAGCTTTTTTCATTCTGCAGCCCCTAGTTCATTTGACTCTAAAGGAAAAGTAATCCATCTGTAATTAAATCTGCCCAAGGATGTCAAAGAAAACTTCTTGTCAAGGACGGCTTCCTGAAATGCATCAATAACACAAGGAAAGTAAAGGATAATGTGGGCATGTAAATAAATGAAGGGCAGACCCTGGTAAGAGAGGACACAGAAAGTCAGAGGTACTGAACTCCTTTGTGTTGGTCTTCACTGACCAGTCCAGCCCTCTTGAACCTCTGATCCAGGAGATAAGGGTAAAGGAATGTTGGAGGGAAGAGTTTCCCTTCGTCTGGGAGGATTGGTTGGAGAATACCTAGGCAAGCCTGACAGACACAGATCCATGGGCCCTGATGGGTGCATCCATGAGTGCTGAGAGGTGGAGAACGCCATAGTGAGGTCACTCAGGATCATCTTTGAAAGGTTGTGGTGACCAGAACAGGTGCCTGAGGACTGGAAGAAAGCAAAAATCACCTGAGTCTTCAACGAGAGCAAGAAGGAGCACCCAGGGGACTACTGATTCATCATTGCTACCTTGATCCCCAGAAATGTGATGGAATGCCTCATTCTAGAGGCCATTTCCATCCACACAGGTGGCAAGAAAGTGGTAAGGAGTAGTCAGTATGGCCTCACTGAAAGTAAATCATGCTTGACACTGTCTTCGGGATGAAACAACTACCTGGATGGGTGGGGGAAGAGCAGTGGATGTTGCCTACCTTGACTTCAGCACAGCTTCTGACACTGTCTCCCACAGTGTCTCATAGACAAACTCAGGCAGTGTGGACTGGGTGAGTGGACAGTGAGGTGGATTGGGAACTGGCTGAATGGCAGCTCCCAGAGGGCTGTCATCAGTGACACAGTGTCTGGATGCCTGTCACTAGTGCTGTCCCCCAGGGTTCATTATTGGGCCCAGTGTTGTTTAACTTACTCATCAGTGATTTGGAGAAAGGTGCAGATGCTTCCTCAGCAAACTCACTAGTGACAAAAAGCTGGGAGGAGTGGCTGATACCCCAGAGTGCTGTGCAGCCCTCCAGAAAGACCTCAACCAGCTGGAAAGATGGGCAGAGAACCATCCAAAATTCAACAAAAGACCACAAGCACTAGGAAGAGCATTGCCAGCAGGTTGAGAGAGGTGATCCTGTCCCTCTACTCAGCCCTGTGAGGCACACCTGGAGTGCTATGTCCAGTGGAGAGTAACAAAATTATTAAGAGACTGCAGCTTCTTTCACAAGGAAAGGCTGAGAGAACTGGGCCTGTTCAGCCTTGAGAAGAGATGATTGAGAGGGATCCTTATAAGGTGTATAGTAAGTAAGGTATGAGTAGTACTTATACCAAGTAAAAGGTATATAAGTACCTGAAAAGGAAGGATGTCACCAGATATCTCTTTTCCTCCATGCACATTTTGGAGGTGTCACAAAATCTCCAGACAACCCAATTAAATGCTCACATATGAACAACTCTGCTTTGGAAAGCAGCATGGAAGATGGTACCAGTCAGCCTGATGGTCTTGTCTGGTTTGTGCTTAAAATTAGTAATTTGGTGAAATCAGTCCTTCTAAATTGAGAACATTGTGTTACTCTTACAGACAACAGAAAGAGGCAAGTACACAAAGGTTTCTGAAGAAGATTTTGAGCAGCTCATTTACGTGCCTGGACTACACAGGCAGGGTTAGCATTTAGAGGCCACCTCCTTCCCTACAGAGAACAGAGGCAACCACGAGCAAAAGCAACAACAAACGTTGAGCCACTCTGTGTCTGGTCATCACCAGAGCTAATAATGTCCCAGCCATTGCAAAGGCCACCTTTCTCAAAAAAGTAATTATTTAGAAAGCCAGAACAACCCTCTCTGTTTCCCTGCATATTTTACACTGTCATAAAAACTTTTTTTTTTTCAGTTTCCCTCAAAAATATGTGATAAAGTACATCTACTTAATTCTAAACTAAGCTCTAGGTGTGAGGGAGTTTTTCTGCTTTAGTGTTTGCTTTCTGCAAATTGCCAGAGATGGAAGAAAGATTATGGCTTAAACAACAGACTTAAGACAGCCTTGTAGAAACTAGAAATAACCTTTCTTGATCAGTAAACTCAATAACATAGATTTAGTATATGTCAGACATCATTCATTTAAAGTAATTTGTAGTGTCACTTCTCTAACAATAATAAAAATATGTTTAAATCCTATTTAAAATTGGATTTTATTAATTTTAATGTGCACTTTAATCTATTTTCATAACTAATTAAATACAATGCATCAAGGTATTGCTTTTATTTACCCATTTTAGTAGTTTTAATGTCAGGTCTCTTTACACCATTACTACACTTCTGAAACTTGTGATTAACAGAAACATAAACATTCTTATTTTTAACATTGGCTTTTGAAATATTCATTATGGACCTGCTGGCTAATTCAAATTCTTTTTATATTTATATAATCTGAAAATTTTTGGTCCTTATAATTAAATTATCTGTTTATGATTAATAATTAAGACCCAATTTATTTTTCTTCTGAATTAATATTAATTATTTTTATTTACTATAATGTTTTAAATGTTTCTTTTGCCTAATATCTCTTGCACTCAATAAATATTTCCAAGCATTTTTTTGAAAGAAGTTTATCAACTATCTCTGCCAGTTTCTTTAGGAGCCTGGGCTATCTTTCATTGGGTTCCATGATTGGGTGTCTCAGATCGTCACAATTCTGATTTTTCCCTGTGATGGGTGAGACTTCATTTCCCTAGTCCCTGCCTTGAGATTTGTGGCCTTGAAAGATATGGGAAGGGCAATTGCCAGTGAAAACTGGGGAAAAAGTTTGTCAGCCTTCTCCATGTCAGCTGATGTCATCAGATTTCCTGCCTCATTTACCAGTGCAGTAGAATATTTTTGTTCTCCTTTTGTGACTAAGATACTTAAGAAGCAAAGCCCTTGTTATGGGTCATCACAAAGCTCAAGAAATTTATCTCCAGCTGTTCCATAGCTTTTCTGATCCCACCCCATGCTCCTGAGCAGTATCCCTATATTCTTCCCAAGACATGTGTACCTCTTTCCACTGTGTATGCATTTCCCTTGTATTTTAGTTTGACCAGGAGGACCTTGCTCAGGCATGCTGATGTTCTGCTTTCATTGCATGACTTCTTGCAAATGGGAAGTGAGAGTTCTTGTGCTCTAAGAAAAATATATTTAAATAGCTGATAGCTATCTTCTGCTTCTTCATCCCTGAGGGCAGTTTCCTGAAGGCCCCCAGGTACTACTCCCTTAAAGACCAGAACGTTTGTTCTTGGAAGTTCTAAGGCCTTGACTTTAACTTTTGTCCTTCCTCACCTGTCATTGTTGAGACAGTCAGGACACTCAGAATGAACTTAGAGGGCTTCAAGCATCAGCACTTTTTTATCTAAAAGTCTTTCATACCTTTTCTATGTAGCTTCCCATGGGCAGCTCCACTCAGCTCTGGCTCCTTCTCTCTTCCTTCTGCAGTTCTGCTTCACTGTTTCCTGTCCCTGTCCCGGCCACCTGGCCCTGTCTGTCCCTCATACAGGGGCTCACCTGACCTGTCCCTTGCCCAACCTCCTGTCCCTTCCTCCTCACAGCACGGCCAGCAGACTCCAAGTGACTCTCTGCCAACCAACTCACTCTTTATCACACCCAGAGCTGGGAGGGCAAGGCTGTTCCCACTCTTTGGTGATTAACACAGCTGCAATATATCAGGGGCAAGATTGCCTTTAGCTCTATCTCTGTCTGTCTTCCCACACTTATCCTTCAGATCGTGATTTTCACCAGGGCATGATTAGTGCAACTCAGGATACCATGAGTATGGACTTCTCCTGTAAGCTCCTCTGAGCTGATGAGCAACAGATCCAGCAAAACCTCTCCTCTCATTGGAGGAGGATTTTATGGATTAGGTTATCCTCAATGCACTCCAAGAGACACCTGCTGCTTGCAGCTTGCTGGGACACTTTTCCAGCAGGTGTCGTGTTCTGGACCTAGTACAAAATCATGATGTTAAATTCTGTAGCAAGTCACATAAGAGTTAAAGAAAATTTCCACATTGTTCCCACCTAAACACAAAGAGATGAGCACCTCTTAACCATATATTCTCAGCTATTCCAGTTCAGTATCTGATATTCAAACTGCAGTAACACTAAATATTTAAACAACATGGCAAAGATCAGGAGAGGTGAGATATATTCAAGAGTTGTTCAATTGCCCCTGTAAAAAGAGTGAAAAATAATTACTAATAAAGTCAAAAACCCTTCCAGAACTGAGGAAATATATTGTCTTTCCGTGACCTTGGCAATATTCACCATGAGTCCAGAAAATTTTAGTGTGCCTGTGACAACATCAGCTCCAGTGTGAATTAGGTTATTAGTCTCCTTAATTTGTATCATTACCAACTGTTTACAAAGCCTGTGTCTTTTAAGATGGTTGATTAAGAAATATTTTTAACATTTTGCAGTTGAGTCACAGCAAACCCAACTGCTCTTGTCTTATCTCACATTTTTAATGAAAAATGATGCAATTCATCACTTCAGTGATTTACACCTGAATCAGAGTACTGAGTTACTCTACCTGAATGATATGCTTCATCTTCAGCATTCTTTTCTACAAATCCATTAGCATCACTGTGTCTGAAAGTATCCATAAAACATATTCACATCATTGTGCATCTATGCACATAACTCCAGAAACATGAACATCAGCTCTTTCCAAATGTCCCATCCATGTGTAAGCCCTTTCCTTTGGATTTAGAATAACATCAACAAGAGATGCCAAATGCTAGGATATTTGACTCACTGAAATATAAACACTTCTTCTGGAAAAAAAAGCTAAAAGTAAAATATCATACTCATTTGCTTATTAAAGTTACTCAAGACGTTGTCTGGGAATGTTCTTGTTCCTAAAGGAAATGCTATGTTTGCACGTATATCCCTTGTCAAAGATGTCAGTCTCTAGAGAAAGAAGCTGAATGAGTAATAATGACTCAAACATAAACTTCTTCTGGGCCTTTAAGCATTTTGAAGTTAATAAATGTAAGGATTCCAATGTAAAATTTACTACTTAGAAAGCCAGTTTAGAAAACTGCCGATGAGGCCTTGCAAACCTGTAGTGTTGGGTTTTGGGTTTTTTCCTTTAAAATTCTTCTTTCAGCTTCTGGAGGAAAAGTATTGCCTTCTAGTAAGTCCTGCAGAGGTTAATATATTCAGCTTGAATAAAACAAAAAAGCAGAGTAACATTTGACACATAAAAGGATAGAAGAGCACATTAGGGAATGCAAAGAACTGGCAGCTGAAAGGCAACAGTTGCATAATATTACCAAAGTAATGAGAAGTGTGCTACATATTTATTAAATATGTGACCTTTTTATCTTGATTATTTAAAAATCATGTTATTTTAAAAATGAATACACAAGTGCCTTGTTTATCCTTACATAAAGCCATAGTTGTACTTGATTTGCTATGTACAATAATTTCTATATTGGTAAAGCAGAATGCAGGTGTACAGGTCATCATAGCATTTATCACATCAGTCTTTTCCTCTCATTTCTTAGCAAATTACACATCAGGACAATCACCTCTTAAGCTAAAGCCTTAGCTGAAACAAAGCTATGCAAGTGTATTCATTTATACATAATGAATTTTTAAATTCCTAAAAGACAAATGTGATTAAAATTAAAGAAGAAGTAAAAGAGAAAAGAAAAGCCCTACAAGTAAGATTGCATTTAAGTTTGTTATATACTTTAATGAGACACAATTTCTTATTTAAAGCTGTAAAGATTTGATTAATTTTTTATTACCCCTATCATTCTATCATTAATAACCATAACGGCAACTTCAGAGGATTTGTATTTAAAAAAAAACAGAGGCAGCAGTTGAAATTGTGAAATAAAGAAAAGTGGTCTGTAACCTCCCATTTAATTTCTGTACTATTATTAATTATTTATCAGATGCTAAAACCTCTGGGTCAATTCAATATAAGTAATTTATATTATAAAACAAGTGCTGATCATCAGTTAACCTAATATAACCTAAATGACTCAGCTTATTATGAGATAATTTATCACCTTTACAGCAAGAGCTGAATTGTCCCAGGAAGCCAGAGCTCAAGCCCTGGAGTCCCTCTGTGTGTCACAGAGATGAAAGCCCAGGCTGCTGGGAGCCCCGTGAGCCCGCAAAGAGCAGCTTCTGTGAGCAGCTGTGCCAGGCACAGGGCAGGGGACGATGCCACATCCTCTGTCCCTGCCAGGGCCTCAGCTTCCAGAAGTAAAGGAAGAACAAGGCTGCTCAGGCAGGGATAGCTAGCTGCTAAGGGCATTCAGCACTCTAGACTGATGAGCTACATGGAGAATTTTCCAGCAAATCTGGTAAATTCTACTTATTGAGGAAACTGTACTTACACTACGCAAATCCATTAAGAACCTGCCATCAGCTTCCCTGTCTCCAGTTTCTCATTTGCCAAGTTGAGAGACAAGACTATCTCCCCCTAGTTGCAATAACTGCCCTGTAAAGCATCAAAGTTATTTGTTTTCATAAAGGATATGATTTATACAGTCACAATGGCAAACACAACAGTTAAAAGTGTAGTATATCATTAAACTTTCCAGAATCCTAAACAGCTATTACAAGGAACCTAAATAAACGGACCTCTCTTCCCTCACAGATCTAAAAGCTTGGTTACTTGAATGGGAGAAGAGGAAAATGACCTCATACCAATTATTTGGCAAGATGAGGGGTTTTTTTGAAGACTAGTAATCAGATACCTCAACTCAAAGTAAAACCATTATTGAAGGATGTAGATCTCGGAAAATATCATGCTGTGATAAAGCAAAAGGCATATGGGATGCATAACAGCTAAGGATAAACAATCTATGTGTAAGTCGTGCCAATAATCCTTCTTCTTACCCCTCTATTTATTATGATTTCTATAGCTGCAGCTACTGTTTGCATTCCAGTCACTTCTACAGGCTCCGGTTAAGGCCTCCATTGTAAAAGACACTCTACAGATCCAGCTACTCTCCTATTATCCTGCAACACTTCCAACTTCTAGAGAAGATAAGCAAAGAGTGTGATAAAGAATTTATTAGTGTTCCTGGTCCACAAGTGAGCTGCCAAGATGGCACTGAAAATTCAAGTGACTTGCTGAACTGCACAAAGGAAGTGTGTGGTAGAGAGAGCAAAACACCACAGCCATCTCATATTGCGCTTCTGTAGTCTGAAATCCAGGACCATTTTTGCCTAGATTGGGCACTTTTACCATCTACTCTCAAGGATAAAAGGTCGCTCATAGAAGATCTAAGTACCATGCAGAGAACCAATATGGTTTAAAGTCCAAGGATATTAAAAACAAAACAAAACACACTTCCTTTAAAACATCCAGTGAAAAAGCCATCAGGCTTTAGAATTGAGGTATGCTCCTGGTAGTTTAGTAGGCACCATAGGTTCTTGAATATATTGGAAGACTAGAAAAGAAAATATGAAATATCTGCAGTAATCTGAAGCAGGAATTAACAAAAAAATCTGACCAGTTTGTAGAACATTACTTTTTTGATTTGCTCTCTATTAATAATACAGATTGCTTAAGCATCAAGCCTCTTAATTTCACTGCCAACAAAACTAACAAAATTTATCTATAAGATGCACAAAGAGAAACTTGACTGAGCTCTTATCAGAAAGGACACCCTCCCTGACTGAAAAAATCACCTAGCTAATCTACCATCATAAATCATAGCAATTTCCTATCTCTTGGTCTTGGTTAGAGGTCATCTTTAAGTAACTTCAGCACTACATCATATGGTAGGCTCTTTAGTTTCTTTTGAATAAGAATATGTTAACATTTATATTTTGTTTGTATCTTGAGCTCGGTTTCTTTATTTGAAAATTGTCTTCAGTGCATATTTAAATAATAGACCATGCATCACTCTTACACTGATCCATTCACAACTACTGTATTAAGAAAGCATTGTGTACTCTGAAGGTTAATTGGTTGGTAGCTTCATCTAAGTTGGAGACTGTTGAAGGCAATAAGCATTTTCTTAACCAGTGGCATTAGGCCCAGCAGTATTTCACTCATTTATGTGCTTCTCTGTCTCTTTTTCATTTCAGAGTGCTATTGTATTTTGCTTTTATTTGCATGAGCTTCTGTAAGAATTTTGCTATTAACTTATTAGACTAGAAATAGGTTTGACTGCTTGCTAAATGCTGCCTGTTTTCTTCCTGCTGAATTCTTTGCATGCAATTTAGAATCCTGTTTCTAATGAGATTATAAATGAAATAATGAAAACCAGTGGGATTATTCTGCTAGCAAGTTTCCTTGGTGATTCATGAGCTAAATTATAATGTTTCGATGGTCAAATTCTGTCTCCAGCTTCACCAGTGAGAGCCAGAAGTAACTCCCTTGATGCCAATCATAGGCTCATAGAATGGTTTGGAGCTATTTTAGATTTATTATGGTAGACCTAGTTACTGTGGTATAAATGATCAGAGAATTTGATTTCACATGTGTCCTCTATTTAAGGCTTGTTTGTGGTTTGTGGGTCCTTCTTCAGAAAATTATATACTTGTATAACCTTTAAAATCACACAGCCAAGAACCTTCCTAGCAGGAGCAAGGAAGTCTCACTTTAACCATACAGCACACAAAGAGAAGAGCAAGTCAAGAGAGACTGACTGTGAAGCAGGCTTACATATGTGAGAAATGATGAGTGACAATGTTTCAATCTACCATCCTCCCTCTGGCTGCAGGGTTCCTTTCTAGCTGATATATGTGCCCATTCTGCAATGTTTTCCAATGTAAAGTTTCACAGCTTATACAGGGCCTGGAATAAGCATCTACTGAGCAAGGTGGGAAAGAATGGAAATTGTAAGCCACCACTCAGACTCAGTAATATAGATTTTTTTTTTTTTTTGTCACTGGATGCAAGGAAAAAACCTAGAACAAGTTATGGACGACATGCGTTTCAACAGAGCAGATCTTTCCTACATACATCAAGCAATTAAGTGTAGATAATCACATGCCATCTGCCTGAATCTCCATTTTAAGATTGTCTATCAGGTAAGCTTGCCTAAAGTTCATCTTGTTCCACCAAAAATCCAAAGAAGGAATGCACAACCATTCCACCTGTCCTTTGTGTAAGGCTTTGCAGTGTAGAGAGTGGGTTGGGGCTTGTCATTGTAGAGACAGCCAGGACACTCAGAATGCTTCAATAGAATTTCAGAGGCCTTCAAGCATCAGCACCTTATTAAAAAGTCTCCCATACCTTTTCTATGCAGCCTCCCAAGGGCAGCTCCACTCAGCTCTGGCTCTTTTCTCTCTTCCTTCTGCAGTTCTGGCTTGCTGCTTCCTGTCTCTGGCACGGCCACCTGGCCCTGTCTGTCCCTCATACAGGGGCTCACCTGATCTGTCCCTTGCCCAACCTCCTGTCCCTTCCTCCTCACAGCACGGCCAGCAGACTCCAAGTGACTCTCTACCAACCAACTCACTCTTTATCACACCCAGAGCTGGGAGGGCAAGGCTGTTCCCACTCTTTGGTGATTAACACAGCTGCAATACATCAGGCCTTTAGCTCTATCTCTGTCTGTCTTCCCACGGATGCTAAGGTAGGTGGGTAAGAAGGGAAGTAGTTTCTAGTGCCCAAGAAAGAAAGGTGAAATCAAGTAAACAGATTAAAGTGCTATAGACCTCAAAGACCCCAAAAAAGCACCTCGTGCAATTCTTCAGCTTTTTCTATAGTGAATGTAGACATTCAACAATATTTCAACATCAATTTTCTTTAGAAGTAGATAGAAGAAAATAGGTCAAACTCAACAGTCTATTTAACTTTCTTCAGTCTTTCCATTGCAATTTTGCTTCATAAATACAGGGGTTTTTTCTCTTATTTTCTTTCTTAGAGACAGAAAGAGTAGAGGCTACCTCTCCGCTCCAAACCTGGCATAGTTTTGGACAATCAACCATGTAAGATCAAATTGTGAAAGTCTCTCTACTAGGTGATGGATTTTTTTTTTTTCTACACATATCTTTTGTTGCCATGTGTGGAAAGAGAGAATTGACAGCATGCTTTTCTTCTCTTAAGCATGCACTCTCAGTTAAGGGCTTGATTAGCACCTTTTTGCCAATAAAATAGACTGTAATTAGCTTTTAATAATCAGAATGTTTTTGCTATATCAGCATGTGATTTAGACACTTGAGGTATTTTAAAAGCTCTATTCAGGAGCCCAGTACCACCTATTACATTTGGGGCAAATAAAGCTTTTAGAAAAATGTTTGGAAAAGCAGCACCCTGTAAATATAAGGTGGTGTTGCACCATATGGAGACTGGTTTTATGACATATGGTTTGAATTAACAAGTTTAAAACTGTTAGGATCAGTTTTTCTTTCACTGAAGAAAAAAAAAAAAAAAAACAAAACCACAAGATACGTACAGTTAAATCAGCTTCAGTAGCGGATACAGACCCAGCTTGTGCTAACATGTGCTAATTCAGTTAAAATACTACTTAGGCTATATGAGTTAGGTTTGGGTTTTTGGTTGGTTTTGGGGTTTTTCTGGTGGTTTTGTTTTTAAGCAAACAGTACTGCCAGCTGTAAATGTGTTTTATTACTGTTAGTACAAGGACCATCGTCACCACCACCATCATTATGATTGTGGTCCTCATTAAAATAAATGATTGGCCTTGCTTTTGTATTAAAGCTGTTTGAAAAGATAGGGCTGAACAACAGATGAAAACAGAGGATAGAAGCGGTCTTCTGATCTCACCTAATTGAATCTTTGTTGGCTGAATTGATCTGAAAAAAGTTCAAAGATCTGGGATCCATATTATAAAAACATTGTTTCATTTAATCAAAACACTCTTTGAAGTGTCATGCTTGCAGACCACCTGTAGCTTTGAAATCTGAAGTACTGGGAAAGCTTCCCTGATGGTCCACAGATATGACATATCTGAAAAAAATAAAAACAGAAAAGGGAGAGGTCCTTGTAAATCTATTTTATATCCAGGTTTCTTTTAAGCACTTCTTTATCCCTGTCTATGCTAGGTCAGATGGAGGAGCAAGCAAAGCACTCAACGTAAGAAAGTGCATATCTTTTTCAGTCTTTTTTCACTATTTTAATTGTGAAAAATTGTGTTGCTGCATTTGCAGACAATTCCAAAGATAAACAGCCCCAAGGTTGTCTTTGGTTTCGAATAAGTGTAGCAATACCGTAAGAACTTCCTTTCTCAAGACTCATACTGCATCTGAGAAAGTTCAACTCTGATTGAGTTGAAACAAAAACAACCACAGCATATGTTAAAATATTGACAACAGAATAGGGAAAAAAACAATCAAAATGAAACATTCAGGGCCAGAACCTGCTCTATGCATGCAGGTTATTGTCACAATGGAGCTGAAACATAGCACTCATGGATGTTATCTCCTTAGCCTCAAAAATGTAACATTTCAGAACTTCCTGTGCTGTGGGTCAAACTGAATGAGTATTCTTCAATACTATTTTCCTAGGAGTTCCTATCTGAAAAACATAGTAGGGACATGACTGGCATGCTCTACTTTTCAGCAGCTATCAGGCATTATGTCTTCCCTTTGGAATCACAGCCATATAGTTTAATTTAGAGAAACTCAGAAGTTACAAAGGACTGGCAGAAACCATCACAGGATCACAGAATTACTCATGTTCACAGAGAACCTGGGTTAATTTCTCTTCTCCATGATTCAAATCTCAGAAAAAAAAAAGCCAACACACTGAAAGTTATGTGACAAAAAATTACGTTTTCTCAGCTGTAGATTAGACTTAATTTTGTTGGTATTGGAACTGTGGGAATACAGTCCTGTAAAACTACCTGGAAATTGATAATCTATTTCTTCATTTCTTCAGATAAGTCTTATTAACATCCAGATTGCTCACCCCACCCCCTTAAAATCAATTTCTCAATTTCAGACATCCATGTCCAAAATCTCATGATCCAGTTAGGAAAAAAAAAAAAAATTTCTTGGGTACACATTGCCAATATTGCCATTTAAACGAATCTTCTCCTCATCTAGTTTAGAAAATCCTATCTTCGTGCATCTTACTACTGTACTGCAGCTCCCAACTCTTTACAAAAAAAGAGACAAAAGCCCAATATATCAGTCTACCTGAGGTACTCACAGCACATTAGTTCCTGGGCTGTTCAGAACAAACAAAAATCTGTGCCTCTCCTTACTATGCAGACTATGTATTTATTGCAATGTAAATGGTTAAGTCTCACTGTATAAGACATAAGTCTCTCTCTCTGTCTCTGGAAGTTCTTAAAACAGGGTGCCAATGGCAGAACTCTAAAATAAGAGTAAAATGATCAAATAATAATTCTTTTCTCAATAAAAGAGAAGTGGGTGCTGCTCTTTGGGTGCTGCTTTAATGAAAATGCATGGCAGAATTCCGTGTGAATGCGAAATGTTGAGAAACATCAGGGAACAATCCATACGTATGCCAACTGTAATGGGAACAGCATGTGGTCAACTGATTGTCTATCACAACACAGTCAGCAATTTTCAAATAAGCCATTGACACCTTATCTCATTCTACAAAATCCAGCATTATATCACATAAGAGACTAAGGCGTATAAAGTAGAATATGTGCATGTGCTGTGCCATAATGACACAAATATTGCATATAGGCAGTGTTAAAACCATTACTTATGTTTTCACAAGATCATTGGGACCCTTGCCTTTCATATTCTCTTCTAATTGTCCAATAAAGCCCAGTAGTTAAAATAAAGCAAGCATAATAGTTCTACATGGAAACACATATTGGATACCTGCAAAGTTGTTTGCATGGTGACCCAAGGAAACAAGGATTTGTATTCTGCATCTATGTAATCGCATGTAAAAAATTGAGATGGTTTACATCTATATGTGTGTCTGTCTGTCTGTCTGACATGTCCACAGTCAACATGTACGTTTCAGAATTGTCAAGCAATGCTAAAAAGTTCACATGCTACAGACTTATGAAATACACAGAAATACTATGTTAGTCTTTCTGTATGAATGTGTAGATAGACACATCAATAGAAAATTTTGGCAAATTAAGTCCTCTTCTCTTGCTAACACATCTGCCAGTAAGTGTGCAGTGTGACAGACTTTTGCCCTTCTCTACATCAATATCTGATAGTTAGGCAGAAAAGAGGCAACATCATATTAGCATATCTATTTCTCTCTCTATCCTCTACAGGTGCTAAATAATTAGTAGTGGTGGAATTATTCATTGCAAATGATATTCATTGTGAATTTAGCCAGTTTTTCTATTTTGCTTACAAATCATTCAAGAGGCAATACTGAATTCTGCAAATATATTCATTACTCATAAGTATTCAAAAAATAGTTGGACAAAGCTCCTTTGACCTAGAAAAACATTAGTTCATAAATCAAATTCTTCAGATTATTGCAATGTATGACTTGCCATCTGCAGCAGATTCCATAGGTGCTCTGTTCTTGTTTGTGGACTGTAATTTTTTTATTTTTTTAAAATAAACTAGTGAAAAGTGCTAAGTAGCACTTACCTGGAGTAAGTTTTCTGTCTCATAACCATTTATGAGGCTTTGGAGATTAGCAAACAGAAATTACAGAGAAGGAGGGAAGTTGTGAATATGCTAGTGAGTCTATTCTTTTTGTGGTATCAGTAGGTAATAGTTTAAATTTAACCAAGCAGATTTGGAGAATGGGGATTATGTTGTGACTGTAAATGAGTCCCAATCTGGAAATCAGCTGTATCACAAGCAGTAAATACAATGATAATCTAATAGAATAGCGTAGGCAAAGCTCCACAGCAGGCCTGATTACAACTAACTGGGGTAAAGATGGCCACTTAGAAAGGCAAGTTCTCATCAGCATTCTGGATTGGAGTTTTATATTCAGCAACAAGGCTGAGAATTAAGAGTTTCTTCAAAAGCAGTTCAAGTTTCCCATGAGTGTTCGTGTATACAGATATACGTCACCTATCATTTTAGCCTAGACAGAAATCTCAGAAACTTTAAGCTGAGAGAAACTTTAGCAAAATAAAAGAGATTTAAATGTGTTTATAAGACAACTTTAGAACAGAGATTAGTGTTAGGCCCCTTACAAGTGAGATACCCTTAAAGTTGTCATTAAAAGGAAATTTTTATCTGATCCAGACTTCCTAAGCAGATAGAAATCAAGGGCTGTATACCAAGGAAGGCCATTTACAATGTCTTATAATAATAATAATAATAATAATAATTTTAAAAAAAAGATAAGAATTGGATCTTAAAATATCAGCCAGTCACTCAGGGCTATATTCATCCAGCCCAGAAGGACAAATTATAACAAAGTCTATTGTTCTCCAGCTCTCTCTCCTTATGCATTTTTTGAAGACTTCACACTCTCTCTTACACCTGAAAAGAAGAAAATTCTGCTGATTTTTTATCACTATAGATGAGGAGAAATTCTGCTAAGTTATGGACATCCTGCAGGTTAACCCCTGTTGAGTCTATTTGCTGAGTCTTGAGAAGGTTACTGGAGCAGAAATATCACCTACTCTTCCATACAGAGTGACTACATGGCTTGAAAAACTTAACATTTCAAGATTACACAACACTGAGTTCAATGTGCAACCTTCCAACTATGTAAATTCCCTGTATTTTATGAAATGAATGCAATCAAGTGGTCTAATGTCAGCCAGGTTCCAAAGATAAATGCTTTTTTGAAAGAAAAAAAGATGCAATACTCAGCATTATGTTATTTATCATTTTCAGCTAGACCAATTTTATTTTGAGCCCTTGTCTACATGAATCTCTATTAGAAACCTTGTTAATTTTTTTTTTTTTAATTAATCTTAACTTTTGGTGGGTGCTTTGGTCTTTCTGATTATGAAGTGCAACAGGGCAACAGACATACTGCAGATCCTTTGGGCACAGCAACATTATTATTTACCGTATTGAGATATATATTATTACCCCAAAAAAGGACATGGAATTAGCCTAACACCTATTTCCAGCTGCAGTGGAGATTGATACAAAAATCCCCATGAGTGATGGAATGGATTCCATAAACAAAAGTGTCTGAACATCAAAGTAAAAATGTAACACTTCAGCCAATATTCTTATGGCAAAGCCAGGTTCAACAAGAGGAGCCCTAATGATCCACATAATTGCACTGGCTAAGACACCACCAAGAACTCAAGTGGTAGGAAGACAACACTTTAAAATTCTCCCTCTGAAATTCTTCTAGACAAGAGAGGAAGCTTCCCTTACTCTACATGGGAAAAGACTAAAAATAGACCAGTATTTGCTTGTGGCCCTTGTTTGTCTTGGACAGCACAAACCCTGCACTGTCACTTAAGCCAGTAGCCAATTCTTGCTATGGGGTTGAAGATAACTTCATCCTTGATGTGTATACAAAACAGCCTGAGTAATTCCTCATTTTTTTAAAGAAAGCAGGTGAGTAATCAGATTGCTGTATTGCACTCTATTTAACTTGACCTCACTTGGGCCAAGATGGTCTTTTCTGCTCTTCTAATAATCTTCTCTTTGGGCCAGGCATTTCCTCTATTTTGCACATGGTGATAATGAAAATGGCTAGATCAGCCAGTCTTACTTTTGACTTAGTTTTCTACAGTTTCAGGGAATGAGAATCTAAATGAAGAGAGGCTGTGAAGGTTGGGGCTGCCATTTTCAGCAGCAATTGCACTAGCTAAAACAGAATGTGAGACTACACCCTTGGGTTTTGGGCACTTACAGATGCCAGAATAGTCTGAAAGATGTATCAGGAATTTATTCGGTCCAGAAACTAGTTTCCAGGGGCTGAGGTTTTATAACTTCTAGCTCACTCCTAATGAAAGGATATAATTGTGTGTAGGGTGATTATTTTGGATAGAAATTAAGGAACCAGACATAGGCAGCTGCAGGTTGAGGTTTTCAGACAAGAAGCAGGTTGAGACCAGAAGCCCACGCCAGCAGCAGCATGACACTGGTTAATTAATTTCTCACTTTGGGGCACTTCCATAGGCTTCATCCTGACACACAGCATGTTGTCAGACCTACAGGGTTGAACCTGTGTCTCTGGTTCTAGACATCTTGGTGGTGTTTCTCCTAAAGCAAGAAGCAGCAATGTCATCTCCAGCTGTGCTTAAGCTGTGTTAAGTTTAAGGACTGTCCAGCTCGTAATTGGAGCTCATTCCTATGTATTCAATGTAGTTTTTTCTTTCCAGTTCTTTGATCTCACCAGGTTCCATCAAATGTTCAACCTCAGATGGCACATTATGCCACTAGTCTCTGAACCCTGGAATATTTTTTCTTTCAAAGCCTCCAAAAATTTCTGCCATAAAAATTGTTTTACTTTTGACTAGTTAATTACTGTGAAACTGGAGACAGTGTTTATTGCACTGAAACAGGTTTTTGAACCAATTTCTGTTGAGTTGAGGCCAGATTTTATTTTTTTATCTATCCCTTGTGATTGCTTTACACAGTGAAGCTGTATGTAATCTTGATTTTATTTGCATGAGCTCAGCAATATTCTATTTTTCTGATTGCACAGTATACTGTTGCATTCAGTCCTGTCCTGTACAGAGGGACTTTCCTGTGTTCCAGTCCTGAGCCAGTAGCCTATTCTCTACACAAAAGAGCTGTTAGCTGTTTGAGGTGTCAAAGAGAGTGTGACTGTAATTTGCTTTCTGCTTTAATAGATGTTTGTATCATTTAGTCAGTTAATAACTTCATGGTTGAATTATTGCTCAATTGTCCTCTATGCTTTTCTTTAATTTTTATTTGGTTATCCCTTACATACTTTC
Source organism: Pycnonotus jocosus (assembly GCA_013400435.1). Lineage (NCBI taxonomy): Eukaryota > Metazoa > Chordata > Aves > Passeriformes > Pycnonotidae > Pycnonotus > Pycnonotus jocosus. The sequence continues at coordinate 229,665 of VWYP01027660.1, read as the reverse complement.
TACCTACTTGTGAAATTACAGAGAAATATCCATCTAGTTGTTCTACAGAATTGTCCAACCTAGGCCAGTAATGTTTTATCATGACCAAAAACTTTCTGAAAATATATCTACTTATTTATTTTAGACATTTTAAAAGACAGATTATCTTATTTGCATTAAATTCATTGAGTTCATTAAATTAATATATAAATGTTGAGAGTGACACACCTCCAAAACTTCCCAAATGTCTAAAACATCCAATCATTTGTATATCTGAAAAACAGTAAAAAAAGGTAGGAGTGGGAGCTATTTGATATTTGGGGAAGCACAAATATTATGTGTCTTTTATGACAGGAAATACATATTTTAAAATGTCTACAAAATATTTACAAAAAAAATCTCAGCTGGAATTTCTTTCCTACTCACCTGAATAATTTGAAACAACTCCAGGATCTTGGATGTTTATACTGACAACACAAACATAGTACATTTTTAAATATACATTGTGGTCTACTCACTGACTTTTATTTGTGATTTCAAGTCCTGTAACATAAACATGAAGATTATTCTTTAGTAGAAAGCAATGACTGACTATATTTTATTTCACATAGAACCACTGGAGACTCCACACAGAGACTGCAGCAGTGTACAGTGCAACAATGAGCTTACCAGAATCTTACACACAGGATATGTGTGCTTTCTTACACAATGAAAACACAAATGTGAAAGCCATGGCAGCAATTCATCATGTATTATTTCTTAGTATGCTTTATCATATGTACAGGTAAATTTGGTAAATAAAAAAGTGAAAATGCTAGCAGAAACAACTGCCAGTACCCAGATCCTGAAAATGTCGCGCACTTATTGCAATTTTTTTATTAAAAGGAGGTTTAAAAATTGATTATATAATAAAAGGAAAATTAAATTAAAAAATAGGAAATATGAGGGGGAAAAAAGGTTGATTCCTTCAGACAGATAAGAGCTGAAAAATATCTCTTACAATGAGAAGTCAAGCAGCTTAACCTACTCAATTTATCAAAAAGCTGATAAGAAATAATTGAACACTGTTTATAGAAAGGCATAAACAATATTGGGACTGGTGTGGGGCTTTTCAATCTAATTAAGAGAGATATTAAAAGATATATTAGGGAGAAGATGGTATTAGCTTCAGCCTTGAAATAAGACTGGGCACCCTACTGGAGAAGGTAAACACTGGAATGCCTTAGTAGGTGTAAGCAGAGCAGCCATTGCCTGGCATCTTTCAAATTAAATCTTTCAAAATGCTGGTGTTGACTAATGTTTCCACAAGAGAATCTGCCAGAGTTTTCTGATGACATGGCTGTGTTTTCACTCTCCTCACCTTTGGCACCTGTCAACAGACACCTGTGATGCTCTTTCTCATTTCCTTTTTATACAGAAGACTGGGAAGTTTGCACTGCCATCAGGACATATTTGACTTCACCTTATGACACAAACTGCAATGAAGTCTCCTGCTGGTAGGCACAAATAATTATCCCCAAATGCTTGGAAGGACTTGTCAATTGACCAGATATATTCCTATCCTTACATTTGCTAGGATTGCTATACTTGGTGTGAGGAAAGTATTTCTCTAAAAATGTGTATTAGCCAAGTTTATTTCCCTCTGCAGCACAGGACGGAATTCCCAGGAAACTTTCTTCAGATTGTTATGGGATTTGGGATTTTAAATATACATCTACAGGTAAGCTAGTAGTTTCCTCTACGGATTGTGCCAATCCAGACAGTTCAGGAAGGCCAGGATGTAGCTAAGCTGACAAATGCTGGTAGATGCCTCCTTTGGAAAGAACTAAATTGTTCCCTGGACACCTTCAACTTCAATTTGATGTAGAAAACTTTACTTATCTCACATGGAGAGAACAGCATGTAGTTGTGAAGAGACTTTTGGTAAGACTATACAAGCGTAAATGCATTTTATCATCTGACATGGCAGAGCTCTGGACGCTGTGAGTATCCTGTTATTACCTGTTCTCTTCTGGAGACACAATTTCAGTGACACTCGAGCTGTTGGCTTCAGTGAAGGAACATCTACAATTCTGTGAGGCTTAATGGTACGCAACAGAGAAGACTAAATGATCTCTTCCAGCTTTAGGTGTTAATATGGTTGTTCAACCCTGAAATGCAGGTTGGTGATACCCTCTTTTTGTCACAGGATATTGTGCCTTGAAAAGAAAGTGGAATTAAAATTAACAAAGTGTTTCTTTTTGCATTTATTTGTTTAGAGATACTGGCATTATAGTCCTGTCCAGAATATAGCTAGACATACCTTTTCCAGAAATAAAAAGCTCCTCTTCAGTATAGGTTTTTCTAGAGGATTTATCAGTTCCAAAGTTTAGATTCAGGTTTTCCTTTGAGCAAGCTGTCCTAAAAGGTGCTTTTTGAAAATGCGTCCCAAGAAATTAATTGTCAGAGACAGCCCCAGGGACAACAAATGTTTCCAAAAGTACTTGATGATACTTACCGTCTATATAAATTTTTATGTTTTCTAGCACAGCCCAAACACTCACAATTAACATTAATTATATTACCACTTCTAAAGTGACACCATTTCAGGGTGCAAAAGCTCATACAACCTATTTTCCATTAAACTCTGAAGAATGAGATTTGCAAAACAATAAGGGAAGTGGGGTTTTGATTCCCCAGGTAACACAGCCATGATCTCAAAATCTGTACATGAGTCAGCTCTCAGCTTGAGTGTTTCTGGAGAGGCTGTTAGCTTGGTTGGCACCGCATTTTCTCACTCACAGGAACAGTCTGACCAAAAGCTCCTGGACACAGACATGCACAGTTGTCATGCCAGAATTAAGCTCCTGAGTGTTTCCCACTAAACTCTGTGCCCCTTTCACCTGACCTACCTGAAGACTAGGTAAAAAATTATTTCAAAAACACCTATTTCTTCAGTTGTGAATGACATGAAAAACATGAAATAATGACAGAATATCTTTCAAAGGAAGAAAAATAGTGTAGAATTAAAAAAGAGAGAGGAAGTAGTGAGATGGGAGAAAGGAATGAAAGAAAAGAAAAGGGAGATCATGGTTCTGTACCTTTGGATGGCTAATCAAGTGAAATTTTATCTGACATAAAACCAGGGTGAGCTCATCTTTAGCTAAAAGATATGCAACATAGGGCCAGGCAAGGATAGCTGACATGATCAGCCAGTAATTTCAAATAAATGTAAAATTTGACCAAAATACAATTACGAGTTGTCTTTTTTTTTTTTTTCCCTCTAAGGTATTTGCTTTTCTATATATCCTCAATCACAGAAGAGAGGAAACAAATAAATCTGTGATGTCAAACAACTTTTTAGTGCTAAAAGTGGAATGAAGTCTGGAGCATGAATAAAAGTTTTGCTGTGACTTCAATCACAATTTTTCAGATGTTAGTCAGGCCTCTTGATCACAAGGAACTGAGGAAGGAATTTAAATATTAAAGTTTTATTACAGAGTTCTTGCAATACTATCTTTGTTCTGGATGAAACAAAGATTATCAAAAAGATTAAATCGAACATTGTTTAAAAAATTTAATCTGACAGATCTTTTGAGGTTTGGATTTAGTTCGAGGTAAAAGTTAGGTTGAAAAATAACAGAAAATCATTTCAGGTAGGTCTCTGCCTTCCCTGCTGTTTCTGTCAATGTGCTTCTGTATTATTTTTTTAAATAAGTCTGCTCTTGGTGGTCGCTAGGCAAAAGACATATACTATCAAGGAAAAGGGTGACACTATCTATAGAGGAAGATCTATCACATACACATGTTGAACAATCAAGAAAATTATCTGTGTCATTTGTGGTTGTCACAGGACTACTCGCCACAAAAGCCAGTAGAGCAGTTTCAAAGAGAAGTGCAGTTTCAGAGTTACACTGTCCCTTTTATTTCTGTAGGGGGTTCATTCAAAAAGACACACTCTGCAGGACCAAGTAGAAAGAGCTTCGATTAGGGCTGTACAGTATGTGACTAAAGGATTTGTTAACCTTAGCGCTTCAAAGCGCACTTGAAAATAAGATTCAAATGGGCTCTTTCTTTTGTGGTTCTGTAGTGATAAACGAGTTCTCCATGCACCAATGCTCATGATTACTACTTCTCCAACATTGTGACTCTGGATGAACGTTAGATCAGTCTAAGTAATGTCCAGAACATTTCATCCATACTAAATAATGTATGTCGTGGCAGGCCTCTCCATTTTGCTTAGGAAAGAGCTGCAAGTGTAGTCATAGCTTTTCTGGGGTTATATCATCAATCTTCAGGTGCCCCACAGAACTTGCAGATTTTTTTCCAGTAAAGAAAGAATTGGAAGGGGAAATCCAGTGGGTAACGGGGTTTCTTTGTTGTTTTTTTTCCCCCTTTGTGTTTTTCTATGAGTTTGCCTTCTTTTTAAATCTAAAGTTAGAAAATTGTTTCCTTTAAGATTCACTCATAAACTGCATTTTGAAACCTGTATGCTTGATTCTGTGCAAGAAACTAACTTCCTAATGGTCAGTTTGTGAATTAGTGGAATAATTCATGACATGCCCTGTGGGTAACACCACTCACAGGATTCATCCCAACATCAAGTAGAACTATTCAGATACTAAAAGTTAGCCTGGGTGTAACTGATTAACAAACTCTTTACTATTCACAGAAAAGTGAATTTTCCATTTTGTTCCTGGAGTTCACTGACTACATCATATTGAGGGTTCTTCTGTCTCTGACAACAGAGCATCATCAGCAATGTTAACTGTAATTATTCCTGTCTCTATCTCAGTATAAGAAATGCCCCCTAAATTTTGTTCTTCCTCAGTGGAGAATACATTCCAAAAAGGGTACCAGAACATCTCTCTCCTTCAAGGTTTACATGAGCCATCACTTGTCTGTAACTGATATCTGTTAGTCCTGGTGATTTATTGCCTGATTCAGACCTTTGAATCCTGATGACTTGTTTTCCTTTTTTAGACCTGATTAAGTCTAATAATACAAAGCCTAAAAAATTAGAGCTCTGTCTTCACTAGTTGTTAGTGATACTGCTTTATCTATATACCTTCCATAGCTTAGTTTACTCAGTCAGTCTGGCTGGCTGGCTGGCTGTCTACCTATCCTATTCTACTCTCTTCTACAGACAAAGCTTTGTTCATGTCTTTTAAGCCAGCCACAGCTCCACCAGTAATCTTCCCAGGAAAAGAATCTTTAACTTTGCAGTAAACATATTGGCAATATCTACAAAACATTTGCATTATTTTATATAAATATTAAATAAATCTTGCATGCATCTAAATAACATGAATTTATTTCATTTTATGTAAATGACATCAGTCTTCCTGCATTTGGAGTAATACTCAGAGGAAGTTGTAAAACAGAAAATTACAAGGACTTAAGATAACAGTGGCTGAGCATTAAACAAGGCTCTATCTAGACCAAAACAATTTATTTAGTTTTCCAAAAGTTACAGCCTATAGAAAAGGATTAGAATTTCTGCTGAAGTAATTCATGTGAATTAGGTTTGACCACACTGGATTTTTACCTAGTCTTAATCAACACACATGAGAAAAAAAGTAGAAACAGACAGGCGAGAAGCTAGATGTGATCAGAACACTCTTCTCCCTTTCAGGATGGATGAATTGAGGAGATTTCTGAACTGTTTACAAAGATATTACTAAGGCTCATAGTTCTGGGTTGTTTGTAATTTTATCCTTATCAGCTTGGAAACCTGAAACAAATACATTGGGTTTTGCTTGTGTGTGGGTGGGTGCATTTAAGCAGTTCCCTCAGCACTGCTACAAATTTATACTGTCCCAGAGGAAGCTGTGACTGGTACCAAAACTGAGGGTGCCCTACTGTAACCAATGGTGCTCCTAAACGACCCTGGAAATGAAAATAGAGATCCTAGGAGATGAACTGGATCAGTTTACAGTATGTCATATCATTTTGGGGGATAGAACCAGAGTCTTCTGGTAGCCATCTTGTGCATTAAACCATTCCTTTCAGCAAACTGAAAAACTGTTGATACTCCCTGTTTCCCTCAGAACTTCACTTTGATTCTCTGGGATCGTATTGTATGGGAATATAATATATAAGCTTCCTCACTCTCTAAGAGTGCAATAGTTTGCCCCTCACACTAAATCAGTTATGCCAACTGAAGGATGGCAAAAACTCTAACTCCTTGGCAGGCAGAAAAATCCATGTTTTGATTCAGTATTGCTTTCAGTGATCTTTGCTCCCACCTGATGTCTCTAATTGACAGCTTCTTTGCAGAAGATGGAGACAGAAATATGATTCTGGGCTTTAGCTTTAAATTATATTTTTAAGACCTCATGAGGAGTGATTCACTCAAAGAGAATTCTGATAAACCCTTCGAGCAGAAATGAGGGAAAGCATTGCAATAGAAACAGCCCCAGTTAGGACCAGTCAGAAGAGCAATGCAAACAGGAGGATCACTCACAGTGGACTGGCATGCAGCCACTGACAGGGCAGAGCACAGCAGGCTTGCTCCATCCTCCAGGCTGCACAACCTCTATCTAAAACACAGGCAATTTTTGCCCCTCAGAAATCTCTGGCAGGACAATTTTGCTGTCAGAGCTGTAAAGCTGAGCAGTGGTAGCAGGTCTAGATCAAGCTAGACAAACCCAACTTATAGACCAGCACTATGTTGGCTTTGGAATAGAGCTGGCTGACAGAACCTACAGACTGGTCTCCATCCCCTCCACGATTCTGAAAACTTTGTTTCATAGGAAATTATTCTCTTGCTACCAGTTTCTATTTGGTTCTTATGTAAGTTGTGACTTCAGTGTGATTTTGTCTGACTAAAGAGGAAAACATATTGGCAAAATTCTAAGGAAGGGATCTGTGTGTGCAGGAGAGCAGGTCACCCAGGTCGTTTATGTGAGCAGAGAGCATGGGGCAGCCATCCTGGCCACACACATGGTGAATAAAGAGCAGAAAACAATGGACACACTCTGGGGTCCGTCTGCTCATGCAGAATTGGAGGAATGATGCAAAATGTACAGAAACAGGCTCTTTTTCTGCCACAGTTCAAAGGTAACATGAATATCTATTTTTTATATCCACCTACTGTGTCCCCTGTGGGTTCAGCAAGAAAATGGAGGTTGAGCCTTTAAACAGGAGTAGCTAATCATATGTCTGTTCTCCAATGTTTATACAAGGCTAAAAACATTGCCTTACACTCGTTTTACTTTCCCTTCAATGCAACATTATAGCGAAAAAGGATTAAGAATTCCTGAATTCCTATCAGGAATCTTTGGATAAAAGTTACCCTGTAAGTCTCCATTCCAAGCAAGTATATATATTCCTTTTAAACAACAAGATCCTAATAGATTTGGTTTAATTTGCTCTCTTCCACTAGATTCTTTCAAATTTGACTATTAAAGAACTGAGAATTCATTTTGCCTATGTAAGCATTTAAAACCACATATACTTTACATAAAATAGGGATTGATGAAGCATATTCACAAAGTTTTCCCTCCTTGCACTGCCTTGCTCCTATTGCTATCAAATCTGCAGGACTGCAGGATGTATGGTTTTTATGAAGCATTTTGGGATACTTCAAAAGTAAATTCTTAATAAAAATGTAAATTATTATTATTGTAAAAATATGTTGGCACTCTGTGCCATGTAGCATTCTCAGGAGCAACATTCTTTCACACTGGGATTTGAAAACAGCACAGAATTCAGCTTGAATCAAATGACATTATGTATTTAGTCATTTATCAAAGCCACTTGGTAGAAATTGGGGAAAACATTAGTTAATCTTATTCATGTGGGAGTTCCTGGTTATGCAGCAACACTCTTAGTTCCCCTTTCCTCTCAAAGGCCTGAAATGCTTCAGCCTCTTACTGAGCATGAAGCCAGACCATTTTAATGCTACAATATATGAACCAGCCAACAGAGAATGTGAAAGTTAGTGCAGGATATTCCAGGCACTGCAAGAAGCACCCAGGAAAAGTAAATGATAACTACAGCATGAGACACTTGCCTCAATGGGTCTGAATTTAGCTCCCTTCTGAGTCAGGGAATTAGCAAGGTTTTGGGCCATTAATTCAGCCGTTAAATGATTTTGGTTCAGTTTTTGAAGAGTATTTTTCACCTTTAAAGCGACAAAAACATTTGGACAGCTTGCTGAGGGAGTTTGGGCCAAAATTTTGGGAATATGTGGTGCACAGAAAAGTGAAAATTTGTCAGCTGGCAGAAAAGGAGTGTTCTGTTGATAAACTACCTAATGGCAGTGTAGGCTGCCTAATAATGGATACATTATTAGGATAACTTGAAATACACAACAGCTGCCTAGCCTAGATCTCACAGGGGTTCATGGGACTTCTTTTTGCTCCAACAAAGTGACAGATTAGAACAATGGCTCATCCTTACAAAAAGTCTTTGTTTTACAGTGACATGCCCTTCTAGTGGCACAGATGCTCAGCTCCAGTTTCCTTCAGCAGCCTGGGTAAGACAGAATCTCTCTGTCTGTTCAGAGAATCCCACTTAGAGTAGCTATCTCTTTTTTTGTGGCAACTTTGCATTATTCCATCTTCACCACTACCAAGGAAATTCCTCGCACCTGAAAATAGATTCATAATATTTTTCACTTCACTAGACACATGACACACCATACGGGGATTTATCATAGCAATGACACGTCTTATTAGAGAGGTTGACTCTTGAACCCGCTCTCTTCCCATTTGTGATCACATAGCATCTCACTGCAACTGCAGCAATTGTGACATTAAGCAAGTATTTAGAGTTTTCAGAGTGTTTTTAGTGACACTTGCCATCTGGAACAAGGTCAAGAGACAACATCATACAGCTCTTTGGCCCATTACGATAACTGAAGCGTGATTTGTAGACAGAACTGGTCCATGTGTCATAGTTTTGAGAGTGCTCCCTTGTGAGAGTTCTGACCACAAACAAATAAACAAACAAACCAAAGCCAACAAAACCAGACAAACTACAACCATCAAGTTAAACATAAAACACCAAAGAATTAAAAAGAAATAGGCAGGGTACTAGAAACATTCTAATGGACTTGATAGATATGATAGAAAGAGGGGCACTGCACACTTCTTTACAGGCAACCAGAAGCCAAGCAAGATACTGTTGGCCTCTAAAATTACTCTAACAAATCACTCAGAATTGCACTGCATATGCATTTTTTCTACTGCTTACACCTCTATGACAGAAAGACAATTTTCCCATTTAAAGCAGTCAAATTCCTCAGCAGAAAAAAGACAGTCTGCTACCTGAAGATATCATTACTTTGACATTATTTGTTAGGATCACTAAGAGAGGATAGTTTTAAAATGAAGATGGCAGTCAGTGAAACCACATGACCTGGGTACCTATTGTTTCATGTGTGTTTAGGGATAAAGTTAGATATAAAAACTACCAAGTGAACATGTTCTGCTTTCTCTTATCTCCCTTCCCCAGAGAACCCACCAAAGATATAGAAACTTGATATAAGGAATGTAACATCCATACCAGGTCAGAACCAAGAATCCACAAATCCAATACCACGTCTCCCAGAAGTCAGCAGTATCATTCCAGAAGGAGGATAAATTTGTATTTCAGTTCCTGGGATTTCAATGTAGGATTAAAGCTGGGCTCTGGGCTCGTTGTCAGCAGAGGAAGGTGCAGTTCATTGTGGCAAATGTGCAGCAGCTCCTGCAAAGAACAATGGACAAGTGTTTTTGGAAATGCAAGGGGAGGCTGGTGAGTTCACTGAGCAACTGGAGCAGAAGAGCATGACCATGCATAGAGATTGTTCAAAGGATGCCTGGAGCATGCTTCAGAGGCCTAGCACTCCAGCAGAGCACCAACAGGAGGCCAAATCCCAGCAGCTTCTGGGAATTCTGCCTCTTTGCCAGAGTGGCTTACACTGGAAATAACAGGAAAGGACTACCTTGGATGGGAAGAGATGACCCACTGGAGAATCTGGGAATGAAATTTGATTGAGGACACCTACGTGATGTTTCCAGACTCTGATCTAGCGGGTCAATACAGCCTCGCTGAACCCTTACAAAGAAAAGGAGCAGACAGTACCAGGTGCAGAGGTAAGAGTGCCAGAACAGGGTGAGCATCACAACAGAGGTCCAGATATTCTTCTAGACTGCAGCACTCAACTGTTTACCCATTTCCTAAGCTAAAAGTGATATTTTCATATCTGCTAGTCTTCAGTGGATTTTTATTTTTGTCCATAAATTTAGGAACCTAGGTCTACAGAATGGAAGAAGTAGAAAGTTTTCAAAAGCAGAAATTTTACTCTGTTCTTGTAAAAAGCTAGAGTTAAATGGGAACTAACAGGAGAAAGAGATAAAGCACAGATAATTTAGAACAGTCAAATACAGTTACATGTCACTTTTTTCCTAAAGATTTCAAAGCTCTGTTCAAAGGAAGTAGCTCTTATTGTTCACTACACATAGGCAAAATTAAGCCCAGGAATACAGATACTGACCAGAAGTCATGTAGCTATTGCATAATAGAACTGGACATTTATTTCAAAACTCAGCAACTGGGATTTTTTAGTTTAATAATAAAGCTGCTAAACAAAAATCCCAATATTTTAAATCTTATGGTGGTAGTGGGAGAGCCAGGAATGCTTCCCAGATCTGTCTGGGTCTACTTCAATGCAAAAGTCTAACAGACTCAGTCATTGCTTCATGCTTTCTTGGTTTTCATGCAAAGTAAATCCAGACATGAAACATAGGAAGCAGTCACTGTGATCTCTAGTAGAACCCACCCTGGACTTGAGACTAAGGCTGAGGAGGTTTTACTGGTTTGCAGTATAGGCACAGCTACAGGGAATAAATTTAGTTTCAGGTTCTCAGCAGGAAGTATTCATGGCCAGAAAATAGGACAGGAGGATATTGAAATGGGTTGCAAAGATTTAATTGTCTTACATTTAAAGGGCATAGATCTTTCAAAAGTGATAAGGTTGTTCAGAATAAAATTTTTAGCCTTCTCTATTTAAAATATTCAATTTCCAGTCTTCCAAGAAAAAAAAATCCATTTTTTTAAAAAAAGACATCTTGAAGTAAAGCACTTCTTTATTTAAATTGTAGCTTTGTTTTGGCTTTAACTACAAAACTGTTTTTAAAGATCTGCTTGAGATTTTCCCCAATGTTCGGGTTTGATCACTGAATCAAAAAAACCCCACCTTATTGTTTGCCTAGTTATGTTAATGAGTCCCAGCCCAATGAGCTAACCTTCAAATCACATAACCTCTTCATTAGTCTCTCAGAATGCTGCAAATACCTTTAATTCTTTTGCCTCTGAAAGTTTCTCTTAGCAGACCTGGAAAGAAAGACTTTTTATCTCAGATACGAAAAAAAAATTTAATTATTCTCTCAAGTAGTTGCCCGTGTCATATACATAACGGGAAATATCAGCAGGAAATCAATTTGACAGACACTAATGTTGCATGTTCACCAGTTCACCAAATTACACCAGCCATGTCATCACAACGGGCATGAATGGCTCTGGCCCTGCAGTAAACCAAGGACACCTAATGTGGTCTAATTAGGACAGCAGCACACAGAAGTAATACAGTCTTAAACGAGGGTTAGAGTGTCTTTCAGCAAGTCACTTAAGAATTTTCCTTTGTCAATGGGCTTTCACACACTTTTCTATGTATTTATGTATATTTCTATGTATTTCTAATATTTCTAAAAGCTGAGACATAAACATATCCCGTTATCTAAAACAATGTCATGGATAAAAATCCTGAGGTTTTTTGTGGTTTTGTCTTTTTCATCTAGCCGCTTGCAGGTAGCATTTTTAAGCACTACATTTAAATCTCATGTTTTGCTTATGCCAAAACATTTATCGAGACTTGGAAATACTGTTTGCTTTTTGTTGTGTAAGATGAAGGAAAATGTAAAAGTTTTTATTTTGTCACCCCTCACCCTTGAAGTGTTCTTCTGGAGGTAATCTATAAAAAATTCCATCAATGAGGACCATAGTGCACAGTAGTTGGTATTGGTGAGAAAGATTGCATCTTTAAAAAACAGAAGGTATAAGATACACCATTACTGCAAGAACTTTGGGAGCAAGGAAGCAGAAATGAGCTTTCAGAATAGAAGGTTTTTTGGTGTGGGTTTTTTTTACTGTTTCTGCTGAGCAGTAATTGTGCATTTCCCTTTTCATCCTCTCACTCTCTTTATTTTTTAATACTGCTTTATAGACATGACTTTAGAAAGTATTCTCAACTTTTGATTACTTTAGTCTAACGTGCAGAAAACTGGCATCCCAGGCATTTCTGCAGTACTGAAACTCTCAGAATTCCATCCACACACATCCTTGCAATGATAAAACAAAAATTCTATAAAAGTATGAAGAAAGGGACAAAATGAAACCTTTAGTTTCGTATGGGGTATTATTTCTGGTTGTTTTTGCTACAAAGCTGTAATTGGCCTAGTGAGATCTGATAAATGTCTTATTATAAACTTGAACATCAACTGATGGTGAAAAAAAAAATATAATGGAACTTGTGACTGAGAGAAAAGTAAAAGGGTATAAATGACTGGCAGTTCCCATTTCTTTACAAGTGTTACATTTCAGTCCCCTGCCACTACCACATGTTTCCTGTTCACAGATAATTTGTACAACATATTTTATCATTCAGTTTTAGACATAGTTGAAAGGCTTTTGCCTAAGGCTTGGAACACTTTGAAAATTGTATACCATTTGCAAGGCTTTCTTCTGCTTCACTGTGCAATTAGGTGACTGCCTTTCTGCAGACACTGGGTTTATCATATGTGGAATTGGGTTTTTTTTCACCAAGGTGAACTGAGAACAAAAATGCAAGAAGGTTTTCAGTAACCACAGACAAGGGATTAGTGTGCTGGCACAAAGATTGTAGGCTGCCTGTCAGTCCCAAACTGGACGCCATTCCCTCACAGAAGGAGTATTGTAAGCCACAAAGTTTCATACAAAAATACTCTCAGTCTCCCTGCTATTACATACCATGTCTATACGTGATTCAAACTTCTATGGTGCAACAAGGGCATCTAATTAAAAAAAAAAATCTCTGATTTTCAGATATGACTATTTATGCAACTATTGATTTTTTATTTCTCTGCCCTCCTCCTCCTCCTCTGTTCTCTCCCCCTCCCTTTCCCCAGCTCTGTCTTGACTAAACTTTGCTCTTGCCTAAAGTATGAAGATACTGATGTGCTAAGAGCTTCCCCTGCTGGAAGTTCCTAGCAAGAGGTGTTGTAGTCAAGTAGGGATGGATCTGGGACTAGCTCCCAGTTCAGCTAATTTATGTGCTCTGTTCCTATCGAGCAGAGAGTACATAATGTGACTTGAGATGCTGATTAAATTTCATGTGTATTTCTATGTTCTAAATAAACCAAATTTTAAAGTCAGATTTGAGCAATGGTAGTTTAGAGCCCTCATTACAGCAGTTTGCTTTTTTTCCAGTGAATTCTGCGAGGCAAAGGGAGACAAATTCAGCCCTTTTGTATAATGTATTTATGTGCTTTTACAAGGTCATCTTCCAGCAGCAGACCTGAAGAATTTCTGAAGAGGTAAACCTTATCTATTAAAATCCTGTCATTGTTTAACGGGAATGGGATTGTGAATTCATTCCTTGTTTTTAGTTGCAGGCATCCAGCTTGTGGAAACAGTGAGTGTGTAAGTGCATAAGTGAGCTGCAAGGAGCACCAGTATCCTGAGCATAATCCCATCAGAAGAAAGGCACATTTCCTCAGTCTGTCTCAGGCAGTAACCAAAACTTGCCTTTTCTGAAAGCTTTGGAAAATCTGCATTTTTTAAATCAAAACTAAGAGACTTTTAATCTCAGCTTTTACATTTCCACCTTAGAAATACCTGGCTGTAAATTCCTCAGCTTTTTTTTGAGTGCAAGGCAAAATACTATTACTTAAATAGTGTAAGCACAGCTTTTGCTGGTCACTGTGTTTGCATACTGCAATCGAGTGGGCAGGATTGTCTTGGCCACCCAATAAGGTCTCTCTGCCTTTGCAGAGGCCAGTGGTGGGACTTAGGAGTAAACTGCTTCGTTGTCACTCCCAGCTTTGACTATTTTGTCTGTTTAGATTGTAGGAGTTTTCTGGGGCACAGTTTGACTCTCTGTGGTTTTTAACCGAGTGATCTGAAATAGGTGGCACAATGGATGGTGTTGCATTGCCCCTGTGATGGTAGAACCCAACCTGCAAGGCTGCAGTGAGGTTGCGGCAGTCCGAGAGGTGACTTAGAAATCTTCCCTGTGCCAAAGCACCTCTTCTCCCACCCGAATTATCTGGCTCACCTGGAGATGTAGGCATTGTACTGAATTGTAGGCATTAGGGGCAAGAAGAAAACCTTGCTCTCTCCAGCTGTAGCCTCATGAGGGCCAAGTCACAGCAGAGCTGTCTTAGTGTGTGTGAACCAGCAATACTTGGAGAGCTCCTGAGCTCCCACCATCTGTACACATGCAGATACACAAGTAGATGGAAAGCTTCCAAGGTAAGTTCCCTTTCAATCCCATAAAATTCCCTAGACCCAGTTAGCAATTTGAACTTGGTGAAAGAGGAACCAAGGATTTCCTTCAAATTCTCTATCGGATTTATTTGAATCTACTGCCTGGTAGAAGATTCAAAGAGGTTACAAAAAAAAAAAAAAAAATTGAAAGCACTAGTTCGTGGGATTTCCCAGTCTAAATGTAATGGTAAACCCAGACTGATTCCCTTCTTTCTGTGCTATCCATTGTGCTTTGTCCCAAGTGGGAAACACAGTTTGCCAACACAGAGGCAACATACACTGTAAACAATGACAAGAATAAAGCTAAATATTATGCATATTCATTGCATGCAATCCTAACACAAACATCCCTATTGAGTAAAAGAGAAAAGAAGATTTTTTTTTTTTTCAACAAAGGAGCTGTTGGGTCCTTTTAACCCTTTTTTTCCTCAGTTGTGCAATTTTCATCAACATGCAACAATATTTTACTTCATATGTTATAAGCAAGTACTTAAGTGGAGTTTTTTCTTTACTACAGCTTAGCTGCATGATAGTATGACTAATTTCTCAGAGGAGTTCACTAGTTTTGAGAAAACAATAGTACAATTGCTCACTATTTTCACTTTAGCTTTTCTATAAATTCCAATTTTCTAATCAATTCATTAGATATGGGTTTCATTTTCTTTTATTTTAGGATGAGATAAGGATATGTTCATGTTCTACTTTAGAGTGCCAAGAATTCTGGTTTCTAATGTGAATCCTGAACAAACAGTGCAGGAAAAAACTTTCTCCATGCAGAACACATCTTACTTTATCCAAATTTTTGATATAACATTAGACATATTTGCAAACTATTATGCTCTCATTTACATGCCTACTTGTGAAATGTAGTTAAGATATAAATTGTTTTCTTGTAAAAATCAGCTCTCCATCCTGAAGAGTAAACCAAAAACTCTTAGAAGATCTCAAATTAATCAGGCTATTTTCAAGAAGGATAATAAACCCATAAATATAACCCTAAAGAATTCAGTTCAACCTGACCCACAAATTTCTTGGAACAGTTACTTCCAGGTTGCAGGGTACCAAAACAAGCCATGATACTTCATTCCACAGCCAGAAAAACATTCACTTATTTCTGAAGCAATGACTTGAGCTGTGACATAATGAAGGCTACTCTGGGCTAGATTGCCTGATAATAAAACACAATTCTGTGGCATGCTTTCTTTTTTTTCATTATGGTCCATTTTCTTCTCATTTGAAAAGCAAAATATGACAGTTTTAATTTTCATAGAAGTATTGTTCTTGATTATTTTCTTTGTATGAAGCTTCTGTATTCAACTGTGTGAATAGTACTAACATTCAGCAGCTAACATCTGTTGTTCCTGCTCTTTAGTTGATAGTAAGCAGCACAGAGTATATGAGTAAATCCTCATCAACTTATTTGTTAAAAATAGTGGGCATGCGTACTCAGAATTCTGGTTATTTAAAATATTAAGTCTGTGAACAAAACAGGTTATATCCAAATTCTGCATGCACCACAGAGTACTCACGCCTTGCCATTGTGTGCTGTACAATTATTCACATTTGCTTGAAACATTCACACATTAATTATGAAATTATTTTCTATCTTGCTGATCCATGAATATTTACAGATAAAAACTATCATTTCAGCTATGAGTTGATTATCATTAATACATAGCTATTAACAATAGATTATCAGAAGGATACTCTTTGTTCACAATAGATCTCACACAACAGATGGTAAAAGAACTAGTTAGAGTGTAATGCCAAGGCAAAACCCTAAATACTTCCCTTAGAGCAGGACTATAAATACCCTGACAGACACACCATTTCTTAATAAGTGCATGGGTGATCTTCTGAATCTAGGGCCTGCCTGCAGGTTAGAGAATAGCCTGGAACATATGAAATAGAAATGAAGGCCAAAACAGAAATTATATAAATAAATGCTTTAGCAGAAGCAGAAAATGTTATTTGAACATGTGTTCTACCTGACCACAGATCATTAGTGGCAGCAAACAGAACATTTTACAATGGATAAGGATCAAGCACCACAGGCCTGTCCTGGAGCTATGAGCTCACATGTGATAGGTCTACTGCACTTTCCAAAAGCAAGCTTGGGGCTTGTATTTTATACAGGTTTTGCAGAGGCATATATAAACCCAGGAAAACGTGACTCATCATTAACTGCAGACTTTTCTTTTGTGTGCCAGTTCTACCAGAGTTATTTCGGATCCTGGCCTGTACTGGTCACACTGAGAGGCATTAAGGCATTAAACATTACTTGAGTTCCAGTTTTCATTTACAGAAACAACAGAGCTGGCGTGAGAACAGCCCCATGTCCAGAATGCAGCGTTGGTTCAGCCCCACAAGCAGAAGCTCTGAAGCAGCCAAGAGCCCTGTGGCTATGAGTTGGACTGCAGGGAAGATGAGTTCTTTCTAGCCAGACCTTCTGCTCTGCAACTTCCAAGCTCAGAGCTGGTCTCCTCTGACTTGTCTGGGACGGGCTTCATCCTAATGAAAATATATAATAAAAAATCAACTAGATAGTCAGAGTTATGGTTTTTCATTAGACTCAATTGTTCCTTTTTAGCCAATCCCACTAGAGTACGTTAAAGTGCTTGTGTGTGGGCTGAAATCTTCCATTGCTTAGGTCAAAACAGGGTTTATGCTATTTCCCCATCCATATCCTTCAATGCTTGAATGAGATGGTTTTAATTCACAATAATTCTTTAGCTAATTACTCCAGGAGAAACTCTGGTTTAAAGCTGTCAGGAGCAGTGCCTATACTGTCTCCACTGACAAAAGCAACACCTGAGTGAGGTAAAAAATGACTGCAGCTGCAGCCATCAGCGTAAGCCTTAGCTGCTCCGGGGCTAATATACCTGAGGAAATTCAGATTAATCCATGTCAATCAGAAAATGACAGCAGCTTCCCTTTCTGCAGCTTTAATTGAGTCAGGTAGGCACAGTTCAGCATTTAAAACATCTTTCTAGTATATGTGTTTTGTGCCATCTTTGAACATGAAGAAATCCAGTTTTCTCTCATATAAAACATTTTTGCCATCCTTAAAATAATCCTATACCTTAAATGTTTCAGATTTGACACAGAAATCTAGCATGAAAATAGCCTTTTTGGAGAAGTAGGACATAATCTTATTCTGGACAAATTGATTTTGTGTTAGCAAGTTGGAGACTGAGAACATACAGCAGATTTTTTTTCTGACTGATTCATACAGTGGTTCAACAATGTGCAGGCATAGAGTTGATTTGAGTGAAATGAAAAAGATCCTTAAGTGTTTTAGAAGTTTTGCATTCTTTAAGCGCAATGTTTGCACTTTTGTATGTAGCCTGTGAAAATAATTTCTATTCAGACTGAGCATTTGTATTTAGAGTATACTTCTTTCTGTAGCTTCAATTTGCACTCTGTCTAAAAATGAATTTTACAGTTGTATGCAGGACTTTTCAGAATAGTTGAAGCTAACATGACACTTTACTTGCGTTGGAGGCAAGGACTGCCAACATGCACAACAAGACAGAACTTTAAATCTGGTGGAATGAAAGATATGTGTTTCCTGAGAAACACATATTAAAATACATAATCTAAGATGAAGTCAACTTATGCTGCTTAATTGACATAATGAAAATTAAGTAATATACCAGAAGCTGATATGTCCAACATAACCTGGTTGTCCCCTGACAGACATCTCTAAAGCTTAGACTAGATACTGTCTAAGACCAATGAAATGGATTTTCCTACAGATTTGTGTGTTTTGCTTCTTTAAGGCTCTGCCTTGAATAACCCAGTTTTCCCTCACAGTCTCTCCAACAGCAGACAAGACACAGCAAAGCTGTTAGACAGTATATCACTGCTGATCAGCTGCAAGCTGCTGCTGCCAAATGGGATGCATGAACTGAACTCTACCTGTCTTACTCTTACAGGAGGTTAAAGATGCTCTTTTACTCAGCTGCCAGTATTTCTGAAAATATAAATTATATGTCTGTGAGACATCCTAATTTTTGATGTTTGATAAAAAAACCTCATTGATCTCAACAGGTCCAAAAACAGGCTAGTGGGTAGTAGGTAGATAAAAAAGAGGAAGTACAGCTGCATAAAATATGGGGGGAAATAGAAAATATTTTATGGATATCTACACACAAAAAATCAGTAGCCTAGGCTGCTTTCCACCCTCTGATTGGAGTTTGAGATATTGTTTAAAAATCTGCAATTGTTTTGGAATCCAAATAACAGACAGGCCACCTTCTTCTACATATATCAATATCAAATATCATGCTGATCAGGTTAGTATACTGATCCTCAGGTTCCTAAAAGAAAGAAGTGGAAGTCAGTTTGATTCCACTTCCCTGGGTTGGAAATAGTCCATACCTAAACATGGTCAACATGAGACAAATGATGCTGAATCATTCCTTGCTTTCAATTGCATCTGCTGTCATAATCCTGGGGGTTTTTTTCTACTGAGCCCTGGAGATGTGCCAATTATATGGAAGAGAGGTCACAGCTTTGTGTCAGACAGCACCAAGCCACCTGTAAGCTGCCCAGGACTCCACACGGCTCACAGCTGCTGCCTGTCCCCCACAAATCAGTGGGTGGGACCAGACCTAGGATCAGCCATACTGCTCCATTGTTAATAGGGTCCTCAGCACATTTGGGGCACATGTCCATATTGGTCTTTCAAGCACTGTTCACGGAACAGGCTGGAGCAAGGACAGTTTCCAGGTGACAGCGGGGCAAGGCAGGGAGAAGAAAATTCAGCCATACAGACATGACTGTCTCAGAAAGCAGCCCCTGATTGTTTATTAATTAGTATGGACTTTGATCCTAGAGCCATGCCTGGTACTAACTCTGGTACTAAAAGCACACTAACCACATTAAGGTGGTCTTTATCCTTGGGCCAGGTAAGAATATCTCCATCTCAGAAGACAGCCATTCTCATATTGGCTGACCTGCCCACTGCCATCAGCCAAAGCAGAGCCCCAGTGGTGCCCATTTGTGCAGCCACACTGTCCATGTTATGGGATAGGAGCAGCTTTGAACAGTGTCTCTGATGTCCTCAAGACAAAGAAAATGTCCATCTGTCTGGATCTACCACAGTTGCTGTGACTGTTCCAGCAAATGGGTACAAAGGCCAAAGAGTGAAAATGAGTGTAAGACTGTCCTGTTAGGCAAATACATAACAGAATGAAATTGAGACTACATGTACAGTCTTAGTTTTAGCATACAGCAAGCTCAAAAATTTTTAACTATGAAGCTTAGAATTTTAAATAAGTGGATTTCTAATACTATATCTCTGTATATATGGGTACATCTACTCTTGGGCTGCTGAAATTTTTTTTCTTTGAAGATATTTTTAACAAGACACAGATTTCTTACCAAATGTGCTGGTTATTAACAAGAAAACCAGAAAGAGATAACAGAAAAAAAAAAAAAGAAGAAGAGAGAAAGAAATTATTTCGCTTTCAGTAAAAATGCTTCTATTTGCTTCATTCTTTTGCTAATTGTGGGATTTTATTTTTCAAAAAAAAAAGGAGCACCCATCTCCTGTCTATCCTTTTTTATTGGTGTTGTTGTCATTGAAATATATGGCTTTGCATTCTTATTCCAGGAAAAAAAAAATTTCAGCATGGGAAACACTGAAATGGAAAAAACAATAACATTTTGGGGTTTGGTGGGGGTTTTTTGTTGTTGTTAGGGGTTTTTTTTGTATTTCCCATGTAAACTAAATTACTTCTTCACCCAGCCAAAATATGCACTCTGAAACATGCTGATGCTTTCCACATAGTAGCAGATAGAGGCACTTAATCACCAGTTTAAGTAGAAAATGTGCACCAAGGGAATTTTCCATGGGGTGATTTAGCTGTATGCAAATCTGATGTGTACTGTAGTACTGAGGCGCTCAGGAGCTGAACACTGTAGAGCTTGTCAAGGGATTAGGTAACAATGAAGATTTAAGAGCCAGGACAAAGCTAGATGTAGGTTGGGAATAATATCCTGGTCAATATATCCTCTGGTGTAGACAGCTAGATAAACATGTAGATAAAACTTACTACAGCAATGTTCAAGCAAAATGTACCACAGGCAAAGAATTGAGGAAAAACTCCCACAAGGCACTGGCTGCTTTTTCCCTTTTTCTTTCTCTTTACTGAATATTATTGTATTGGAAACATCATAGCAAAACCTCAGGACTGAGCCCATTGTGAAGACAAACCTTTGGGGAATGCAATTTCTCATTCACTAACATGAATCCTGCTGATGGGGTGGGTGACTGTGGATGCATGCTAGTTAGTAGATAATTTATATGTGTAGACTAAAAGCAGTACTGCTGTAAAGAATATGCATAAGGATTTTTATAAACAAACCAAAGGTGTAAATAAATTGGAGCTTCACATGTTCATAGAGTCAGTGTTCTGCATCATTAAAAGCTCTACATTAAGACATGGTCTGTCATCCTCCAGATATACACATCAATTTCTATCATGCTCATAATGGTTCAGTTGCTACCTGCAAAGTAGCTACAGTAAAACTGTGACAAGATTCCAGAACATGAAGAAACAATTCATGTTCCTACTCTTGGACTTCCCTGCCATCACACCCTGGATGGGTGGCTTTTGGTGCAGGATGGTTCCTCTGGGCCACCCTGAGCAGGTGAGAACTCAGTATGGAAACAGGCAGCCAACACATGAATCAAAAAATAGCAAAATGGATTATTAAAACACAATATTGCAGACATTTTGTTCAGTGGAGAGAGAGAAGTACACTTTAAAAATATTTCAGCTGGTCTCACAGTTACCTCCATGCAAAGCTGAAACGGTAAGAACTTTACATAGGACAGAAAAATCATTCTCCAACTATCTGTATTGAACAGTGAGAAATGCTGATCCTTAAATGCACAAAAAAAAAAAAAAAACCCCAAACCAAACAACCCTTAAGTCTGAGCCACATGTTGAGCTCTGCATGTAACACTGGGTGTGAAAACTGACTCTCCAAGTCAATGGCTCAAATATAAGTGTTTCAGTCCTCTGCCTCAGTTTATCATCTCAAAATGAATGAGATTAGATTTTTTTTCTTTCCTTTATCCCTCACATGTGTGTTTTGTGGATTGCTTGTCTCTGTCAGTGTCTTTACTATAGACACTCTCCTAATTTATATGTCTCCGTAAGATAGGAATGATGGCAATTAATATCAGTATTGCAATTCATCAGATTTCCTGAGTTCCTGGCCCACCAGTTGACAGAAAACAGCTTCCTTAAAAATGTAAAGTCAAAGTTATTTTAACTGCATCTCTTGGTTGTTTCATGTGGAAATGAAGACTGAGGAAAGATGGATTTTTCTGGATCTTGCTCTGAAAGTGCCCATGACTGTGATGGGACAGATTGGACCCCAAGGTGTAAGTATTACTGAGAATACCCTGATACAGGCACAGTGTAATATTTTAATGAGGCTGTGCCTTTTGGAAGTAGAATTGCTGAGTTTTCTGCCAGATGCAAGGCCTGGCAATGCCGCTTTTCCTTTCCCAAAAGCCATCTTGTAAACTTTAGGTAGGCCTCAAAAAGACTTGGGTTCACTGGAACAAAATCTGTCTCCACAAAATGAACTACACAACCATTCATGATGACAGAATTTTAAACATAGGTGGCCAAAATTCAGGAAGGCCCACTTTGTTCTGGACAAGATGCTGCTGAGGGAGGGTGGACTGCCAGGATAGAAAAGCAGAGGGCACAGTGGTGTTAGTGCCATGAGGTACAGGAGCACAAAAAATGGTACAGCACAGTTTACAGAGACAAGCAAGCCAAACTTTGTGCTTGAGGAAGGATATGTCCCTGAGCAGCGTGACACGGTTACACCTCTCACCAGAATGGTACCTCTCATGGGCATGAAAGATCCAGGGACGTCGATCAACTGAGGAGTGCTCTTCGTGACTAGAGGACACATGATTACTTTTTATCTGCAAGATATTCTAATTATCCTCTAGGCATCCATTTCAGGTTACAGAATTATTATTGAAAGCCATTTAATTTTCAGTGGTAGTCACTTGAGTGGACAAAGCAGAGTAGCACAAGAAAATTACTTAGCACAGATACAGATCCTTTATGATTTCCATACACACATATAATTTTTATTTTCTGTTTATAAAGAATAGCAGTAAAATAATAATATGTACTGAATGCAGTGTGTTACTAGTAACAGACTCTTAAAAGTATGAAGCAAAAATAAATTTAATTATACCTGCAGGAATTTTCTGGGTAAAATGAATGGCAAATTTTTACATACAAGTGTGTGATACAGTGTTGTTATACTGCAGATACTGAACTTCTATGGGCAATAACCAAAGTATTCACAATTATTGTAGTAAAGAGAAGAAATACAAACAAAAAAATTTCTAAGACTTTTAGGAAAGCATCTAAATTCATATGCTTCAAGGCATAAAGCAGTCTATGGATTAAAAAATTTTCCCTGTGGATAAATAATCTCTGCACTACTGCACTCAGAAACTGCTGCAGAGTTTCTGGCATGCTCATCTGAAGCTAGCCAATTTTATAAATGCTTTACTGAAGAAGGTGGACAACTTTTCTGATCCAACACATCCTCTGCGTACTCACACGAAAAATGAGAGCCTCTTATATTATGCCTACCATGAGCAGTTTTGTCTGCTATAACTCTGTTCTTGATACTTCTCCAAATGTAAATGAAACCAACTGGTGGATAAGGCTTCCTTTTCTGTATACCTTCTTCTCCTCCTGCTCTTCCTATCCACACTGCAGAAGACTGTAAAATGCCATCTCCTTACACTACAGGCACATAGCATGTCTGGGAAATAACACCTGGAGCTCAGAGGAGCTCTGGCAGTACCACAGGAAGAGAAAAAGAGACCAGCTGCAAAGCCCTGCTGGGTTCCTGCCTTGCACTGGGTGATTAATATGAGGCTTCACTTCACCTGTTGCATATTTGTGTCTGCAGACCTGCTCCATGACAAAGTGACTTTAATAAAACGGTAACTAAAACTCACTGTGTGGGCCCCATCAGAAAGGGACAGCATCTCAGAGGGTTGAGGCAAAAGGCACAGGTACACTGACCCAGGAGAGGGCAAGCTGTCTCTTTCCAGTGTCTGGGAAATGTAGGGCTTTTTAGGATTGGGAGGTATAGGCTATAGTCCCCAACAGTACTACCTGTGATGTACTTAGGCTGTGACACACACCCTGCACTCCTTCCCTCCATGCAGGACCCAGGCAGGGAATTCAAAGGCAAGCCATACTCCAGATTTAAAGGAAGGGTGCCAGTTACAAAATGTGAGTATCCAGCCTTCCTCCCAAGGGATCTCCACTGGGACAGCAGTTCTGCTCCTTAAAAGGGAGGAGGAAGTGCAAGGCCTGGGGAACCAGCATTACTACAGGCATTTAATGCTGTATTTATTGCTTTGATTTTGGGCATTTCAGAGTAAAGTCAGTAAAAGCTACAGGGATTCAGCATGTTGGAAAATCAGACCCAGCTTGTCTTAAATTGACTATCCAAGGCAGAAAGCTTCTCTGGGAAAATTTTACTCAGGTTCGGTAGATGCAGTTGCATACCAACTTTTTTTTATTTAAAGGTATAACACTCTTCAGACTGTTAAAGAGATATAAAAGCTTACATCGTTCCCTTCACTATGATTTTGGTATTTCACTAGTTTTTGGTGAAAATTAAATACTAAATTTTGTATTGCTGGTGAGTAATCTTTGCTACATCTCAAATTTCTGTTATTTATTTATATGGCGGTAGTATAGCTCCCTTGTCCTGAGATTTTCCCACAGTATTCCACAGATGCACAGTCAGTAAGGCTGTGGTGAGGGTGAGACTTGTCAGTGAGGGCTGGGCAACTCATCTGGTCCCAAACACACAGGAACCTTGATTATAACCCATTTCTGGAGCCTACATTAGGCTATGGGCTCTGTCTCCCACCATGATATCCAGACAGCTGGAAGTACCTCTGGGTACAAGGCCATTTCTACAACAGGATTAATTTTTGGAGCACTGAGAGGTCTTCAGTGCTATTAGTTCAATAAGTTTGGAAACTGCTAGATTATAGGACAACTCTCAGTTTAGCAAGCTGTTGCCTGAGGATTTTTCATGAAAATAAATAGAAGAAAAAAGGAAACAAAATAAAAGCATAGCAAAATAAAAGTATATGAGCTTATGCTAAAATGATCCTCTGACTTGGGGCATTTCAGTTTTAACTCAGAGAGGAGATTGTGGGAATTCAGAATTTTCACAAAGCAAATCCA
Organism: Pycnonotus jocosus; assembly: GCA_013400435.1. NCBI lineage: Eukaryota > Metazoa > Chordata > Aves > Passeriformes > Pycnonotidae > Pycnonotus > Pycnonotus jocosus. Next base: position 204,919 of record VWYP01027660.1, on the reverse strand, counting down.
AACCAAGTGTCTCAAATTGACCACCCAAAGTCAAAAAGTTCCTTCTGACACTTTTTCCTTTTTTTGTGCGTGTGTATGAATTATTAAACTGTTATGAATTACGCATTCAACTTCAGGCTTCTAAACTGAGTCTGAAATCCTGTAAATTCTGTATAATACAGAAAATTAAGATTATGCAGATGGAAAATACTTCCCTGCTGCAGTTTTCTCTTAAGATGTCTTACAAATACTGAGCACAGAGTCCCCGTGCAGAATGCAGCTGGGTGCCATTCAAGTAGTTCTTTCAAGGATGTTACAGGAAGATGTGCGTGGAGATAGGAGTATCTGAGGCTTCCACCAAGAGGCAGTAATTCCAGGAAGCAATGCTTACAGGAAGGTGTGGTGCTCCTTTCAGCAGTGACATTAATGCTTGCTAATTTCCTTGAATGCTACTGCCTAAGCATTTTATGATTGCTTTCCCCATTCCTGAGAACTTCTGTGGAGACTGACAAACGTTTGTGCTAGGACTACTAATAGAGTTTTACAACATATCACTAAGATCTTGAGAGGCCTTCTTCCAGAATACTTGCAGGTGTTCTGTTGATGACCAACGTTTGCTGAATCTGTTATTAAGTAATAGCCATTAATTCAATAATCCACCAGAAATTAGGACTCTAAGCTGCTTTCAGTATTGGCTTTTATAGATTTCTCTGAAATTTCATCACATGACAGTTTTCAATCTGAGCAAGCTCTTCCAGGTCAACAAGTAAAAGGCAGTAACAAAGCAAAGCAAAACATTTAACAAATTCAATGAGCATCTATTATCAGCCTGATTACACACTGCACCACATAGAGTCCTAATGATTTCAGTGAGGCTCCATGCAGCATAAGGAGTCTCCCATGCAGATTAGTTTAAGAGATCAGGGTCTCCATATGGAACATCTCCTCCATTCACCCCTTCCTGTTCTGAATAGAGCAATATAAAACAAAGGCCTGCTTTTTTCGCATACTCACAAGGTTAGAAGAATTCTTGATAGGTTTGTACAATGATTCAAATGATAACAGCTACAAAAATATTTCTCAGTGCTATTTAAAGCCTGTGTTGGCTTTTCTCCCCTTGGTCACTCACTGCAATCTTCTCTGTCCAATTACCTTTCTAATAATCATTCTGATGCATTTGAGCTGCCACAGCATTAGGTATAAATGCCTAAAATCATACCATTCAGTTCCCAGGAATAATTTCATGGGAGTACTGTCATGGGTGTGTAAAATTAAGGGGGAAAAATCAAATGTCAGAAACTTCATATTGATACTTTGATCAGAAGCAACATGAGACTGAAAGTTTTTGAACAACAAACCATTTGAGAGTGTGTAACATGCTTGTGAAAATATTCATAGCATAATTAGATAAATAACAGATCCAGTGTCTATTTTTACTTTCCCTTGATGAGAAGCTTTGCAGGAGAGACTGCTGGTAGTTAATTCTCCCTAACAACAATCTGTGTAATCACAAACCCCAATTAGCTGTGCCTGTTCTATGCTATACAAACTATTTCCTTAGCGCTTCACATCACTACTTTGTAATTAGCTTTCATCTACACGAGCTTTGACTAAAAAAATATAAAAGAGTGTAAGTGATTGTACTGCCACTCAGTATTCTGCGAAATAATCGCTAGCGATTTCAATCAGATTAATTTTATCACCCGTATTAAGGAAAATTACCTCCCTCTTCACTCTCTACAGCTGAGGGCTATTTCATTTCCTGAGATGTTCATAAAAGCATAATATAAAGCAATCTGTAATTGTAAATATCCTTCCCTAATAACTTTGAGATATTTCCTTAATACATCTTTACATTTGGAGTTTCCGTTCCATAAAATACAGTAACAAGTGCTCTATTATGTTTTAAGTGTGTGCTGTTAAGCTGGACAACTTAGCGCTGTCCTTCCTGTTTTTACATAGGGTTATATTTAACTTGCAGATAATGGGAACAAGGTTTAAAAGTGATGGAGCGGAATAATGGCGTTACAGCAATAATATATCTTGCCTTTGTGAGGAATAGAACTTTACGGCCTATTTCAGGTCAGCCAACACCAATTCCATTTTTCACAGCCTGACAACTTTCACCTTCATCCACACGCCAGATGGGTATTAAAAACTACTTTCCAAACAAAACTGAGGTTTGGTTATATCAGTGTTTTACATCTGGGGAGAGCCCTTTGATACTTAAAATCTACATAAATAAAATAAAATAAAATAAAAATGGGCAGCCCACAATAGCCACATGCCACTGGCTTGTGTGGTGAACCTCCCAGCTACTCAAAGAGCAAAGCAAAGCTGCTCAGGTCTTGCAGGAGGGGTCATAGGGGAATTTCTGCAACTGCAACACTTGCATGTTCAACTTCTGCAGCAAGGGCATGGCATTAGTAAAAGTCTAGTGCCTGGTTTGTGGGAAATGTGAGGTGTGTGTTAGGAGGACCAGAACAGCTCAATATAGCACCAACAAGAAGATTCATTCAGCTGTTCAGGCCACCAGCACTTTTCACTGAACACAGATCCAGACGTGCACATGTGATGCCTTGTGTGGGAAGCTCTCTCTCTGAGCTGACTGCAGCCTGAGTTGGTCTGTAACTGTTGTTCCCAAATATATCTATGTATTTTTAAAAAAATTATAACAAAGGAAAAGAGAAAAAAGGCACTGGGTGACTAAAGAGCATTCTCACCAGTATAGGTGCATATTGTCTATATTGCAGTGCTTTCCCTCAACATCCTCAGCGTCACCTCAGAGGTACAAGGCCACTGATACAGAAAGCACTCATATAAGGGCCAATACAGCTTAAGACTGTTTTAAGCATCCCCTGTCCTCCTCAGAAAGTAGTCTTCCAGCCTTTCAAAGGTAAAGGCATCTCATCATCTGAGTGGCTCTGTACTCTGCTTTATCCAGCTTATCCCTTGGACTGTCTCACTCATCCTTAGTTATTGTAGCTCGAGAGCTGCCAGTACTCAGGAAGTCTGCTTCTCATATTGGTGAGATGCCAAAGACCAAGACAGGTAAGGGGGGATCCCCACTGGAGAAGGAAACTCTCCCTGCCTACTGCAGTGGAATCTGAAATGCTCCCAAATGGTGAAGTTCCAGGGATAAGTGAGAGGAGCAAATCACACCAGTTGCCCCAGCACATTTTGAATCACTGCACATTGTTGTACATGCCTTGAGACTTTGACACTCTGCACTGTATGTGAAATGAATAACACAGTGTAACTTGAAATTTTAGGAATGGGGTGGGGGTTGGAGGTGTAATGCAGTTTCATCAGTCATGGTGTCAGGATATTATAGATATCTCTCTGGAATCAAACCTTTCTTTCTACAGAAGCAAGATGAACTTTACAACTTTGTAGTCAAGTATGAGAAGAAATTCACTCTCATCTAGAGCAATACCTTGACTGTTTGCAAACATGTCTCTTTGCATATGTGGATGAGACACAGCAGATAGATAGGCTGCAATGGGTTAACTTCCTTTGCTGCTCACTTCAGACACTGGAGAGACATTTATCTCCTCTCTTTACCACTGTCCTCATTTCCATGTTCATAGAAGACACTGAAGACCAGATTACATGCTTCATCTTAGCATGACAGAAAGTCTAAAAACTTACCAGAAATTAATTTTCAATTGGCCCGAGACTCTGCAGGAATTCCGATGCCTGAATCTTTTTCAAGGATGTTGTCAAAAAAGAGGCCTGCAGCTCATATATCCCCACATGGCACAGAAATTCCTAACAGAAGTGTCATCTTCCACTCCCTTTTTTTCTGCTCAAGGAGCGTGCAGGGACAGGGATGCAGCAGAGAGAAACACTGAATCCCCTGAGGAAAAGGAGACAAAATCATTGCAAGAAGAAAGGCTCAAGTTCATACATCTCCAGAAAAACTCAAACATATGCTGAATTTCAATTTTTCTCATGCTCATATTTCCACTTCTGAGAAGGCCAGCTAATAAACAAAGTCACCTATTACAGTTGTACAAATGTTGCATCCCCACTGTTTTATATTGTCAGGAAATAAAGTGAAACTAGTAAAAATTCAGTATCCCTGGCAAATATCTGAAACTCTTTTATGTGGAACAAGGATACAGCCAGGGCTCAAAGAACATGTGTTTTCAGTCCCACTGAAAATTTCACTGTCTTCATATTTGCTTTTATCCCAATATGGAACAGAAAGTTAAACATTGACTACTGAAACTTCTGAAAATCACAAAGTTCAGAAATGTCAAAACATGCCACTTTAGTATTTCTGATCTAAAGGAAATGCTGAATATAACAAAACTGCAACAGTGAATAACATTTTCTGAATGAAACCAAAGCATTTTGTTTTAGCTCTGTTCAGTACCAATGTATGTCTCCCTGACATGATCTTGATACCTCACAAAAGCTGGAGATTAGATGTTTTGCAGTATTAATTTTTTTGCTATGGACAGATTTTCTGAGTGTGCCACAAGGTACACATCACCCATCATACAAATCCCCAGGTAAAACATCCAGTTGCATCTCGTGAAGTGTAATCCACTGAAGAGATGTTTCTATATGGATCTTGATCATCAGGCTGTTAGGTACAGCAGCACTGCAGACCAGTACAAAAAAAAAAAAAATCTTGAATAGACCTGATATCAAATATTTAGCTTGGTTGAACAAGACAAATGATTTGGGGTTGTGTTGATCCAATCCCAAGCAAGACACACTCCTCCCGACTTATAAAAAGACATTCATGTAATTGTTAAATATTATACTGAATTACATGTCTCTGTACAGTGGTCATTCATAGAGATACTCTGGACTCCATTGGGGTAAAATAATGTGCATTATTGAGTAGTTATACAGATGACTGGTGCCATTTTATCGTTAGAGATTAAAATACTGTGAGTTTTTTGACTGAGATGAAGTTAGCTAGGATAATGACAAGTTTTCTGACCACTATAAATACATTTTGCTGTCACATTTATAACAGTAGATAATTAATGCAGAGCCAGCTGCTACTAATATACAGTACTAAAACTTGTTAATACAAGGCTATAATAAAGCTGTTAATACTGATAATATCATATAGCATTTTAAACTACGGCAAAATATTCCTTAGAATTGTTTCCTTGCTATGGAAGGATTTGTTACATTTTTGGTTCTTTTTCCTAATTAACCTCCAACAGCATATATCATGTTATCTGTCATAAATAAAGTCAGCCCTTGCCTCAAGGGTGCTGCAGTTTAACAGGCAACAACAAGAAAGTCGAGATGTGTTAGAAATCTAAACCAAGTAGGATTTGTTATTTGCCTTATAACAGAAGCTGGATATCCTATCAAGCACAGGACTTCATTGTTTGCATGTGCATTGTGGGCAGATGAGGAAAGATAGTCTTTGTCCTGAAGAGCTTGAATTAAAATATAAATTTAGAGGAAAGCACAGCTTTAAGAAATGGCTTTTTGCCTGTAAGAGTCTCTTCTTTCTCATTTTCACTTAAACCCAAGAAAGCCTGCAGTGGGGATGGGCATTCAAAGGTGCAGTCAAAACTTCTTGAAATCTGTGAAAGTTTTTGAGTATTCTTTTAAAAACTGAACTCCAGTTATCCAGATGTCTGAGAAATATCCTACTGTAAATGAAAGGAAGGCATTCTCTACTAATTCTCTCACTCTTACAATAAAGCTAACTGAAAATGTGAATAGTTCTGATCACCAGAGTCCAAAATTAATATTCCAAGAGTTTCATAACAGAAATTGGTTTGCCTCCATTTTACTAAATTATACTGTTCAGTAGTTAGAAACTCATTTTATAAGCAAATACATACTTACCTATTTTTTAAGGCTCTGACCCACTGATCATCTTAATGGCTTATAACTACGACTGTTCCAACTGGTTGATACCATCTGTCTGAATCTGTTAGACAAAAGGGTAGTGGACTAGATCTGTGGCTTTAGCTCATTTAGTTTATATTCAAGAAAATGTGACATTAGTCTTTGGTATGGAACACTGTTGAAATATTATGAAAGCCAAATGATTGTTCTTCTTTAACAGAAAAAGTAAAAGGCAGTGACTAATTAAACAGCAATAGAAAAGAATGACACGGCAGCTGTGGACTGTGTTATTCTCTGGTCCCTAGATACAGATGGGCATTAAAATAGCCTGTCTTCTGGGAATGCAGAAAGAGACACAGAAAGGAAAAAGTAGGTTTCCAAGTGCTCAAAGTTAAAACCGTCTCACTAAAACAAAGACAAGAAGGAAGATAAGTAGATGGCTGCACTGAATTGTGTCTGGGGACCAAATCGGTGGGCTTGTGTATCATAGCTGTGGATGGTCCTGTGGTTGGTTCCCATGTGAATTCAAGGAATACAATCACCTCCAATAAGCGGAAAAGAATGTCAGTGATAGATGGAAAAATCGTCTCTGCCTCAGGAGGTGTCAGAAGAGTGCTCAGCACACGGATGTTAACTGCCTTCAGGCATAAGCAAAAGGCAAGTTTCTGTCAGTGACCAACATAGTTTCTGACATGCAATGCCTATGACATTGAATATTAAGGGTAAGAGAGATCAATGCCTCATTTTATCGAACTCAAGATCTATGTTCTACAAGCCTGTTTAGAACAGGCTTGGTTATGGTTTTCCCCATAACAGTTAAAGACTGACTAGAACCTTTTGAACATAAAAGGTCCAATTTGCTAATGATCTGTGTCCATGTACAAATCAACTTAATAGCACTATTTCTGGAAATATTACAAGCAGAGAGATAAGTTTCACATTCGTCAAAGTTGTTCAAAACCATTAAACCATTTGTAGTCTTTTTTTGTTGTTGTTGTTCTTTTTTGAGAAGCATTAAAAAGATTTAGCAGTTTAAGGAGAGATCAAGGCTATTTTCAGGCAATTATTTGAAATTGTTAAGATCTGCCTCTGCTTTTTCTAAAATGCATATTGTGATGCCATTAGGACAGCTCTTAAAGGAGTGTAGACAATGAATATTTTTTCCTTCTCCTTTTTTTTTTTTTTTAATATTGTTTGGAGTTGCTTTAAGGACTCTGGCCATTTGGATCTACATCTGTCTTGTTCCCTCGAGAATTATTAGTAGCAACTTGTGAAGAATCAGAGATTCACTTGTCTTTTGATACTGATGAGTATACTTATAGTCCAAAATCTTTCCAAATGAAAAGTTGTCTTTAAAAAGACTTGGTGCTAGCAAGATTGTTTTTCTCCTCAGCAAGAGGAATGTTCACATAATTTAGATCAGGGTAAAACTAAAAATTTATTTTTCCTTTTTTTTTCACCAAAATTAATTAAATACACACTCAGCTTGGTGCATAATATAGTTTGCCTAGGTTTTATAGAGCTTATCAATCCCTGTGGCAGTTCTGAGCACCTTTGCTCAAAACTTATACAATAATGTTTTTCCCCAAATCTAATTTGTCCTGAATCAGGGAACATAGTTAAAATACAATGAACAAAGTTTCCATTAATTACATCAAAATTAAAATTTCCTTTTATTCCAATCTAATTAAAATTAATTGAAAGCACATGCTTTAAACCAGCTTGCCATACTGTCAATGTGATCAGTTTGTCTTATTGTAGATAAAACCATACCTGCTTGCTAAAAGTACACACGTTCTGGCTTCTTCTCCTGCCTTTGAATATTAATGAACTACCCAGAAGGCAGGTGAGAACAGTTTTCTCAGTCACTGCTTTGGCTTTTGGTGAAAAATACTTTCAAAAAGTAAACCAGAAGTCATACTACCCAGAGACCTCAGCCAGGTCATGAAATGAAGCTGAAATGGTCTTTCAAGGGACTCTTCCTTCAGTGTCTTGAGAGATATATGGTAAGTATGATTTTAAAAAGTGAGTTTGTAGGGAAAGGGAAGGGGAAGACAGACTCGAGATTGAGGAAAGGACAGTGGAAATGTTTAGTTTGCACAGATAAACAACCAGCATCTAATGTCTTCATAAATCACAAGGCAAAACTCCTTTTCTCATCTGGCACCAGGACCACCAGTTAATACCACAGGATTCTGGTTGTACATAATATATGCCTGCTTATTGAATGAAATGAGAGAGTTAAAAATAATAATCTGATAAATATTTCTACAGTATTCAAACAGACAAGGAGCTGCCTTCTTCTCCTGCACCTCCAATCTTTTCCCTTCCTTTCTTTCTGTTGACAAACAGCTTTCTAAGTGAGGTACAGACAAAAGCATGCACACACAGAGAGAAATACACACGTGCATCCATACATACACACATGTTTTAGCTTGATATTTGTTTTAAAGGCTGCTGTGCAAAGTCTGGTGGACTAGTAATGTGCACCTCCAGGACAAACACACAGTTACACTGTGTTTTGGAGGCACCACTTTGACTCAGAAACAAATCCATCTCTCCCAGCTTCAAAAAAACATGTTAACTAGAAAACAAAAGGTGATTTAAAAATCAAAAGACAGAATTTCCTGGCACTGCCAGCTAGAGAAGGTATGCAGGTAAAACAAAAAGTTCAGCTTCTCCTATGTTCCTTTCTTTCTGTTTTGTTTCCTTTTGTAAAAATGGATTCCTTTATTAAGAGTTACTCGCTTTGGACTTTTTGCAGCCATCAGGAGTGTGTAGAATCAGTTCACTAATTCTCTTCATCTCTACTCTCACTTTTGTCTAAAGTTATCAGAGGATGCTACTACAATATGTAATCCCCACAATGCTAGTTTGAGTATGAGCCACTCTTTTTTACAAGTAAAATCACAACTGCTTTTTGGCAGCAGTGGGCATGTGATTAACCCCTTTGCTTTCCCCTTCTCCTTTTCCAAAGTCCTAAGCATGTTTGTTCCGACCTCTAAGCCTTGCATAAATGTTGGTGAGACAGCATCAGAGAACTAAATATGCTGAAAAACTACCTTTCTTTGAGGGCAAAGGGAGCTGTGTTTCAGCCAAGGCAGCCCCCAGCTGAGTTTCACCGTGTACATTTATGCCAGGACAGCACCAGGGCAGAAACAATTTGCCAACAGATCAAAGGGGCAGTACCACGGCTGCTAAAGCTATCACTGCCATTGCATATCTACCTATAACCTAAAAAAAAGAATAATTTACATATAGGGTTCTTCCTCTTCCAGGATCACGGTCAAAAATTGAGTTTTTATTTACCCACTCAAGGTCACAGAGAAAGTCAGTAGAGGTAAGATATGGGTCCCACTGTTTACTGAGTCTGCATCATCCTGATAGAGAAACACTATTCAAAATAGCTTTTTAAAAGTTTTCAGGAACTAGCTTCTCAGGATATATAATTGCATGTTACTGTGGCATTTTAATCACTTCTGAAAGTACTGTCTGGAATTGTAAAGTTATTTGAAGACAAAGCAATCTCCAGCATGCATAGTTTAAAATGAGCTAATATTAGAAGCCTGTGCTGCTCGTGGGCACATTAGCCAGGCCTTTTTCCCCCTTCCTCCCCTAAACTGCATGTCAAAAGATGTATGATGCACTTTCTGAGCCAGGTCACCTTTAAGAGCACAGTGACATGCCACAGAATTACTCGCCAGTCCTCACCAGAGATGTCTGCAAGTGCAAAGCCTGTGACAAAGGACTGAAATGACAGCACTTTGACTCACTTCTACATTGTGTTTGTTTAGGAAGGTCCTAGAAATTGTATTTCACCAACCACATTCGCTATCAACACACAATTATCTGGCTTAATCATGTGGAACAGTGGCAAATTCACCTGGGGCTTAGGAACTAATGACATTCTCGTCTGAGCTGCTTTAGTGAAATGGCCTAGCACCTGAAGCAGGAACAGCAAGATTGCTCAAGAAAATTTGGTTTTCTTTTTTCATTTCACAGCATAGGGGCTCTGCTCAAATCAACAAATGCTCCTGATTAAATAGCTGTGGTAGTTGACTTATTTGCACTTGTGTGTATGGCTCTGAATGTACATTGAGAATCTCTAACCTTTACAGGAAAAGAATTGTCTGTGACTTGTTTTTAATGTGTTGTGTTTCGACATAGAAAATATTCAAATAATTTTGCATTTTATAATTTTGGTTGATGAGATCTATAAGTGTGGGTAACTCCAAATACTCCAAAACCAGCACGGGGCAACAGCAAAAAAAATCCACCTTTTCTCACACTGAATGTATTTTTATCTATTTTTGTCAGCAGCCTGGGCAGGGCCATTTAAATTCTGCTTGCTCAACAGAAAGTCAGATTCTTATGTTGGTCTCCCCCCTAGTATACAGGAGATGGGATGAGTTGTGTTGCTGCTGACTATGCCAGTAAATCTCAAAAGTTTAGAGGCAGCAAAGATGGCAAATTGAATGTTCAGCCTCCTGAATGCTTAAAAAAAGGGATAGGGAGGCTTTGGGACCACCTAACTCCTGCTATCTTGGCCATAGGAAAGAAACTAGCTCTATTTCCATGAATAAATTATTTTAAAAAACATTCAGAAAGATCTAGTAGGTGAGGTTTTCATACTCAACTTTTATGTTCATCTTTGACATTCCATATTCAAATACTCCACAGCAAAATACACAAAGTTTGGCAAAGACAACTCCAAAACAAGGCAGCCAAATGTCGGGCTTGGTGTGACCACTTTGCCTGTTATGAAAATTAATTAGCATTAACTGCAATATGGATATCAGTTCAGACTGATACACTGATGAAATAGAGTTTATATGGATAAACTCCAAAGCCACCCACTCAAAGTTGATTCTGCTTTTGACTACTACTAATACTCTCTCCCACTAATGCAGCATCAGCACAAAGCAGGATTTGTAGCAGAAGACCCCCCCCACCCCACCACAGCCTCTATACCGTGATTACTCCTCCATCAGCAAGAGAAGCAATCATATAAGGTTGTGCATAAAGCAGTTTTTGCTAAGCCAGCCTGTGCAGCCGACATTTTGGTATCCCAATGCCCTATCACTGATTGCCTGGCTCATTGTAACAAAGCTCTACCAGCAACAGCTTTGGCTGTTTCTGGAGGAGCTGGTGATTCAGGATCCTCTTAGTAAGTGGCACTATTGCAGATAGTCCTGCTAGGTTATGTGGAAATATGAATTTCCACTTTGTGAGACAGTGCCTCAACATAGTCAGACATAAATCTGGCCAAAAAGGTCACTGAAAGATTGAAAAGGCAAATCCAGTTCTGTAAATACAAGGATAAAAAACATCCATAGTCTCAGATGAAGTTATTCCATATGGTCAGAAATTGATAGAGTTTGGTTTGATGTTGATCTCTAGAGGAAGTGATTGCTGACATGCCATGTCATTTAACTGGAAAGAGGTGAAGCTTTGCAGCAGATGGACTGAAATGTAAAGGAGTAGAGGGGCACAGTTGTTCAGATTAGCTCTAATGTAATGTTCAAGCATATCAGCAGTAGCCTAGAATATCCTTTTGTTTCTTGAGCTATCTCAACAAAAAAACTAGGTAAAACAAGAATAATTTTGGAGGCTATGAGAGAAGATAGTTCTTCACAGCAAGCCTTCTGTGCTGCAAGATGCAGAGGCTTACCTGTTCACGACAGACAGTCACCAGGATAAGCTGTCGCCAGCATCACCTTTGAAGCCCTAAGCGTATCACACTGTCTCTGGAATTTTTCAATCACCCAAAGGCTCCATTTCTAACATATACCTCTACACCACTACTATTGATCTCTTGGAGAGCTTGGGGTTTCTAGGACCCCCAAAGGTATTCCATCTATTTCCTTAGCACTGGGATTGGCACTGTCTCAGCAACCACATGAAAGCCCACACTTGGTGTCTACAGCGAGCTTTGCGTGACTGCAGTGATTATTTCCCCTTGATGTCTCACTCTGTCATAATTGTAGTTTTTTTAGCACTCCAGGTCATGGTGCTTTTTGAATCTTAGCTCACCACCAGTATAAATCAGTATAGCTAGACTGAAGTCAACAGTTACAGCAGGTAGTATTGAGAGAGAATCCAGACAGTAAATCCAATTCACTGAAATGAAGAAAGTTCTTTTTCAATATATCTGTGTCACTGCTTCTGTAAGACCTCTATGTGCTCTAAGGCCATACTTTAACACTGGAATATCTAACATCTCAGGGGAAAGATCACAGCCACCAAACTGGCTGTATTTCAGTGACAGATAGAGGAATAAATGCAGTCAGGATGGATTTGTGTGGCTTCTGTGACAGAAGTGGATTGCCATCAAGAGCAGTTAAGTCAGGGAGTTCAACAGTTGGAGGACACAATAAATTCACTGTATGCCAGCAAAAGAATGTCACTGATAATGGGGAAAACTTGCGTCCAAATGCTCTTACCCTATGGTCATTTTGGATATTTTTCTCTTACGGCTGTAGTACTGATTAAGTGACAGAGAAGAAAATGTGAGACTGGGTGCATTAATGCAGATATGTATGTGAATCCTATCATTAAAGCATTTGATTCTAGTCCCTACAAAGAAGTCACTATACATACAGTCACTTACCACTAATACTAGGTTTCATCAGGCATATCTAAATCAGGAAATAATATGGTAATTTCCACAGTCACCAAGTGGAAAATATTTATGGTGCAGTAGTTTAATATATCTGTACTTTATATTTCTAAGATTGTACCTGATGACATAATAAGAGTTTGAGTTTAAATAACAGCTCAATGATTTCAGAAAGAAAAAAAATTGCACTGGTAGAAAGCTTACTCCTTTATAAAAAATCTTTTCCACGTTCATCAGGATTGCCGGCCTGGGGCAAACTTAATTAAAGTCAATGGAGAAAAAAATTGAATACTTAAAAGTGCTATTTGGGGCTCATAGAGCTTGAATGACTCAAAATATGAAATATTCAATTACTAATAATTGTGTGGTTTTGTTTGGTGAGCATTTTGTCACTCACTCCACATCCTCCTCCTTTCATTCTCCTCTAGACAGAAGGGTTCAAAGAGAAGAAAATTAGCAGCTCAAGTTCCAGTTCCCAGAGTGAAGAGGCACCTAGATTTCACCAACCCATTGCTCTCCATCATCCTGGTCTCTCTCTTTGCTTCAGACCTTGTCCTTGCTGCTTTCTTGCTGGCTCCTTTCCTCTCTCCCTGAAACATGTTCTGTCTCCTCTCAGTCTTTTTTTTTCACTTTTTCTGAGTGTGAACATGATTCATGAAGTGATGATACGACTTCGAACATGTCCTTACATTTAGCAGCTCCCTGGCTTAGGTGGCATGAAGGGTTTGAATTTCTAACTGACTTGAACACACCATTTAATAAACTCAAATGCTTTAAATGGAGATTTGAAGGAAATAATACTAGGAGATATTTTTCAGCAGAAGCTCAACAGGGCTTGTCAAGGGAAATCTCTTGGGCAAAGGTAATGAAATTTGAAATGGTTTTGTTTACTGGACTGCAGTATTAGAGGAGGTGAGTTCAAATTTAAATATATGCCCTGCCCAAAGTGGCTTCTGATTCCAAGTTTTTAGTTTTATATATTGGGGGGCAGAGTTCATCGGGATTGATGCTTCAGCAAAAGACAAAATGCTGTGCAAGAGGTCACCAATTTCCTCACCTTTGAAATTAAAACCAAATCAAATCAATATTTAGATATATGTATTAAAATAGGATATGAAAGAACTGAAGTCAGCCTCACAGGCCAATGTGAAATGTTTCCTAATTTCAAATATTCTCCAAGAACTATGAAAAAAAAAGGACATATTGGGCTAAATTATGAGATATTCAACAATTCCAGAATTACTGGAAGAAACAAGAGTAGGGTTCATTAAGTGACTGATGAGGACAGGCTATTTGAGTGAATTTTTTAAAATATTTTTACTGTCTTACAATAAAAGAAAATCCTAACCTGGAGAAATGGCAAATTAATTAACATATTCTCCAGTACTTAGTGACACCTCAGTAGAAGGAAACTCTTAAAATGTGAAACCCTTGACACTGCCAGAATAGAAAAATAAAGTACATGTCTCTCAGTAGGTACCAGGGACCTATATTATGTCCTACTGTTGGTTACAGAATTTTCAATATTTTCTTATCCTTTTTCACTCATATGAACTGCAGCTTATAGCAGTGGTAATCATTTCCTGTGTTTGAAAAAGAGATGAAAGCATTCATGGATGAAAGCAAGTTGGATTTAATCTCCTTCTCTCTCATCCAGTGCACTGTACTGATCATTTCCAAAAAAACAAGACTTAAGCTCATTTTTGTCATGACAAAACTAGTTTCATAATAATCAGATGGCAATTCCTAGTGTACACAATTCTAATATAATTACCAGGAGGAAATGTAGAGGGAGTTGCAGGTTTGAGATAAAGAAAAGCCTGTGAATTTTGTATTAATGTCTCAGACTCTCTTATTTGTGCAAGTAATCAATCTTTCGGGGAGTAGAATAGTAATTCTTTGTGAAAAAATGACAAGAGTCTGAGGAAGAAAGAAGATAATCTGAGTTTCATTCTGTACACAGCAGGTCAGCTGTGATTGACAAAGCTCATCACAAAACTATAGCTCCCGGAATAATCCCAATAGCAGAGTTTCATTTGCAGCCGAAGCAGTGTTAATGACATGTTTAACAGCTGCTTGTTGAAGTTTGGAATCTGCATTAACCTGCAGAGCAGTGAACAGAGAAATGAGGGGAAGTATTGAAATCAAGCCCTCATTATGCCGACAGCCCGGGGTAAGGGGTAGCGAGGGGCTGGTGGAGCAGGAGGGTGGGAGGCAGGTTTGGAGGGCTGGGCTGCAGACAGGGATACTGGAGGAGATGGCAGCATCCCATCAATGAACACAAAAGGCTGCACAAGGGAACTGACGGGCTTGACTCACGGTGCCGAGGAAGGGGGAAGTGCAACAACTGGAATGAGCAAAAAGGGAGAGGTGGAAAATGGAGGACTGGCAGCACGGCTTGTGAAGAGGAGAACCAATGGCACAGTTCCTTGAGGGTTATCACACTCCTCAGGCAGCCCATTCTCCAGTCTGGAGTTGCTCTCTTTTACCCAGGGGCCTTTATCTACCCTATAAAGGGGACTAATTTCACAGCATTCAGTCTCCTGCTGATATTACTTTTAAGATCAGATGATATTCCCTAATGAGGAAACACAGACAAGACACTGAATGCCTTTCCATGCCACACTGATATCCAGCAATCAGAAATTTTAAAATGCTCATCTGACTCCAATCCTCCTACACCAATGCACATGTTAAGAGCCTGAGTGCACCTGAGCTGGCCGTAGACTGTATTGTTCTGCACCAACTCCCTCTTTCATACTGCTCATACCAACATCAGTTTCACAAAAGCAAAGGGCAAAGGCCTGGAAATGTCTGATTCCTATGTGCATGCTTCAAAATGTTGGCAGTGCCAGCAGGCATCCTTTGATGGAGATGACAATTAATACAGACATATATACAGTACCTTCGTAGGTTAAACAAAATGGCTCATTGCTATTTCTAGTGCTGGATCAGCTATGGGGTTCCATTAAAAGTCATTTGAAGGCCATCCCTCACACCAATTTTACTGACTTTTCTTGTCTGAGGGGCTTCTTACTCAGTGTTTTTCATTGGACTGGGTTCCTCTCTGTTGCTTCCTGACATGAGTGGAACACATTCAATCCTTTCAAAAATCATTTGATTTAGTCCATAAATTGTAAATGAATGGCATTGAACTTTCACCCAGGTCCCAGACTGCCCTAGGCTTCCAAGCATGTAAATTCAAGCACGTAACAGCTTGAACTAAAGAGTTTCTTAAGCATCTGGCTTAATGTCTTTGCAAAGACAGGCACTTGAAAGGATGGGTACATTTTTGGTAAAGTCTAGCTAGGCTAGACTCAGCAGATCCCTCAAAGTACCTCTGATCTGCTACTGTAGGGGCCCTTACCACTTACCCAAGTGACCATTAACCCTAACCAATCCTGGGGAGCTGTAAAAGACTTTTGTTTTTAAAAATATTTGGTATTTAAAGCCAAGATATCCCAAGGATAAGCAATGGCCATGAAAAACAAAACCAAATTTTAGAGGTGTGCATCTGACACAAGTTTAGAGGTCACACTAGTGGTAAGGTCTACCATTCAAACCACCCACAATTTTCTTATTGTGCCTGCATCTCCAGTGTTTTATTTTCTACCTCCTTTTTGTTTATATTTCAAATGTCTTTGTCTCTAGTGAGGGTCGAAATCTCTGCTCTGAAACAACATTGTCTGGGAAGCAAGCCAAAACACAGTTGATGCTCTCTGAAAAAAAACAGCAGAAAGCAGAAGGACATTGAACTGGCATGGTCCAGAGGCTAGAGCAGGAGTCAGGGACCTGTGTTACATAAATACCTTCACAGTGATTTACCACAGCACCAATGACAATATTTCTTGACATTCTTAGTCAGAAGAGGCTTTGTTTACAAAAAAAAAAAAAATCAAAATTAGGCTAAATATTGACTGTTCCTGTGGTCATTTTCTCTTGCCTGCTTGGTTTCATGTGGTGAACATATTTGAGACCATTTTGATTGGGAGTCTGTCATAAACACTTTTGCAGACGACTTTCTAAAATCTTAAGGCACACAGCAACTCAAAAGCTTCATTAGGGCAAAACTGGAGGTAGATGCATATGTAAGGTACAAGTAATATATGTCACCTCTGCCAGTTAATATCTTCCACAACCTCAGAAAATACATGTGGTTTGTCATTCTAGTCTCTTGCCCAGAAAAATTTTATATCCTGCAAAAAATTTCACTTACTCTCTTAGCTCTTCTGTGAACTCAAGGCATTAAAAATCAGACAAACTTTGGTAACATATTCTTATGTTTAAACAACCATTATCTGACTCTGAACAGTCAGATACTGCTTGTGGTTTTTTCCTTATGCATACCTGCTAGCTATTGCATTATCAAAAGATTTAGATAGTATTGTTAATTTGTCCCCTAAAACATATGCAATGGATTTGCACAGATCCTGATGGTTTTGACAGTAAAATCTACTCCTGGGAGAGTCTTCTTAATCCATGTTCCCAAACAAACCTGAGGGCAAAGACTGAATGATAGTAAGCTGTTGAACATGAAAATAAATAACAAACAAAAGGAAATGAGATATATCTATGGAACAATTTGGCAACGTGTTTCAACACTTTCGTTGTGATTTTCAGAGCTATTTTTTAAATAAAATTACTCTGTTAGATAGATAATTTTCTCAGAAAGGGCTTAGGAAGCATTATTATTTTCAGCTCAGCCTTTAATTTGGCAGTGGCCAGGAAGTTTATTACAGAGAATATAAGGTCAGAAGAAGGGTTAGTCTTTGAATATAAATACACAAAATTCAGCCACCAGAAATAACCACTGTTCAGTTGCCACTCCATTCTCCTTCACAGTATCAGAGCTCTCTAACTTCTGTTAAATTTGAGCATAATTTATGAATTTTAATACTTTCTACAGCATAATAATAATCATTGAGGGGTGTTCCTAGCATTGTGTACTGCTTGTGATCTCCATGTCTTACTTTGTCAAGTGCTTTATCTTCTCCTATTTGGCTTCTCTGCAACAAATACATTCTAGTATTACACTTCTAACAGCAAAAGCTCAATTTCATCTGCCTGTGCAGAGTTTGGAAGGCAGGGATTTGCTGAAACTTGGAGATGGAGTATGTAGGAACTCCAAACTATGAGAGTTTCCTTGGAGATAAATATTTCCCACTGTAAGCAGTACAACTTTCTTTGAGGATTCCCTTTGGGAAACAATACTGCTGTTGCCATCTGCAATGACCATGACTTTATACCAGGTTTACTTAATATTATGCATTAATAGTATCCAGTTTTGCAAGTGTTTTAGAGAGACAGGAGAGTGCTTTAGTATCACAGTATCTGAAGGACAGAGAGTTGAAGAGACTTACCTGAAATCCCTCATCAGACCAGAGGGACACTCTTTCCCATTCCTCCTGTCACATGGCTTCCCCATGCAGAGTATTTTGCAACCTGACAGTTGAACCAGCAAGTCTTTCAGCTTTGCCAAGGTGAACTGTCAACAGTGTTACAGGAAATGGGGATAAATCTGTAGAAATGATGATGAAGATACTGAAATGTCCACAAAGCCAGCAGTTGGACTAAGATATATAGAATAAATACAATTTCTTGTTGATTTTACTGACCAACAAGCATCCTTACCAAAAATCCCTTTGACACTAAAGATGTTAATCTGTGATTGTGTTTAGGCCTCATAATGAAGAAATGTCTCCACGAGCAGTGGGATCAACACCTTGCACAAGAAGGAATTGTCAAAACAGGGATTTCCCTGTAGGAAAATGGGAGTATGCACAAAAAGAGAATACACTGATTTTCATTGTATTTCAGTGTAAAAATATTACAATCATCCTGTGGCTTTTCTAAAGTTGTTTAAGTTTAATTTCAGACCAAGGAAAGTAATAAAAATAAAATAAAATAAAATAAAATAAAATAAAATAAAATAAAATCTTTTTTTTTAAGAGAAAAAAACTGAAAAGAGACTCAGCTTTTGCCTAAATACATGTACATTACATACACACACTAATTTGGTGTAAGGAAGCGAGAAGATTTTGACACCTTTTATTGGGAACATATGCTATATTTGCCGTTAGCATTTCAGGACCTTTTTTTATAACTGGATAAGAATGGGCTGGCAGAAACATAAATGAGAATCTGACTCCATACCTGTCTGAACAAATTTCTTGCACTAATGGGTTGAATTACAGGAGATGATCTTGTTGCCATATGTGAATTTTGCTGCTCTTAACCATTTGGCTTTACTGCTAAGCAAAATATTTCTAGGTTTCTATTTTTTTCATCCTCAAGCTGGGACAAATGTCAGCTTTTTGAAATTTTTCCCACATTGAGAATCAGGGAAAAATTGTATTAAAGCAGTTAAAATATCTCAGACTTTCACAAAAGTTTACAGTAAATTACTCTAGCTTACTAAGCAATCAGTTATTTTGTGCTGGAAATAGTGATAGTTTTAACACAGCTAAGTTTAGAGCAGACTGATAATTTTTCAGGTTTTTGAAAAGTTTGAGTTCAAATGAATCAATATATTTAGCAAATAAGTGCCATTTCATTTGGAAACTTTTTCGAGTCATGTCAAATAAACATAATGCACGCTTTATGATTAGAAGGGAAGCCAATAAGCTTTTTCTTAGTTCAGGAGGTGACTTAGGGAAATGTGAAAGTGGGAGAGGGAAGGTAGCCAGAGGTAGATTTTGTCTAAGATCAGAGGTTTCAAATCAGGCATGGATCAGAACAAAATGAAAAAGCAAATAAAATGAGCATATAAATCAAAAATGCCAAAGCAAAAAACACAAAAGAAAAGGAGCTTTGGTAAGGATTGTGACTGGACCTGTGGTTAAGAGAGAAAACATGAAGTCTGTACTTTGTCATTAAACTAGCTATGACTTAAGCAAATTGCTGCCCTTATTTTGGATTTGAGTCATAAACCCATATGGTCATAAGAGAGCATTGAAATGGGCCACATGGGTGGTAATGGCAACTAACTTTATACCTTGTGTTTCTCTTCGTTTAGTTTCAACCAAAAGGGTCAGTTTCACAGATCCCTAGTCTACCCCACGATTTCAACCCAACTGGCAAGAAGAACCAGGGACAGATTTGTTTCAACGGCAGGCTTATGAGCTGGGAACAAAATGCTGATGCACCAGATCCTTGTCTAGCTTTGTAGACAATGATAGAAGCAGTCAGAGCATCTCCCCTTTAAGATTACTTCCTAAATGGAGGGAGAAACAGTGGAAAGCTAGATGGATGAGAGACAGCCTTCTTTTAGCATTTTCTCACTAATATCCATCTCTCAACACAATAAAATATAAGTAAGTCATCCTTCATCTTTCCCTTGATCATAGACACAAAAAAAAAAAATCAAGACCACTGATTACCTGCAGAGGATGGTAAAAAAAAAAAAATGCAGAAATTATATCCACCACATTGCAAGGCAGAAATACTCTTTCTCTGCCACATTTTGGGGCAGAATGCAGCAAGAACCGCTCCTCTCCAGCAGCCATGGCTAGGAAGCATGTTCTCCAGCTACAGGACCAGACACTGAGAACAATTTTTACTGGTTTTCTATTCCATGTTAAGAAAGAAGACACCTGGGATGCTCACCTTGCCAGAGCTAAAGGGGCAGAGAGGGCCTGCTCTTCTTTTTAGCAAGTCTTCTCTTTCCTGATAAGCCCTTAGAAAACCCATAAAGAGAGATCTTATTCAGCTTAAAAATGCAACACGGATCTAAGAGCAGATGCATCCTCTGTATTAGTGGGAGAGAAGATATGGGCAATTATTGCCTATTTCATAATCATTTTAGGTTTTAAGAAATCAATTAATGCAAAGCTAATGCATGTCTTCCCTGACGTTTTTAAAGGTCAGCCACCCTTTTCTTTCAAAGATCAAAAGCATGAACTAATACCATAGTAAATGTTCAAGCCTGCAAAGTGTCCCTCCTCCATGACATGACTTAGGTGTTTGTTCCTTTCCAAGCTTTGATCTTTTCCCAGTAGCATGCAGGCACTGTAACCTTTAAGTCTGAATTGAACTTGCAAACTCCTAATGACTGAGCAGGTTCAAAACTGAACAGAAGTAGTCCTTTCCATGCATTTCTAATAGGAATAGAGGAGTCTTTCAGACTTTACATTGTCAGTATGAAAGAAGTTGCCTATGAATATTTACCTTCAAATTAAAGAGAATTTTCTACAGCTTCTGCTAAAGCTAAATTTTACCCAGTTTCATGATGAGGCTGCTCTCACAGAAAGAACAGTTTTTGTCAGTATCTGTCAGGAAAGAGAAATATTAGATGAATCCTTCAATGGCAACAGGAATTTACCCCTTTTTCTGCCTGGCATGGCAGCAAATATGCTCATGAAGCATCTTTTAAAAAAAGACTGTTGTCCCCCAAAACCATAAGCTAAGAATTTAGGGAAGAAATTAAAAGACATTTCTGGAGGCTAGGAGCTGATGCAATTTGGCCATTACTACCTCTGCTGGATTTTGGAGCATTATAATCTCTAATGAGGCTCTTGTATCAGAATCAGCTGCAATAAAAACAAACACTGAATGCACAGCTGGTCTCCTGTACCAGTTGACTCACACTGACCATTTGCTCACCAGATTTCCAAATCAAAATCTATATTAAATGGAAAAAAAAACCCCAAACATTAATATTTGATGTTTTTTGTAAACCGTTGTATTTTCCTGCAGAGGTGGACTAAGAGGTTTCATTCTTGCTTGGGATGAAAAATTACTGAATGATGACAACCCAAATGCAGTCTGCTCAAGTCATACTTCCAGTACATGCTAAAGCCTGTTACAAACATACTAGCTTTTTCTCCTTTAATTTAGAAGTATGACTTTACTTACGGTTCTGTGCAAAGACAGTGACACAGTTCCTAGGGTTTTTTAATTATGTGGGTAGAAGGCAAGGTACTACATATCCCCCTTTATTATAACATCACAGATTTAGTTATTTAAGA
Source organism: Pycnonotus jocosus (assembly GCA_013400435.1). Classification (NCBI taxonomy): domain Eukaryota; kingdom Metazoa; phylum Chordata; class Aves; order Passeriformes; family Pycnonotidae; genus Pycnonotus; species Pycnonotus jocosus. Next base: position 183,520 of record VWYP01027660.1, on the reverse strand, counting down.
GTGAAATAGTCAGCCACTAAAAAACAGATATCTTGGAGACTGGAGTGAGCAGTAAATCACTGTTAAATTTAGCTTTCTTTTTCACAGTTCTACCCATTATTAAAATCTCTTTTCGAGTCTGTGAATTGATTTGAAGCAGAACTCTGTGGATATCCGATATACTCTCTCCAGGGGAATTTAGAGATTGCAGCATGTTCTGAAAGAGCAATGAACTTACTACCCCTTTCCATGATGTCAAGAGAAACTCCTGCCCTAGACAGATAGCAGCCATATCTCAGTAAGAAAAGAGATTGAGAACTGCTGTTTTGTTCTGGGATGGTCAATTTGGGTTTCTTATTCAATCTCCTTTTCGGTGGGGATGAACTGTGCTTCTAGCCAAATTTTACAGACAAAAACTAAAAAAAAAAAGCTTTTTATTTACTGTATGTATATTTGTGTACTTGAAATCCACTTCCCATTAAATTTGTATATGTAATGTCAGACAAAAAGAAAGATAGACTGCAAGAAATGGGGTTTTTTTGGCATGTGATCACATGAGTATGCAGGAAGTGGTTTTAGCATACTTCTTTTTCTTCTTGCTTTGTTTCAATCTGTCATTTTTTGCATTTGTACTATACATTTGCCTCCAATTTAAGAATTTTTTTTAAATAGCACTTAGCAAAGGGCACCAACATATGCAGAATTTGCCCAGAAACAATCCTACCAAAAGTGGCTGATAATCACAAATTGTTTTTCTGACTCTGATGCTTTATGAAAAAAATAATAGTCCTTTTGTTGCTCAGGCAGCCAGCATGCTGCACTAAAGCTAAAATCTTACTTGAGGTTTAGTTATCAGAAAGGAGAAAACTTTGATTCTCAAAGTCAGGAGTAGATGAGTGCACATCATAACAATGTTATGACCATTTAATCGTTTTTCCATAAGAAAAGATTAAAATGCCTTAGTTATGCTAGATTAAATGCTCATTGAATAATTGCAATGGACAGTATGCTTTCAGAGTTGGAGAATTAAATTAAAAGAAAGACAACTACAGAAAATGTACTAGTGGTAGAATTAGACAATGTTTCATCAGTCCCTGATGTCTCTACAGTAATGAACCTGTCAAAAGATAATAATATTTTAGTGAAAGGTGTGATTGGATAAGTCACATTATTTATTAACTGTTACCCTAAAATATCACTTTTGTCTTATTATTAAAGAATGGTTAGAGGGCAGCAGGGATGCCTGACACAAAGCATTAAAACATGGATTATGGCTATAACAGGCCATGAAGTGTATATGCTATGCTGTAAACTCTGCAGCACAACTGGCTCTGATGACTCAGAGCATTCAAGGAACCATAAACTAGCAGACTTTGTGCAAGGGCTTTGGATGGGTCTGCTAATTCAGTAGTGTACTTAGCTATCTTCCTGGACCTATCTTTGTCAAAACATCTCAACCATCCAGTGGCTACAACCTTGGATTCTACAGTTGATTTTCAAAGCACTGCAATGAAATACTTTCTTCTCCTGTTTTTTGCTTGGTTTGAGTTTTTTTTTTTTAAATTGTGGTGGTAATGGTAGTAGGCAGAGGGCATTATGGCAAAATAAACTATACAGCAGCAGCAAACTCAGCAGAAAGTAACCAGTCAGAGATCACAGCAAACTCCTGGTATTCCCACACCACATGCATGTCATTGCTAGTCCAGCCTAGGTCATCTAGTTGTAGGGAAAAGAAGGGATCTCCATAAGCCCACTACGCAGGATAATGAAGAGAAAAATTACACAGTGGTGTTATGGATGAGAGCAAAAGAGCTATTATGAGAAGGGAAGGATGTGGCTCCTATAATGAGGAGGGAATATCTAAACCACAGATAGTATTTTACACTGAAAGTTTCACTCAAAACACTCCTTTCTTTGATTTTGTTAAAGCAAAAGGAGTGAACCATCAGGAGTCCAGACTTCTGCACCAGTCCCTGATATTTTTACCAAAAAAAAAATGAAGGCACAAGTAATTTTGCTTTTTTTTTAATCCATATTTCCTTGGCTCAGCTCAGGATCAGCAATTACAAGATTCTGCCAAATCACATTGCCCTGTAGCAGTTGCTGGTTGCTCAGAATAATCTGTCTTTCCTGTGGCTGTTAGACCACATTACACTGATAAAATGCAAGATTTGGTATTATATATAAAAGCAGTTTTTAAACAGCAAATGTACAATCAAGCATATGAGCTTGCCTAAAACTGGACCTCAACTTCCTCCTCAAGCAAAATGTGTCTTGCACTTCCAGAAACTGTTTTAAGAGAAGACAAAAAGTTACCAATTATATACCAAGAAAAAGCTAGCCTTGTGGAAAGAGGAAAAGCTGTTTAAAGTGGATCCATTCATTGATAAAAATGCAATCATTCCTGTTAGATGCAACTTGATCCAAAGTGCTAAGTGTGGGGTTAAATCCCTCATGTTCCTTGAAATACAAACCCTTCAATAAACCAGGGGCAGAAGCAAGGTTTTGACTTTTCCCATTACTGCCATAAGAACTTCTGTTAAATACATTAATTCAGGGCAATAATAATGCAACACTGGACAACATCAAACTGACAAAGTCCTGCAAGTACACCTAAATTTTTATATTTTATTAGAAAGGTTGCTCATGAACAAATTAAGATGAATGACACAGTGGGAGAGATACCAGGAGGGTGCACATCACCTCAGCTTCATCAGCATCACTGAACCTCAGCACATCCTCTTGCCAGCCTGCAGGTGGGGCCTGCAGGGCTCTCACAACACACGTGTGTGCACCTTCACACCCACGTGGAAAGACCAAAGCCCACAGAGTGTGTATTTACATACATAATTCTCATGCTTTAATATTCAGCAAATTCCACCAGCTTTTTTGAAATGAATTAATGTTATCAAGACCAAAGCAGATGCTGAGTTGCTGAGAAAACCCAAACCCTGGAGCTAAAGCTACATCCTTCTTTGGTAAAATACACAAACCTTGTCCTGGTTTCCTTTCTGTGAAAAACTGAAACCCTGGAAGGCTTCCTGAGCTGGATCACCCTTTTGAAATTGTAGCTGAATCAGTACTCTGGTACCAGGTTTCTGCTATACTCAGAACGATCATGAAAATCTTTCCTATGACAAACCAAGGCTCATTGCTGCTGAAGAAGTAATGTCAAAATTTTTTTACTGTTTGACTCTTTCAAGGATGATTACTGCCAACCTAATATGCAAATGAGAGTATCAGAAATACTACATGTTTAAACTCTAATATAGGATTATATGAGAGCACTTATTATTGCAGTGTTTGCCACTGACACAATTTCATTGAGGCAACTTGGCTGTAGCAACCAAGAACAACACACATAGCATGATGCCCAGTTTCACAGGAGGGGAGGAGAATGGACACAAGCAAAGCAAATTTGTGATTTAATGCAAAGCTGAATGAACCATTGTCCAGAACAAACACACACCACAAAACACAGTCAATACACCCTGTAATTTGGTGACCTCCCCAAATACACTGCAAATCACTCATGGCAGGAATTGGAGGTGTCTGAGGTGGTTTGTGCAAGGGCTGTTAAACGCCTTATTTGCACCTTTATGGTTAGCAATTAGATGTTGTAAATACCTATCTAATACCCCCCCAAGTACTTCTACACAATTACCAGAATGCTCTTGTCCCAAGGTAGTCCTGGACCACACAACATCCTTTGGAAACAGATGCTTCAGTGGAACAGAATATAGCCCACTGTTCAGGTCTCTAGAACAGCATTTAAAAAAATAAGGCAGAGGAAAGATTTGTTTTCAGCTCACAATAGATGGACTATTTGTAAAATGGCAACGCAAGAGTTAATCTAATTCCCTAAAGCTCTTTATAAAATGACAGTTCTTAAAAGGGTTGTACCTGCACTTACAGCTAACGATGCAAGTTGCAAGGAAGTGGAGAGTCAGGCCCACTTGACTCTAATCCTACTGAGTAAAATATATATTTGTACATTAATCAGAGTGTGCACAGAAATACCTATATAACAATACATAAGGAAATGAACGGATTAAAGCACAGAAAACTCCAGATGCTGGAAAAGATTTTGCGTCCTTATTTTTAGCAGTCAGCATCAGCAAGATTGTCTTTCAAAGGAAGGAGAGCAACTGACTTCACAAAGACACTTGCATTTCAGGTCAGCGGTACTTAGGGAGTATTTCGGTTCCCAGATGGCTTCCTGAGTATATTTATAAGACGCAGAAAAAAAGGACCTGCAAATATTTCCGCACTCACTGCATTTTAATCTGGACAAGGGATTAAAGGGAGGTGCTTCCCATTGCTTGCATAACAGTCACTAACACACTCCACATGCCCATGCCTGTCTGAACGATTTCCATGCCAAAAGGACAGAAGATACTTGGCCCTTGAAGCCCTACTGCAGGAACAACAGAAAACCAAAGGATGCACATACACATCAGTACCAAGAATCAGACACAAGTTATTGCCACTCTCTGTTATTTACTCCTGAAATTCTCTCCACAAGCAACAACAATGTACAATGATCAGATAAACAGTACTGCTTCTTTTTCTTTTCTTTCAAGGTCAGTTCCAAGAAACCCTTGCTAGAATCAGCTAATTAATTTCTGGCCTCTTTAACTACAGGGTATTTGAAGCCACATGTTATGAATCATTTTCAGTTGAGATATTAAAATCAGATTACAACAGAAAAGCCTTGTAAATATTTGCCTTCAAATGAGGCTAAGAATAAATATATATTCAGTAATTCATCCATATTTAGCAGATATTAAAGAGACAAAGCATAGCTTTAAATTCACTTATCATTTTATACAAAGAGGGGAAATATGAAACTTGGCTTGATTAGCTTGTTTCTTCCTATGCTTTGTAATACCTTATTAAAATTTGAACTTTGAAATTGATATTATCAGTCAAATAATGTCAGCAGAAATATTTAATCTGTGGTTAGAGCTTTATTAATAGAACTTTTATTTGAAGTGTTTTATGTCCAAAGAGGAAAAATATAATAATTTTTTTTAAAGCCTGAAATGGACTTGGAAGGTTGATTTGACTTCACTGAGCTCATTTTGAAACTGTACATAACGTGCTGCTAAAGAAAAATCTCTAAATCTAGCTTCCCACATACACACACTTCAGACTTCCAAGACTACAGAACCCTCACTGAGTAACCTGTTCCTTTTTGACTGGCAGGTATTCAGGTCTTCATGCCACACAGGGTTCAACTGATCTTCCACATCAGGCAAGCAAAGACTGTTGTGCTCACTGGAAAAGACTCATAAAAGACATTTTCTCTCTTCCTCCCTCCTGATAATATTTTAACCATTAAAGAATGTCGATACAGTATAGAAGGGAAATAGGGAAATGATTGCTTCTTGTCTGGTTTTGACAAATGAGTAGTATTAACTTATAAAATAAATTTGTAGACCTCTGATAGACCAAACCCCAAAATTAAATATAATTATTCTGACAAAAATGAGAATGACATTGCAGAGCCTCCAAGGGTGACATTAGAAATAAAAATCACTTCAGAATTTTGCTTATACAGGATCCACATTTATGGAAATCTGAGTGACTGTCATTCATAGCATTCCATTTTGTACCATAGCAATGACATTGGAAATAGATTTCAGTTTCCCTGTAAAGTATCTTTTCATCTCCACTGACACATGCACCAAATACTGCAGAACGCAACCTATAAAGAAATATATATGCGAAATAAAATCATGAAGTCTTGCTGTGTGTTCTTGTTTTTCCAGTAAATAATCTAGTTGTCAGCCTTGTCAGTTATAAATTTGCAAGGATGGGATTTATCTTGAAAAGAGAGGAAAGAAAGAGGGACAGAGAGGAGAGGAAGAGACAGAGGGAAGAAGTAAAGAGGAAGGAAAGATGAAGGTGATAGGGAAGGTGAAGGAGGGGAAAAGGAAAGGGAAAGGGAAAGGCAGGAAGGAAGGCAGGAAGGCAGGAAGGAAGGAAGGTGGATTACAGGGGAAAGAAGACAAATGGAAAAAATTAAGAGATGCAAAAAGAAATCTGTCTAACTAAACAAATTTTAATTTGACTCCCAGTATTTCAGTGAATATGGCTAGGAATAATATGTTGATTTTACAGGGAATCTGATTTCAAAAGTGTTAAATAATCTTAAAAGTAAAATCTGAAAAATGTAATTCCTTTATTCATTACTTTGTTGCCATCAAAGTTTTCCTTATGTAAAGACAAAATAGAAGAATTCTGCATGTAGTCAAAAAGATCCCCAGTAATGTACCAGACTTTCTTCTTGTCACACATACATAGGTCCAGATACCTGATTCATACAAAAACTACAGGTCAAAGCTCTTAGGAGCAAAGAGAGAAAAGATAATGCTCACCACTTCATCAAGGTTTTATCAAGTCGAGTACAAAGCCTAAAACCTAGAGGTACTTGCAAAGAGCTGATCATCCTTCGTCAAAACTAAAAACAAAACAAAAAGCTTTTCAGGTCTCTACCTCCCTGTTGATTTGTGAATGCCTGCCTTTGATAACGCTCCATTGTACTGGTAGAGGTTATGGCATTATCCACTGCGAGCAGTTCATGAAGACAGACACAAAAAAGAGGACTTTGAATTCTCTACTTGACGTTTTCTTTCATAATGAAATTTATGAAATGTCACTCTAGAAGTCACTCTACAGTAGCAGGGTGAAACACATTGTTTCACTCCTGAAAACTTGACTAAAATCACGCAGCTACTGATTTCTGGAAATCCAGCTAACTGGATTTCTGTACATAGCAAAGGGCACTAAATAAATTGCTTTCCCAGGACAGTGAAAGTAACAGTGAGAAGGGGGAAGAAAGGTGCTTATTACAAGCATGAAGTATTAATAGAAGTGAAATAATCACCAAAGTTTGTAAAAGGGACTCTGCTGGTGGTGCTGTTTTACAATAGGTTTGCAGAAAATCTCCATGTCTCATGCTCTTCCTGGCACTGCTCCTTTCACCCCTCAGCCCCATCCACAGGTGCTGGGTGCTATCCAAGGCAGGAGGATCACATGCCATCTGTGGCAACCCTCAGGAGACCTCAGTAGATAATTGTAGAAATTCACTTGGATTTTTATTTCAGGCAGCATTAACCCTTAGTACCCCTCCTAAACCTCCCACCCAGTGAAAAAAATCATTATTTAGGTATAGACACAAATCTCCCTCCCTAAAAACAATAATACAGTTCCTGCCAACCAACACTGATCAGAGGCAGAAGATTTGGGTCCAACTGGGCCTCAATTTACAGAGGCAAACAAGAAAAATAGAAAATTCAGGAGTGAAGGTTTCTGCTTTGTGCCACTTCAGCCCCAGTTTGTTTTCTTTTCGGTTTGGGTTTGGGTTTTTTTTTTCCTTTTTGTAGCAATATTGTTTGGAGCATAATAGATGCTACTGTTTGTAGCTTTTATGCTGCAGAGTTTTCTTTGTCAAGACAATGCTAGCACTTACACTTTCTTAGTAGACCTTAGCCATGTGACATTACTGGTATACTAATGTAAGCTTTGATATTTTATTACTTTTATTACTGAAAAAAATGCTATCAGATTTGAGATTGGTCACATACAAAAGGGCTGAGAGCTGTTACATGAGATCAATTTTCTTTTAAAAGCATCCATTGTTAATTATATAGTCAAAATATTTAGATATTATTTGGTTTATCTTAATATCATCTTAATATTCACAACTTACATTTTATTGTAGGAGAATTTGAAAACAACAGTGATATTAAATGCAAGACTGTCGGAGAGAATCATAGAATTTGTGCCACTGGTCTGCAGAAGAGGTTCTTCCCCAAAGAGTAAGGGGAATTTTTCAGTCCTGCAACAAATTGGCAATAATATTAAATGGCAAGTGTTGCATGATTATATCAGCACTTCTCATATTTTCTCTCCAGCACCCCAGTATATTGAATTAATTCAGTATTTCCCTTGGGTTGAAGGCAGAAAATAGCATGAAAAAATGCAAAATAACATGCCACCATTTTTAGAAGGTGGCTTATTTGTGATGTTTTCTTTAGGACTGCAACCTCCTGAAAAGCCAAAGGGCACGGTTAGTTTCACAGGGTTTGTACGAGACAATGGCTCCAGTATGCATCCTTTGGGCAAGTCCACAGGACACAGCAAGCTGGGATGATCAAGCTGAAATGCACATAGACATCTGCCCTGAAAAGTAGCTGTGGTCAGAAAAGCCCCCTTTCTCAGGGACACAGAGCTGGCTGGGAATTGTTTACCGCTGGCAGAGAAGCAGCAGCCTCATCATGGACCTGACCTGAGATTTACCTCCCTTCTCCTTCACTCAGCCCATGGCAGCAGTCAAAGCAGACACACAGAGAACATGGGGGAGCTGGAAATTTGGAAATGTGAGGAATGGCAGGGAAAAATGAATTCTGAAGGAGATGTGAGGCTGCTCAGGAAGGGAGGGAGGAACGCAACAGCTCACCAGGCTGAGCTTCCCGTGCTGCAGAAGAGGAGCAGAGGAGGCTGCGTGTGTGCTCTTCCAGGAGGTATGCCAAGCACATGGTTGCTGCTGATGGGGAAAGTGTTCCAGCGACCAAGCACATTCTTTGTAATGCAAAGGAGATGTTTCATCGCAAACCGGCTGAGGAGTGTTACTCCGGCTCTGCGGGTGCGTGGAGCGGAGAGGCGGCATCCTGACCCAGATGGCGTGACCCAGCTGCCGAGGCACCGCGGCTGCACGGGCCAGGAAGATGGATTTCTGTGCAAAACAGTGCACAGAGCCAGCACCTACGTCGTCATACTTAAACCCTTGCATTTAAGTGTGTGGCCACTCCCAGAAGGAATAGATCATACAGTTGCTCATTGTGCAAGAATAGCTACGACCTCAACTTTTAAAACAATATCTGAAACACATTTTAGGCAAGAAAGTAGCAAAATCACTTCAGTACATGGCCTGACAAAAACACAGACTGGCTGGCGTCTTTTTGGCTCATAATACCACCTACATGGCCACAGTGCAAAACTTGCCCCGGCAAAACTCTGCAATTCTTGGGTTGGAAATGTTGTTGAGAAATTTTAAGTCCCCTGAGGGGACTTTTGTTTTTTAACCAGTTTAAAATATTTCTATCCAGTATTTCTATCCAGTTCTGCAGTTTTCCCCTCTAATGATTTAAATCAATGCGCAGGGCGCAACTTTTTTGCTGCTCTCCTACCATATGAAAATGATGCTGGTGTGTGCTTCGTACTGCCTTTCCCCATCACCCAGTGGGTGAATTTTGTAGCCTGCCTTGTTAGTGGCACAGCAGGCCGCCAAAAGGAAACCGAGTTGTTTGTATGAGATGAGATGTTGGGCTGCCAACTGTTATAAATCTTGTGCTACTTACAGCTTCAGCTTTTCTTCAAGTCTACTCCACCCCCTGCTGTGGTTTCGACTGTTGGAGCAACATTAGGAGGCACAACTGAGAGCAGTAATATTGGCATTTGTGGGGAAAATAAGAGAAAATGTGAGGCACAAATGTTTCATTGCAAGAACTATATGCATAAGACCTGTAGCCGCAGATATTTGGGCTCCGTGACAGTGGAAAGGGGATTTGCCCCCTGCAATATTTACCTGTGGCTGTATACATTGCCGCCAGCTTGTTTTGTAAGTGTAACTGCTTGTAACCTTGCACGTGCTTCCCCACTGTCATATCATATTAAATGAGCTATAATTGTAGTCTATTAGAGTGCAATAACCTAAAAGTGATAGTGCATGACAGCACCTGTCAACACGTCATGGAGGATTGTACAGAATGCTGAATTATACCCATTTTATACCACATTAATGAGGCAGCTCATTCTTATCCAGTCATAAATAAACAGGTTTCAATTTCTTTGTACACCATAAGAAGCTGGTTGTTTTGGGTTTTTTCCCCTTTTGCACAGAGAGCCACAGAAGTCATGATAGGGTGATCTATTGCCTTAAAAGGAATATCAGTGTGGTCATTAATGACAGTGAGGCTATTATTTTTATCATTATTAATTGTTTTATGAATCCATTTCAGTGTGAGTGCGTCTTTCCATTTTTTCTAGGAAAAAAATTATAGAAACACATAACAAAAATCAAGACTGGTTGTCCCTAGTAAACTTTTAATATAAAATAAAGCAGCACCCAAAGGACAGAGTGATATGGGTAGAAACTTGATCCTTTTAAGATCAATGGCTGTTCTGGGGCCTGGTTCTCCCTATAAACTCTTTAAGTGAGGTTTGAACTGGGAATGGAAAGAGAAAAAAGGAAAATGACAGTAGAGAGAAGAAAGAGAGAGAATGAGAGGCTTTCAGACAAATCAAAAGAAAAGCAAATGTATCAAAGCACATGTATAGTGCCCATTATTTTCCGTATCCTAACTAGATCACAGTGTCTTCATTTCGGAGAGTTGCTTGGGCTTCAGAGCCATAAATAACTGCCTGTGCTCTTCTGCTGAGCCCACATGAGCAGAGGTTGATACAGTCCCTACGAGCGAAGATCTCACCCCCTGACCCAGACAGAGGCCCTGGGCACCAAATATACCAGGTCAGTGATTCTGAGAGGTAGATGTGAGAAGGGTGGTCGTCTTAGACAGCTCCTTTCCTTTTCTTGCTCAAAGTCACTCAGCTAATGTAAGAAGAAATGATCCATTCAGGAACTTTTAGGTGTATATATAAAGTATAATGTGCAGAAATAAAACACACTTAAGAGAGACAACCAGTAAAGAGTAAATGGTATTTATAAGAGAGAAAACATTTTCAATGTAATGAATATTAAAGGACTGGAAGGAACTGGCTACCAAACAAAATGATCACTAAATTCTGGTCCTTTGCCAGGCATCCCCCACAGGGTCAGTGTAATGGGTGTCTTTTGGCTCCTGGGAAACAGCCTCTGCTCCTTCTTTGATCTTTGAACTGTTGCAGGAAGAAGAGCAAGCTTGAAAGCACAGCCCACAGGAGGCATGCCAGCTTTTCCTTCGGGAGTGGAAAAGAGAGATCCAGCCCTGGGAGCTGACACCTGGGCAGTCAGCGTGACCAGACAATGATCTCACCCACCCTCAGCTCACACAAGACCCCCAAATCACCCTCTGCACCTCGGGTAACCACCAGTGTGCCACAGGAATGATGACTTTGGAACTGCAGGGAAAACCCGTGATGCTTATCTGAATACTCTGACACCACAGGCTATTTTTTTTTTTCCCCTCAGGACTGGTGATGGGTAATTTTGCTAGTAGTGGGTGTTATGGACTGCTTAAGTAAAACTTTCTTCACTTGCCAAGCCTTATTTACATTGTTCATTACTTAAAAATAAAAAACTAAATTATTTCTTCACTTGAATATTTTCTCTCTAATCTTAGCTTCATAATAGAGGAATAGATTTAAAATTATGTTGTGCATGTCCAACAAAAGTAAGTTTAAAATCTTCATCTGAAAATCAAGCCATCATTTCCCTCAGAATTTGTTTACAACCTATCTTCCAACAAATACACTGTCCTGTGAAAGAAGGGTTAAAGAACAGAGAGAAGCAATGTTGTAGATACTAGGCAAACAAGTCAGCTGAAAATTGTTTCTGAAATTAGCTTGATTTGGCTAATAATTTTGACTGAAAATTACTATTTTTTTAAAAAAAGAGACAATATTTTAATATTTTCACAAATTTTTCACATATTTTCAAAAAAAATTTTTTTCAATGGTTATTTCTAAACTTCTCTAAATTTAAAATGCACTTAACAAGCATTTCAATTCCTCCAAATAAATGAATCATTAACTTTGACTTCAACTCCAAATCACTTTTCCTAACTTTTTTTTTTTTTAATTTTTCCGAGAAAGCCAATAAAATTTTATGCTTCAGGTCAATCCAAAATGAATGGGTTTTTTTCTTCAGTTTGACCACTGAACTGAAAAATCAATTTTCACACAACTCCTCTTTAAAATGGCTTGGAACTGTCTAATTGTGCATGTAGGCAGTTACTTACTGTGTGATCTTATTACTGCTGTCCTAATTCTTGCTCTTTTCCCGCCTAGCTTTGTTGTGTTTTGTTCTGTGCCAGACCATTGACTGTTGCAGTCAGACATTTTCCCTTCCTGACATCTGAGATATGTATGCAGGGCAATTATTCCTACACCAGTGGTACACAAGCAGCACAGGGCTGGGTCCTTCATGTGTCCATCTGTTCTCACCAGCATCTGGATGCCTCCCTTGTAGCTGCAAGGGACATCCCCAGTACCCAGGATTCATGGTCTTCTATTTTCTCCTGAAAATAATAATTCCATTTTACAAGTTAACCATTTGACATTTCCTATCTGGCCTGCCCACTTCCATTCAAACTGGAGGCCAGCTCAAGGAAAGGAACACAACAGAAGCCTTTCAAATGTCTATAGCAGAGGGAGAGCTAAACGTTTGATTTCCAAACAGGAAGGCCGGTGGGAAGAGAAGGTTGGGAGAGTTTGGTTTCTACCTGCTCAACAATATCAGAAAAAGCAAGAATAGATTAATGAATGAGTGGTTCTTGCTGTAGATATAACTGCAGATCATTCAAATATATCATTATCTTTCATTGTCTCTCCCAGGATTTTTGCTATTTAGTTTACTAGTTGATTTCTTATTTTCTTTCCTTTTAAAATAAACATGTAGTAGTGTTTTCTGGTCTCTGCTTAAACCAGTCTGAGTTTATTTCAGTAGACTTACACCTCATTTACAGTGTGGCAGTAAAGGTTTCTTTGCAACCTAAGAACAAAATTTTAACTGAGATGCACTGTAAAAATGCTTGATTCCTTCTCAAAATAAAATGGATATTTCACCTTGACCCAGACAAACAGCAGATGCTGCAAACACTTGCTGTAGCAAGCAGAGACAGAGGAGATAGCAAGGTTTGATCATACACTGCCCTCAGATGAATATCAGTCGTTCATAAATTACTCCAATGTTGTTTTGATTTTGTTTTTTTCTTTAATGATTTTTAGTGTCCTTATAAAGCACCGGTGCATCTCTGTTCACCCCAAACTAACAATGCAGTTGTAACAAATCTTCCTTCAAACATGATGCATAGTCTGGAAAACATGTTTCTCTCTGAAAGGGGACTCATTGGAAGCTTATAAAACAAGAATGTTTCTATTTTTAAAGTGTTTCCCATATATCCTCTGAACATATAAGTCATAACTCTCTGCCTTTGTGAATGACTGAAGCCAATCAAGAATCTCTGCATTAGGCAGAGAACTAAAACTGAAAAAACACTGGTGGGGATGACAGTGACTGATCAGTAGGAAGCTTTCACAGAAATCTTGATGCTAGATTGTTTTCTAGCAGCAGAGTTACTATTTAGAACTTTGGGATCCTTGCTTAGAAGGCAAAAGATGTCCAAAGAGAAAACAACCAAAGTCCAGACTTCCCAGGAGTTTAGTTCAAAAGAAGACTTTCCATTTTTGATGTTAGTCACGGCCTCCTGAACCCCGGGTGCAGGCCACAGTCTGGCACACAGAGAAGGAATCAGCATCTGACAACAGGACCCCAAGGGACAACTCTGGGAGCAACAACCTACAATGCCAGCAGAAAACCACACGCCATTTCGCATGTAGGGACCACCCTATGGAATGAATTGTACCTACTTAAATAACTGTACTTTGCAGTTCTATATTATTAGCTGCTGAGGGCAACTGGTGCCTTGGCACTGCAGTCAGTGTGGATTGCATGCACAGCCTGAACCTGCTAATTGAGCATGAGCAAGTGCACACAGCTCGGCTGGCTGGCGGCCCAGGCTCTGCCACACAGCGAGCAAAGTGTCTCAGGGTCTTCTGCTGGACACCCAGCACAATTATGGATGTTAGAGCAGCACCACCTCTGTAACCCATGCATGAGGAGTGACTTGCCAAGCACTTGCTCACTACATGACATAAAATTTGACACCTGATTTGCAGGGGCTGTGCTGGGTACAGAAGGAGGCTTCCTTCTCCTCGGCTGCATTTCTAAATGAATCTTTATCTGACACCCAAGTACCACCCACATTTGCCAGCTGACACCCTACGTCAGGCTCTGCTCCTGGTTTTGTAAATTCCATAAAGACCGCAGGGATAGCCAAAGTGCAAGAGTAAACAGATCTGGGGGCCTTGTTTTGGAGTTTGATGGTGGTTTTCTACTCTTCTAGCCAGTGGAATTTTAAAAGATGAGTACAAATGATACAGACTTGTGTAATGCTTGACATAGATTCCTTCAACATCTGAGCTCTCCACAAAAGAAGTTTGCAGTTTAATTAGAATGGCTTACATCCAGCCACTGTTTTCAGAATAAACAAAAAATAGAACATAAAGATATTTTCTTTCCTGAAAGTACCTCATATAGGGAAGCGGGAAGAATTTATTTACATTCACACACTGTGAGTTTCTGTTAGAAGCATACTGCCAGGGCAGATGCTTGTGGCTGGAGGCCAAGGGGAGACTCTGCAGGCTGTTAGATGGGGTCCTTGCTGTCCAGTGTGCTAGTGGGGAAAGGAGAGACTGATATTAGGCCTCTTGCCAGACCCCTTTTCTTTTTATTGTGTCCCAACAGGAAAGATATGTGAAGTCTGATTGTCTTCATAAATGATTTCCTACCTTTTGAACAACTCTTCTTGTTGAAGGTATCATGGGTAAATCACATTAGCTTTGATCTGAGCCTTTCCCAACACCCCATAAAACACAGCTTTGCATACCAGGGCATGAACAACAGCAATAAAAGGGGTGCACTTATGTGTAGGATTTTATGGATCCATCTGCCAAGCATTTCTTCACAAGAGGAGAAACACATTATGAGTCTAAGCAGATGCCAGGTATCACCAAACTATTCACTGACAGCAAAACATCAAGCCATACCTATAATTGCCTGACCTGGTTGCTACACATTGGAGATGAATCTGAGGAAATCACTGATGCACTGACTCTGAGGGAGCACTTCAGAGAATGGAGATGTGAGGAAATGATGCTGAGGGCACTCAGGTCCTTTCTCTGTTTATCCTTGACCAAACATGGTCCTCACTGGCAGAGTTATCTGAGTTTCTCTGTGGATGCAGAAGAGGGAAAGATGTACACAATATTTATAATCAATTGAGGAGATGTCACATTCATTCTGATCACATTCCTGACCTCTTAGAATGGCAGAGCAGAAGAACAGGCATTGCTTCTGCAAAAAAATGGTAAATGGTATGCAGGAAAAATAAGGGCACTGTTCAAGGATATGGATAAGTAAATACGACCCCACATTAATAGGATTATGGAGTTATTTTAGTTGGAAGGGACATTTGGAGGTCATCTGCTCTGATTACCTTCTCAAGACTGGTCTTGCTTTGATGTTAGTAAGTCAGACCTACCGTAGGGAAGGGGTTCAACCAGTCATAAAGGCCAACACAGATTTTAGAACCCTGGCAGCATCTTCTGACATCCTCAGTCCCCCTGAACACACCGAAGTTGTCTGAGTCCCTGATGAGAAGCCAGGGAGGGACAAAGGGCCCATCCAGTGTACGAGCTGCTGCATAGCACTTATTGAGCCTTCCCACTGGGATAAAACTCTTAAGAACTGGGTCTACCTCAGTTTTCCTAGCAAGTGAGGCAATCCAAGCCATGCCAAATGTTCACATCACCAATGTGTTAAGAGCATGCCTAAGAGGAACTTTCTGTGAGATGGCAAATTCTGCTCTACCTCTTCACATAGTCTGGGTTTGCTGTCACAGAAGACATACTGTACAAAGGTACTCTGGGGTCAAGACACATGTGAAATATCTCCAGAAGACTGTCCTTCCCACTGTGTCCTATTCATTCTTTTCCTCTTTTCTCTTTTCCCCCATTGCTTTTGCTGATGTATAGATTCACAGAATTGCTCAGGAGAGAAGTGACCATTTGACTTCTACTTCCCCAGGCCTCCAAACACCTTCCCAGCTGCAAACACAAGGGCAGAGCACTTGCCAGAGGGGTCCATGCCCTTAGAGAGAGACATTTTATTTGCACAGACTAAAGCTCCCCTGCACACTTAGGTGCTAGAAAAACCTGTCCACCCAAATGTTTGTGCAAAGGGAATAAAAGGAGCAGGAACGTGATCAGATGGAATCACTAGCTAGCTTTAGCAAACATGGGCTCTAATTAATTTTTTCCTCCCATTGTTTACCCAGCTTTGTATATAACTGAGAGCTGAACTGGGCTTATCAGTAATTACCAACAGTTCTGGAAACTTTACACATTATTGTGCTGTGTTACTACACAGGGTAGTGATCCATGAAGATGGGTGTCTCTGCATTCATTGCTAAGCAATGCCTTAAAAAAATCAAAATCTCCCCCAACCCTCTATTATGGTTGCTGCGATGAAGAGGGAAAAGAGGGAAAGCAAAGGGTGGCAGTGCATCTGCTTCAGATCTAATTATGAAAGTTTCCGGGACACAGTGGCATGCTACCTAGGCAGCAGTGTCAGAGGATGCTCCGCCTGCAGCTAGACTTCTTTCCCAGCCCTGGAATTGCATTTTGCCATTCCATAGTGACACCTGCTGGGAGCAACTGAGCGGAGACTCCCCTGCTGCTCTGCTTGGCAAGGGGCTGAGCAGTGCAAAATGAAGGGTCTACGGCAATCAGGCGCAGATTGAGTCCCCTCCTTTCCTTACAGATTGAGCCAGGCTCTTATCAGAGGGAAAATGGATGTCTGCAGCATGATTAATGCTCAGAAACACCCCACATGAGCAGCCCCTGAGACAAGACACTGGAGCATCAGCTGGAGGCCTGCAGGAGAAAGGCGTGAAGAACATCAGAGGGCTGTTTGCATGCAAAGGGCCAAATTTACCCCACGTAGCAAGGACGTGAAAGCAGGGCTTAATTTTCCCCCTTTGCAGGAGCTGAAAGGTCATATGAAAGGAAAGGTCATGCTCCACTTGCTGTTTGCTAACAGTCTTTCTGTAAATTTTGGGCAGTGTAGGAAGAAAAGATCTTGGGCCAGTACCTTTGGTCTGATTCAATATGGTCATTGTGATGGCAGCCCAAACTGTGGCTTCTCTGTGCTTTCTACTCTCCTTCCCTCCTGAGGATTTCACTGTTCATGCCCAGCATTTAGATTCTGTCATGCCTGGCATGTGGGCTGCAATGCATGCATGCAATAACCAGGGAAATGGAAAAATCTTGCCCTAACCCTGCACTTTCCTTTCCCCTTCTTGAAGCTGAAGGGAAAAGACAACTCAGGAGGAAAAGTGCCAAAATGTTTTAGAAATAAACGACAGACACCAGAGTCATCACACATTTTTCTAGGCAGGATAGTAATTTCTGTAATGTATTTTTAACCGTGAGGAGTGATGGGAGGGAAGCCACTTAAATCTAATGCAAATGAAGGATTTGTCAGTTACGCAGTTCGTATAATGTCATACGTAGAAAATGTTATAAAAGTGGAGGGATTATGGTGAGGAGAGACATTTCTAAAATTGGAGGCCTCCTTTTAGGGTTTTAGCCCCCTCACTCTTTCAGATCATTGGGAACATTTTCCTCTAAGGAAGGGCAGGAGTCTCTCTCAAAAACTGTCACAGCTCTCTAAGCTACATGTTACTTAAGAAACTTCACCCTCCTCACTGCTACCTCTTCCAGTTTTTGCCAACTGCTGCTTCTCCTTATTTCAGTTCTTCAGTGATCCCCAACCACTTTAAGCACAGCAGGGCAGTTTACAAATTCTTCTAGGCTATTTCCTTACTCCCTTCAAGGCAATGGCAGCTTCTGTGACCAAAAACCGTATCTAATATGGAAGCTTTCTGCTGTTTTGGTTTTAATTCCAGATTGGATTAAAGGTGCTAGAAACAGGACCATTTGTCCGGCTGATGCCAAGTGACAGCAGTTTACGGGTGCATCTGGAATTTCTTCGTAGCAGTGGTTCAATAGGGCTGATTGCACTGACCTCATTTATAAAGCACTTAGAGATCTTATGAATGAATATAAGTTGTTTTTTTTAAAATCCAACATATTATAGTTATTAATATGTATTACTCTAATGGATAATTTTTTAAGCAAGAAATTATTGAAGCACCCATTTACCGCAAAAGTAGAGCAGCATTGCAGTCACAGGAGCCTGGCAGACTGGAAGGAGCATTTAGCCCAGCATTTGGG
Source organism: Pycnonotus jocosus (assembly GCA_013400435.1). NCBI lineage: Eukaryota > Metazoa > Chordata > Aves > Passeriformes > Pycnonotidae > Pycnonotus > Pycnonotus jocosus. The sequence goes on along the minus strand of VWYP01027660.1, from coordinate 165,457 downwards.
GCCGTCCTGCCCCCCTAATGGCCTTGGTTGTTATTAAGGCTCCTGCGAAGGGTAAAACGTGCTTAAGCGTATTAGCCTCTACTCGGTGAAGGCTGACAGACGTGAGACCCTCAAAACAAACAGAGAGGCCGAGATACCTTTAAATGGCTAAACCCTGAGCTAACAGCTAACGGGGGAGCAGAACAGCCGGGCTCTCATTAGCGCTAACAAGGCGCTTTCCCGGGAAGCGGCTCCCGGCACAGCTCCTTTCGAGGGGAAATGAAGCCCCCCGGTGGCCGCCGGACGCCTTGCAGCCCCCGCTCCCGCATGGCCCCGGCACCACTCCTGTACTTCTCCCGCACCGCTCCCACTCCGCTCCTGTACCTCTCCCGCACTGCTCCGCACCGCGCCCGTACTGCTCCCGCACCGTTCCGCCACCGCTCCCGCACGGCTCCCACACAGCTCCCGCACCACTCCTGCACCGCTCCCTCATCTCTCCACACCGCTCCCGCACCGCTCTGTTCCGCTCCCGCATCGGCCCCGGGACCCCGCGCCTCGGCCCCGCTGACCCGCGGCTCTGCTGGGCTCGGCGCGGCCCGTCCGGCCCCACGGCGCACACAGCAGCACGTCCCTGGCCCACACATCCCCTCGCCGAAGATCCGGCCGCCGTCTTCCCCCAGCTCGCAGTTATGAGCGGCCAAGTGAGAGTAAGCACCTCTCAGGCGAGGAGGTTTCCGTCCTGTCTGCAGCAGGTTGCACAGGAGGGACGTGAATGCCACCCATGTTCCCTCTAGAGATAAACAAATACAAATCTCAACAAACACGATGCAGATTCTCCCTTTCACAGAGGATGAAATCGGCGGGCCTCCCAGTCTCGTGAGGGCAGAGGTTGGTTTTGCCAAATATTTGTCTTAACGCTGGAGTAGTTCAGATGCTGTTACAGTACAAGTGTTCTTTCCAAACTTAAAAGCCACACCTTTGGCATCCTTCACCGGCAAGATCCAGGTGCACTGAGAAGCTGGTGTGGGCCAAATGCTTTTTTGTTAAAATGCTCTCTCAAAGCCCTATCTTTTCCTGTTCTTGAGCAGTTTTTAGACAATTCTTGCATCTACTGTTATTCCTGAATGTAGGCATACGGACAACTGAACAGGCAGGTTGTTTGTGCCGGAATAAGGATCTGATCAAATAACCCAAGCAAATGGCCGATCAAGGAGTTTCAGGTATCAAGAAATAGGGCCTGAGCTTCTAACTGGAGCTTCTGCTTTGGACTCTCTAGTTCGTGAATTCCTTCCTGCTCTGACTGCAGAAGCTCTCAATTAAATTAAAGAGCCCATAGCTGATTCATGCAGAGTCTTCAATGGATTTGTTCATTTCACTGGAGCAGTGGAGATATGGATTAAGGGCAATCTGAAGAGTATTTCACTGCCATTGAAATATGCATAGAATTTGTTTGGGTTCTTTTCTGCACAGAAAAAATGTCAGACATGTTTTTTTACAGCAATTCATAATTGGAATATAATTACTTAATATTCCCATACATCTGAATTAGAAGCAAAGCTTCTTATTGCAGAAAGGTTATTAAATATTCACAGTGTGAATCACAGGTTAGACTTGTAAAGAGGGTCTTACGCAATAGAACCAACTGTCACCATCCTGTCTTTGAGTGTGTATGTCACTGCCTTGTGACAGATTTCGATGGGATCATTTGTACAATAAGGTACTCCTAGGTTTTCATTACAGCTAGAAAAATGAAGCTGAGAGGAGTTAGGTTTTTTGGGGTTTTTTTTAATCAGGCTGGATCATTCTTTTATTTTCTGATAGATACTAGAAGCAAGTGCCTCCCATGGATTGCATTCCCTGTAGATACAGAGAGTAGCCAGAAAAATCTTCCAAGGAAATATGAAACCCTGCAAAGCTTTTCTACAGTAGTGTATCAATCCAGCTAAAGAGCTACAACTTACACATACCACGTTCTGTTCTGAATCCCACCAGTCTCATTTCCCCATTGGGGACAAACGCTGGGGAAACCCACAAATTAATGGTGTGTTGTGCAACCTCAAAAACCTACCAGGCATTTGGAGCTACAGTGATAGGATCACAGCACCGGCACACCAGGCCTTGTTTTCTGTGGGGAAGGCAGAGAGCATAACCCAGGTTATTGTTCCCCCTCTCTCTTTGGCCCTCTCTTTGTCTTGCACACCACAGGCATAGCCACCATCAGCTGGCAGAGTACAGTACTAAGCTAACTTTTTCAAGCTAGTTGTCCACATGCACTACTACATAGACATGTCTTGGAGGCTGCATTCTAAGCTGTCACACGTGTGAGTCCTGGGGCAGCTCACAAAGCTCTTCAGGCTCCTCTCAGCACCAGGCATGTGCAGGACTGTTGTGCCTCGAAGGATGAAATGCTTCAAGGAAAGCTTAACACTTCCCTTCCTAAAGCTTGCTTCTCAGAGATGGCTGAAAGGGTGCTCTTGTACTGGATTATGTGATGTACGTGCCAAAGAACCAAGCCTCTCAGCACTAGTCCCAGCACATACAGGAATATGCTGTACATATTGCTTTGACTAGCAACTTGTTATTTAAAGTTCAGGGCAAAGATTTAAACCCTGAAAAGGTTTTTCATAATTGCAGGAGAGAGCAGAGCGGGGAGGATGATGACGTACAAATGGGCAACACATCAGAAAATAGGAGTAAAAAAAGGATTACATAAAAAACTTCAGTTTCCTAATCACGACTCACTGGAGCTTCTTTGAAAGCACTATCCCATACTTCCTGAGAGAGGTTAAATGCAAGCTAATCATGCCAGCTCCTGAATTTAATACATCTATGAGAGTTCACAATGAGCTGGGCATGGGATCAGTCACTTTGTTTTCCATGGAAAATTCTACTGTTCTCCATTAATAAAATAACTAAATTCCCTACTAAATACAGCATATTTATTGGTTAATTCTTCCTGGGACTAGATTTTCTTGACTTTGTTCAATGTTCAATGTTTTGTAAAATTCAAGATTAGTCTTATGATATTAAGAGCAGGCTTCAAATCTATTTCAAATCTCATAAAGATATCCTCTCCTGCTACAAAATCTCACTCTAAACTGAATATGGGAAGACAAAATTAGTCCTTTTCAAGATCATCAAAGATCAATGACCATCAAAGAGCTTTACTTGGAGGAATAAAGAAAGAGGGCAAATTTCAAGATAACGCAGACAGTCAGTGAGAATGGAGTGCTTGAAGCTGCTGGAATTTTTTTAAGTCATTCACAAATACTATATCTACCCTTGACAGGTCATTTCATTCTATTTAGCAGTTTTTATTCCCTGTGGTTCATAAGCTCTTAAGCAAATGTAAGAGGGAGGAAAAGCTAACGTGTCTGATAATACACTATATCAGGCTGACAACCTAACTGAATTTCCCCTGTGGTGCTAGCAAAATGCTGTTCCAAAAAGTAATAACGCATACAAA
>VWYP01027660.1:128389-161964 GCA_013400435.1 Pycnonotus jocosus | reverse complement strand
GAGAGAGAGAAAAGGGAGGGGAAAAGGATCATAGAGATCATGCCGTCACATTTAATTTCAGAGAACAAAACCTGAAGCTGATTTCTCTTTAGATCAGTTGTATACCAGTTGGAACATGGGTGCCTAGCACTGCGACAGAGTAATATGATCTGAGCTTTAAATAGCTGCCAAATAACCATGTGGTGGCTGGCAGCATTAAACGTGTTGCAACGAGAATGATCTGTTTCAAAGTAAAGCCACATAACAGAGGATTAGTCAATCTGATGTGGTATAGAGGAGGGGGGAACGTTTTTCATTATCCTTCTGGGTTTCTTTCTGGTTTAAATGTGTTTCAAACCCAAAGAAGCATTAATTTAAGCTTTCTCTCAACTGGTTTGAAACCTGAACCAAGTCCAGGTCATTTCCGATAACATCTCCTAAGGTACCCGGGTACAAGGTGGGGAGTAACAGTGTGACAAATGTGAAGTAACACCACTGAGACTGTTCCCTTGATTTAACCTAGTACAGAGTGGCTGCCTCTCAGTGTGAAAGGCACCTTCCTTGTGCAGAGCCGCTCTCCACCTCCCACCCCCCACCCTGCTACCATTCCCCCACCCCCCCCGTTTGTACCGAATGCATCCTTGCCAGATTTCAGGAACAGATAAGAAACAGAACTACAAGTGACATGGGGTGATTTGTACTCCGAGCCCTCTCCTTATCCTCACAGCAAAATGTGGTGCCTTGCAGCACTCTATGAGGCCCTTCTGAGCTCTTTGGAACATAGGAGAAAATCAGGTGCAGTTTGAAGATGTCTAATATAGGAGATGCTGCCAGCCCTCAATTGCTTCTTACCTTCAAGTGAAATGGCTCTCCTGACCACTATTGTGAATGTCTCCTGGGTAAATAATGCACATAAGGACTGAAAAGCCAGACCAGTTTTGGCCTTAAACTGGTAATGTGAGTGAGAGACATAGAGGTAAAAGTGGTGCTGTAAGTACTTGCGATTCTTCATCCCTTCTGTCACTTTTGATTATAGATGACTGACTTCTGTTTTCAATTTCAGTGTCTCCACCAACTTCATCTGCATCAGTTCAGACTTACTGTAAGTTAACAGCAGAATTTCATGTGGACATACTTTATCTAGCATTCACTGCCTGGGAATCACACTGCCAAAAGGACAAATAGGAACAGGAGAGCCAGAGAGCCAGCTGCTGCATCAGAAGGTAAATAGCTCATTTAAGATGTTCAATATGACTTCTTAAAAGATAATAAGCACAACATACTTCGCAGCCAGGATAAGAATGAAGACAACAATAGATGCTACTTACAACTGTCCTACTAGCAGTTTACTAGCACACTATAGAGCACAGTCTCAGCGGCAGCAGGTAGGCACCCTGTGGAGAAATAAAGCAGGCCTTTTTTTTGCATTTCCTCAGAGAACACTGTTTTACCTCCCTAATGTACATGCCAATAAACAGGCACAAATTTCATGAAGGTCAGCTCCAGTGAAACCTACAGCAGCCATCCAAATGAGTGAAAAGAATAAACTGGGGCAAATTCTTTTCTTACTGGTCTTGTCCACAGCTGCCTTTGCCACATTGCATTGGTGCATCCCCCAGGGATCAACAACAGCAGCACAGAGGGCTGGCAGATGGCATCAACAGAGGGACACTCACCTATCTTTTTCTCCCTCCTTTCTCACCTCCTTCTCCTCATTTTCACACTGCCTCCTTTTTGGGCAGTCATAGCCCATGCCATGTTTGCACTGGACAAATGGATGATTTACAAATTGAAAGTAATCAGAAAATTTGCTTTTTATTTACTCTTCTTCCTCACTCTTCCAAACATATTTCTTAAAAAATAAATCTCTTTTCTTCCAACATGATCACAGGCTATTAAGCCAGCTAGGAAATTATTAAGGAAAAAAAAAAAAACAACAAAAAAAACACTAACAACCAAACACCCAAACTCGTATGGATTTGTGAGGAACACAGTTCTTTGACCAATTTCACAGAATATTTTGATTAGGGTGTTTAATCCTCTTTACAATATTTTATTCAGCTCTTATGAAAATCCCTGCATCCCTGCCAAGAATTTTCTAGACAAAAGCATATCTGGAAGAATGCCACAAAGCAAGTCTCCTTAGCTGGCCTGTCTTCCCCAAGTCCTTATGAGCCCATTCCCCTGCATATAGCTCTTTGATGAAATCAGAAGAACAAGAGTTTAACTGTGCTTTTAGGCAATATCCACCCAGAAATACCTCCCTACCACCCTTAACACCATTCCTTGGTCTGCAGGAACTACTTATTACATATCACGTGCTAACCCACATTAAATGTTTGGAGGGAGCAAACTAATCCCACTATTTCAGAAAGAAACTGACTTTCAGTTCTGCCGCTAAGAGGGAATCCAATTAAAGCAAATTGATAAAGCTACAGACTTCTGCCAAAGTATGAGTTTGAGTGAAAAATTTATGAGGACTCAAGAAATTTCTACTGGTGTTGGAAAGGCTTCCAGATATTTCCAAGGGAATCCTCAGAAACACCTTGGATCTCAACAGCCATTACATCCACAGTCTGACCTGAAGGGTTGCCTCCAAGAGAGGATGTCTTGCACACAAAAGTGTAACTAATTTAGCTGCATAATGGAGAGAGTTCTGAAGATGCATATGGGCTGAATTAAGGGCACCACGGGAGCCTTTGGCTCAATCCTTGCAGAGTTTATTAGTTGCTGCTGCACACATGGTTGGTTGGGTTTGCTGGAAGAGGTCCAGCTCTGAGGCACCTCTCAATTCCTCCAGCTTCCAAAAGCTGCAAGAACGTGGCTCAAGCATATTGCCCCCTTTAAGCTCTTGTGGAGAAGGACTCTCCCCTGCAGAGATGCAGACAGGGTTTGGGAGGGGTACCTAGTCAATAACTCTTGATTATTGAGTTTACCTTCACAATTGCCAGTGAGAGTCCTAGACTGTAAAGAGGGCAAATACCAACAGAATGTATTATTTGAGAAACAGTATGTGATTGTGTAATTAAGGGCAGGAATATAATACCATATGCACAACGAGCAGGGTTAATTTCAGCATTTCCTGACTAACCAACGGCATTATGGTGTAACCCTAATGTTCTCCGGATGGCTATCATTTATGTGAGGTTCCTATATACATGCATATGAATATTTCGTTAAAATTCACCCATCATACTCTCTGACACAGTAATTAAAAACACTGTGTTATTTGCCAATAAAAATATTTTTGTGAATTGGTAATTATTCTAAACCCCACAGTCCTAGCTTCCCTACCTCCCACTCTTCTTGTCTTCCTGTTCTATAATGTATAACACTAATCTTGATGAGGGAAAAATAAATAAGTAGCAGGAAAGGCTGGAAAAGTTCCAATCACAAAACCTCCCAAAATGGAAGTAACATCCAGTCTGGCCCACCACATCTTCTCTGTGGGCATTCCTTTCCTGCCTTTTAGCAATGCTTTCAGTATTCATAACAGCTGTGGAATTAACCATTATGAACAAGAACAAACCTACATGCAGCCTTTACTTTTCCCCACAACCCCAAACTATTCTGCATTGAGTTACAAAGTGAAAACCAGCGTACTCTCAGATGGATGTAATTTCTATTTGGGCCCAATGCCAGACAAAGTTTTCCCATTGTTAAAACTCAACCCCATCTTTTCCATACCATGCATACAGTCTCATCCTTACCCCATCTTCCACACAAATGTGCACGCACACTCACACACAGAACCAGCCACTCCTACAATGCAGAACCAAATTCATCTCCCCGGCTGTCTTAGCTAAGCTCATTGCTTTCCCTAGCAAACCTAGTAGGTAAGTTGGGTTTGGTCTATAATGCAGATTTTTAATATGTAGGAAAATGAAAGCTGCATAAGACACATGTCCTAGATATTGTCTTGATAATAAACCTTTTTTAATAAAAAATTGATTTTACACAACCATGAAAATATTTGTTAGAGGAGCCAATTGTTCCACCAAAAAATAAAAGGGTTAAAATTTAATTAAAATATTAATGCTATAACTCAAAATACAATTTCGGCATAACTTCAGATAGTGATTGTACTATGACATTTTGGCTTACAGAATAATGCAACACATGAATTTCAGAATACAGAAGTATACAGCTTTCAAATGCATACAGAAAAGAGAAATGGGTAATAGAACACTTGAGCTTTTACACATTCATGGCAATTGTCTTCTCTCTCGTCCTCTTCTTATGGATGCTGCATGAACAACTGCACTCTATTTTTATAAAGTGCAGACATGTTTGCTGCCATTAAAGCTAAGACAAGTAGTGGAAAACAGGAGAGGAGGTAGATTGAATTACTGTGTTTGAATGTTTGCCTTCTCCTCTACTTTGTGCCATTCTCTACAAACAGAAGTACAGTGTAAATGCTAAAAGATAAATGTATTAAATGTTGATTTGAGCCAATTCATGTTCACTTTTTACTTGCAGAAAATTTTTGTCTTCTTCTGTTTGATAACCTAGAAAAATGCTGCTAATAGTACAATGTGAAGAACCACAAGTGTACTTTCTAAAGAATTAAAAACAATTACTTGGGACTAAAGGTGGTTTCTTCTTGTATTGAGTTTTGTGTCTTTTACCCTTGAAAAAAGTGATAGAAGAACTTCCAGAAGTCTGCCTGCACACTTAGGATTGCCATAATGGTAATAATGTACAAAATTGTGTTCCAGTTTACATTTGTCAAAAAGTTTCACAAGTATTGCTGTATTCCCTTCAGCAGCATCTGACTAGTCTGAGTGTAAATAAATGGCACGCCCTACCAACAAGAACAGCATTCCTGCTAATAAAGCAAAAAATACTCCTATAGGAGCCAACATAAATGACCAGCCATAACGTACATAAACAGCAAAGTCTGGGCAATTCATTTTTTTCATGTTTGTGTAGCTTTCCAGATCAGCCATGGCCTGGACCCAGATGACATACATCACGACTACCAGCGAAAACAAGACACCTGGAAAAGAAACACCAGGTTTTAACAACAGAGTGTGAGACAGATGTTGGGTGTATTGTTAGTTACTCTGTTACCTAAAAATCCATCAATGCTTGAGGTCCTGTCTGCATAGCGCAGTCAGCTACCACAGGATAATTTTTTGCCTTTGGCTTCCTCTAACTAGCACTACCCTCACCTTGCTCCTTGCACTGAAAGGCATACTCGCATGACAAAGGAGATATCTGGTTTTGGTAGGCAGACTTTCATGCCAAAATTCATGCAGCTATTTATTGTTTTGAATTCAGGGGTCACGGTGGGGGAAGGAAGGGGACTGGAATGGGACAATCTGGAAAAAAACTGTACTTTTGCTTCCCAAACTCTGGCATTGTTTTTATCAGTCTTATGGATGAGATATAGAAAGGAGTAGGAAATCTTTCTATTATCTTCACCTCTCTGCATTTGCTTTTTTGTTTTTATGAAAAGGGCTGTGTTTAGAACACAAAACTTCTGAGTATTCTACTCAAATATTTTGCATAAAAATTCAAATATATTTAATTCAAAATCATCCACATTTACAAAAAAAAAAAGCCCTTGGTAGAGGAACAAAAGCCAACAATAATTAAATAACAACTATGAAAAAGGCTATTAGTAATAACCTCAAATTGGATACAACAGTTTCCTGAAATTAATTCACCACATAATTCACAGCCTTTTCCCAACCACTCCCTCTGAAAGGCCTTTGAATTGTTTATACATGATAGTAATAGGAGCACATGTCCTTACAAACTTTGATAATCTCCTTGTTACTATACACCAGAAGGAGATATAAGAAGAAAGTGCTTTCCAAAGTATCAGTTGCATTGCTAATATTTCATTTCACTTTAGAGGAATGTGGACACTTGAGAAATGCAAGCCTGCAGAACAGATGCTCCAGAAGATTTGCTGGAGGACCAAGGGCACGAATGTAAATTTTTTGCATGCTTCAGCCTGTACCCATTTGCTCCCTGAGCTCCAGCTGTCACAGCAGAGCTACAGCAGTAGGACCATCTATTCCAACATTTAAATATTTGAGGGACACCACCCCATCACGTTTTTATCCCAGAATGTTTAAGTGCTTCATTAAAACACAAGTCACTGCACAGTCCTGGGAACGTTTCACTGCCAATCTTGAGGCTACAGGCTATATATCAAAGGTATTTGTGGTCTCTTCTCCATCCTGCTAAATACTTGCAATGCAACCTTGAACAAATGTGACATTTGTGACAAAACCCACAAGTGCACTTTGTAAGCACCCATGGCAAGGCATTTGCTTCCACATCCATTCATATGCATATGAATGCTTCATATCACCTTTGATGGTTACCTTTCCCCATCCCCACCCAACCTGAGATGCTGCCTCATGATCTCCTTTCCTCACCCTTTCTGCCCATTTACCAGGGAGCAGCTGTTGTCCTCACTCCCTCACTGAATGCAGACAAAACCAGGAAGGTTAGATGCACCAGCTTGGTGATCTAGTGATTTTCCTTATAAATCCTTATAAATACTATCTTTTGAAGACCAAAACAACAAAAAAGGGCTGAGATACTTAACCTGAGGCATAATCAAAACATTCCCAAAGGATCTGCAATTTCTAGGAGGCTGAAATAACAGTAGAAAAATTAAATAAAGAAGGAGGCAGACACATTTCATGTCTATGAAATACACTTCCAGGATAACATTTTTTGCTAAGGTTCAAATGCCTAACAAAGTTTGAAAAAACCCAACACTCAACTGTAAGAGGCATAAATTTGATTTTGAAAGTATTTTACCTAAGTAAAACTCAATTTTGATGGAATTTAGTACTGTGCTTGTATTAAACATAAAACCACTGAAACAATCAGAGAGAATGATCGCCTTAGGGCCAGACATGAAAAATGAGAATTTAAATTGAAGACTCTTCAAATATAATTCAAATTGAGCAGAAGATTCCTAGAACAGAACATCTAATGATAACAGATAATGTAGGCAATACAGGAAAATTAGAACAAAACAGAGCTAGTAACTTTTGATTTGAAAAGTAGAAAGATTCAGGGACAAAATTATAAATGGAGTTATTAGATATATGGATTTTGTTCAAGTTTCAAAAGTTGAACAAAAAAAATTATAGCCCTAAGATTTGGAAAGATACATTAATAATCTGGCAAAATCCATAAGGACATTGGAATTTACCTCTTCAACTGGCTGTGCCTACGCATTTTCAAACTAGTCCTCTATTTAGCCTCTACACTGGGGAAAACTTAATCCAAAACAATAATAATTACAAAAAGTAGTGATATGTATTCCCTTATTATAGCAGCAGGTAAGTATAACCAGGCTTTACACATCTGGAAAGCCCTCTGGCATCCTGGGTAGAAGCAAAGTTATGTAGAACAGTTAGTAAAAGACATGTCATTAAAATAAAACTGCATCAAAGGTGCTTTAATCTAGAAATGGGCACCCCTTGCTTTTCAGGCACTGAAGCAATCCCTAGGTGGTTAAACTAGAATCAATACTATGTAGGTGCAAAATGGCAAGCCAGTGGTGCCAGTGGTAAAACAACTTCAGGGAATCTATCATCCATCGGGTGTGATTTCACAGCAAGCTGTTACACCTGAGTGGCAAAGTGTCAGGTATGAAAATTTGCAGAAGAAATGTATGTCAAGTAGAGATAAATGTCCTTCCTTAAAAGGGAAGAAAGGAAGAGCATGTAAACCCTCAATTAATTAAGGCACTAAAGGAGTATTTAAGGGTTCTCATCACCTGCTAATGCAGACTAATTAATAGGTGCATTACTTAGCATGTTCAAAAATATCTTGACTAATAGAATCAGACTAAGTAAAAACTGACCATGTCCTGTTGCCTCCACCATTCATTAGCACTCCTTTTGTCTAATTGTCACAGAGTTATGATTTCACGGGAGTTAAGCACTTAGTTTACTGAATGTATATTTATCCTGAGAAATCTGCTCCTGCAGTCTTGCACTGACAATCTATTGTGAATGTCGTGAACTCTCAAAGGCAAGCTCCAAGACAAAATTACCAAGATTGAAAAAAAAATCCTCAGTTTATTGAAGCAAATATTTTTAGGAACAGTGTATGCTAAGATATATTTCTATGGTTTTGGCATTTAGACCTTTTTCATAGAGTGCAGGCGTCCTTTTCCCTTTGCCTTTTAGTGAATAAAAAATAGAACAGCAGTTGCATGAGTCAGTAATGATGGCGGAAATTATTCCAAGAACATGAAATATGTCTGAGAGAGATTAAGACAAATAAATACTTTCCTCCTACTCCTTTTTCTTTCTTTTCTTCCAATTTGCTTTTTTTTTAATAAACACACATGTTTGAAACACAGCTCTGTGCAGTGTGATAAGACACGGACTTCTCTGAGGTCACTCTCCTCTGTCTTTCACATTCATTCTTTTGAATTTCTTTCAAACAAATACTTGTGCATATTGTAGAGGAGAAAGAATACAGAACCTTTAGAAATGTCTGTGAATTCAAGAAGCAGTTTGCTGGCCTTTAGTACTGATTCTTCCCACGTAGAAATGCCTTTCACTTGTCAATGGTGAATGGCTGTTTATGGCATGAATCTTTTACTATGCAGACATGAAGACAACAGGTGCTGGAAAGAATGATGGGAGCTTTTTACTTATGCCTGAAAGTTTAGAACTCTTTATCTTTTAACTTAAGGGAAACTTCTATGTGTATGTGTGTACATTTTTAAAATTTTTTCTGTTCTTGTCCTTATTTCAGATTCTACCACCTATCTTGGCCTCTTGTGACCTCTATTTAAGAATAATGGTTGGCATCCTCTGCTGAAGTACATGCAAAAGTTATGGGAGTAGCTACATGTCTCTGAAAACAGATTTTTGTCCTCATCTAGGATCTCAAATTAAAGTATCATAATTTTTGCTCTTTTGGCAGGAAGCAGCAGTCATACTTCTAATCTTGCTTCCTCACCAGGGTGATTCTGTAATGCTCTGTGCACATCCTAGTATATTGCTTATTGGTATCAGTACAAGAGGACAGTTTTCACCACCCCCAGGCAGAAAGAAGCACAAGGTAATAATGGACTTTATTGAGGGCTGTTCTAAGAGATCATTTTATGGCAGCTTTCCCTTCTTTTCCTATGACCTTTGAAGCAACTATAAGGCTTCTTATAGTTTTCAGTACATTAGCTCTCTTGGACAATCCTGTGATGTTGCACACATGGAGATGAGGCTGCAAAGGCAGCACTCAAGTCACTGACTGTGGTATCATTGAACTGATACTCACTTTTTTCCACAGGTATTGCAGGTGTACTTTCACCTGTGGCCTCAGGTGGTTAATAAGGTCACAAAGTTTTGCTACTCCCAATTAAGAAAAAAATGAGTCAGGAAAATGATAGATGTTGTTAATTGTAGTTATAATGGCCATGGAATGGCAAAAGTTAATGTCCTAGGAGGAATACAGAAGGTAAGATCCAGAACTCTGGAGAACACACTTCAATCTGTGTGGAGAACTGGTAGGCAAGATCCCAAGGGAAGCTGCCTTGAAGAGCAAAGCCTGCCTTAAAGGGCAAAGGGCCCAGGTGTTGCTCATAGACAATTTGCTTAAAGTACAAGAATGATCCCTTTATGTGTACAAGAATCCAAGCAGGTTTGGCAAAAATGAAAATTAACCTCCTACAGAGCTGCATTAGCAAGAACACCATCATCATATTTGAAAATACTATTACCATCCTTTATTCACCCTTATTGTGATATCATATGTGCTAAACTATGCCCAGTTTGGGGTCCCCATGTGAAACAGAGATACTGATAAACTGAGGTGATGACCACCAAAATGGTTAGGAGAATGGAGAACAGGTAGAGGCTGAGTGAGCTGGGAAATTTTAGTCTAGAGAAGAATCCAGTCTTCACTTTTCTAAATGGAGTTATAGAAAAGATGGGGACAGACTTTTCAGAGACCTACAGTCTTGACAGGATGAGTCACATGCAATAGCCACAAACTGCATCAAGGGCAATATTATGTGAAAACAAGGAAAAAGGAAAACATTTCTCACAATGAAGTTGGTCAAAAAGGGACAAGCACTTAAAGATGCTGCAGAATATCAGTTACTGGAGATTTTAAAAACTTTATTGGATAAGGCTCTGAGCTGCCTGATCTAACTTTGAAGACAACCCTGCTCTAAAAGATGTTGGACTTGATTGCCACAAGAGGTCCTTTTCAACGTAAATTTATTTCTGTCACTCGGGATCTCTGTTTAGGCTTCTTGAATGGGTCCCTCCAAAAGGCAAATCTATCTGGCTTATCACAGAGAAGGTGAGCTGTCCATCTGAGTGTTTCTTACTGTTGACAATAGAAATTCAAGCAGTTGGTTCATAAAAAACAGCTTTCAGGTGGCTGAACAGTTGGCATGAATCTCATTCCCAATAATATCTTCAGCTACTTCCTGAACCCTAAGACGTCACAGCAGATCATGCTACAAGCTGTACTCTTCAGTTGAGGGAGAGCTTTTATCTGCTGCTAATTTGTAAGTTAGGGTTGCAGAAGGATAAAAATACTTCTGTCCAGTAACAGGTATTAAAATTACTTCATCTAACTTTTTTTTAAGACATGTAAGTAGGAAAATTACTGATCCCCTATCTTTTTCCTAACTTCCAAAGACCAATCATCTGGACTAATTTCCTTCTCAGAAGACTATTCTCTACAGTATAACACATACTTGAATTTTGTGGTAAGACAGCATCTAGGCTCTTTCAAACAATTTGCATAATTCCCATTTTTTTCTTCAAAGCAACCTGCCAGTTTCTGTCTTAGAAGAACTCTAACTTCACAAAATCTAAGTCACATTAATCTTAGTCCCATTACATCTTTTCATTTTCCCATTAGCTGTGTTTAAGTAGATGCACACCCTGGCTGCATCCTGATCACATGTTCAATAAGTGATAAACACACACCACTTCTCATCACTCTCCCCTTCCATGCCCTGCTTTGATTTGGCAGGCAGCAAATGAACAGGCTCCTGAGTCTTGAAGGAGATGGGAAGAGGAAGGGACCAGGGCAACACAGTAGAGCACAACACCCTCTTCTGCATCAGATTCTATCTTATCTTGCTCTGTCTTGAGAAAGCCGAATGGGTCCTATTTTCTCCTGCCATCACAACTTTTTTGACAAATTATAGCAGGATTTGGCTAAAGACCTTTGCTTTTCCACAACAGTAATGGTAATAGTAAAAATAACAGCTTTTTTTCTAAACCCCCTGATTGAGAACAGTTCTGAAGTTGAAACATGCTACACACAGAGAGAGGATTTCTCTTGAAGAACTTTTGCTCTACAGGGACAAAGGGTGAAAGGGCCAAAGACACAGACCCAAGGTCACACACTAGGATAATAAAGCTGACTTAACTTCACATACCTGAAGAAATAGTCTCTCTAGATTCTCCTAGTAAAGGAAAGCGAGGTGTAGGGCTCCTCCACAGCACATTCATCTGATCCAATTAGGCCCTTCTTTCAGTATGAAATGAATCCCCAGCTGGGGGAACTTCTTACATACCTACTGTTTTTACTGCCAATGAATGTTATTGCCTCTTGCAGGCCTCCAAGGGAAGCCAAGGGAGGCTAGCACAGGCTTGGAGATCTAACTTTCCCCTACCTAAATGAGGGCAGATGAACTGACCCAGAGTGGAGAACACAAGCGTCGCTTTGCACCTCTGCCCATCAGTTCCACATCTTTCAAGTGCCCTTTTCCTCTCGAACAGCTTCTGCTACTTTCTACTGACAGCTGAGGTTTTTCATGCATTACAAATGCAGAAAAAGAGCAAGACTCACATGGGCTCTTGCCCTGCAAATTAGTGACAAAAAGCATTGAAATATCTTAGAATCTCCGTCAGCCTATGAATATTTTTTGTGTGTCTTTTAAATGTGTGGAGGAGTAATTCTCATGAGATAAAATGTAAGTATGCAGGATTTTCTTCAACTAAAATATTATAAAATACTTCCCACACTTCACTGAGAGTCCTTTGGCAGGGAATAATGATCACTAGCTGCATGTGAAGAGCTTAGAGGTGCAGCGGGTAAGCAAGGTCAGGGGGTCAGTATGACAAGCGAAAAGAGGGCCCAGGCCTTGTGGTGCTGACACAAGTGGCTCTGCCCTGTAACACAGTATGTTCTCACAGGGCTGCCTCTTACTAGGCTTTAAACCAAGGAGAACAGCAAGGGAGCAGATACTATCATTTACATCCTATATAACCATATCTTACACACCAGTGTGACAACTTCACAGACTTTCCAAGGTGAAGCAA
Source organism: Pycnonotus jocosus (assembly GCA_013400435.1). NCBI lineage: Eukaryota > Metazoa > Chordata > Aves > Passeriformes > Pycnonotidae > Pycnonotus > Pycnonotus jocosus. The sequence continues at coordinate 149,704 of VWYP01027660.1, read as the reverse complement.
ACAGCGTGCCAGTGAGCTGTCCGTATCAGCTGAGTCCTGGGAGGGTGCATCCTCCTCCGTACGTGTAGGTTATGAGGAAGGAGGGAATTCAGTTATTTGCTATCTTTCATTCACAGAGGTTTAGAGCTTCTACTTACTCATACATGACAACTATTATTTTTAGTCCTACCACATCCAAAGCATTTTCCTGTATTAGTCATGTAAATGTGTATTCCAATTTCTTCAGAGTCCACTATAATCATCTTTTGCATCACTGATAAAGGACAAAACCCTCTCCTTAGCTAAAGCTCTTGAGAATCCTATAAGGCAACATCCTTAAATATGCATTCCTTTTCCTGTTAAAAAAAGTAGATTGAAATTGCAGTATAATTCCATGATTTGTCCTGGATATGAAGGTTTTTAACCTTAACCCAAAACCAGCTTTTATAAAAGCTTCATTACTAAATAACTGTGCAAAGAATTGTCTCCAAGACAGGCACTCCACAAGCCAAAGGACAGAAGCATATGCTTTCTCTTTCTTTTAACCATGATTGATATAATTTTTGGTTAAGGAAAATGGAAGAAATAACTTATCCTTTCTACTCTGTAATTGACTTAGCAAACAGTATACCCACCAGCAACAAGGAAAAAGCCTCCTCCAGCTTTGTATAGAATGTGACTGGCAAAAGGAGCTGCACAGATGATGAGGAAACTAGCCACCACAACAGTGAGCACTCCCAGGAGCATAAGAACCGTCCAGAAACCTCGATAAACTGAAAGAAAAGGAAGAAGGAAGAAAAAGAATACAATGTTTCTTAGAATTTATCCAAGCTGGCTAACAAAGATTTTCCTTTCCCCTTCTCTTACCACTTGCCTTATTAACAAATGAAGCATTAATTCTATTTTGCAAATACTTTATATATCATGTGGATCAAAATAGGTCTGATTATTAGTCCTTACCTGATGATCATGGAAAAAAAGCATGTAAGTTATTGTGAATAAAATTCATCCGCTGAATATTTAGCAGCACCTTGTAAGATAACAATCTGACTAAACTGGCTCTTTTTAGAAGAAGGTACAGCAAAGCTATAGCAGTCATTCCTTGGGATAAATGATGGGACCAACAGGATACAATTATTTTACCAAAATTGTGGGGAAGAACCAGAGAGCTGCAACATCTTGATACTCTTAGTGCCCAGACTATATCACCAATAACATTCTGTAAGTTTGCTACAATTTACAGCTGGATAATGCTCCTTATAAATAGCCATATTCAGCAGAAAGAAACTTAAGCTAGGAGCAGAGAGAAACTAAGAAAATGTAAACTGTATTTCTGAAAAACAGCTAAGTGTCTTAAACCAGCCTGTTTCTGCTCTAAAGCTCTTTATATTTTATTAAATTTAACATGTGATGTTTCAGAAGCCTCTGTTAGGCAGTGCCAAGCAGTGCTGAATTAATGGATGCAGCTGGTGATAAATGAGCTGAGAGTTTTGTGACATTCTCTGGCCAAAAGAGTCTTTCTAACAATTAGTTTTTAGCTGGTTAATTGCACATCCATTTAACAAAGTCATCATTTTACAAATGCTACAAGAGTGACATAAATTTCTCCCATGAATTTAAAAATTGGTACATTAACACAACCCATTAGTAAAATTATGAGTTGTAAAGATCTCCATCGTCAGATCAGAAAATCTTGAAGCACTGACAATTCAGTCAGTGAAAAACATTTCCACCCAACTGAGGGAAAGCACATAAGCCAGCTGGCAAGTCAGGAAAAGTGTATCACAAAAGAAACTGCCACTTATCATCTGACAGCACCTACTTACTGTTATGGAAAAACACAACCAAGCAACTATTATACTGGTTCATATCCTGAAAGATTCAAATTCATACAGCTTGTTAGAGACAGCTATTCAGTAATAATTCAGGTTTGCTCTCATCTGAAATTTGAAGGTGCTCTAGGCATTAGCAGCTCATGTTTCTCACTAATGTATTCCAAAAATCTACGGTTTTTAACTTGACCAGCTTAACTCAAGTTGAAGTATACATCATCAGCCTTGTAAATGTATTAGCTAGATCACACTCGCCACATTACATTAGCCACACTTTTTAAATAACACCCTTTTTAATCCAGACAAACATTCAGAGGCATAATTTTCCAACACACTGATCAGCAGATTTGGGCATAAAAAGGACGAATGTGTCTGAAAGTACCTGGCAGAAAGGTTAAAATTGTGGTTTGGTTCATATCCAAGCCTCCACTTCACATAAACAAAAAATTATTGGAATAGTAGGTAAGAAATAAGGCTATGGCTCAGCAAAGCAGTTAAATGTGTGTTTTGCTTTAAGTACTATCCCTCTTATGGGACTTAGGCATCTGTTTAAAGTTAAACACATAGTTAAATGATTCACTTAATGCAAATGGACAGTGAATAGAAACCTAAAAAGGTAAATCTCTCAAGTCCTTCAGTCTTGGGTTTCTGAAGCAATTTCATATAATTTTACTCATGAGGCTACTTTGATAAGCTTCACTGCAGTCTCCAAGTCCATGGGACATTACTTCCTCGTTTAAAGCCTAATACCACTAAATCAATCTATAACCACCCAACTCTTTTACATGGGTAGCCCAAGGTACTTCAAAGTCACACTACATAATAGGACACATTGGCCAAAATGGACCTTGAAAAAGCTTTCTTATATATTATTATGTCAGTCACCTAAGTCATGGAGCAGTGTTCCCATTTTCTGAATGGAGGAGGACATGAGATTCTCTGGCATTGCAAAACCAACATCTATTTTCATTATCTGCTCTTCATACAGGAAGCTTTGAAGCCTGCTTTTAGTGAAATTTCATGAGAAAATCTTGATTTGATGCTCAAATATTCTTAGAAACAGAGCACAAAAGAAGTACAAATGTAACTGGCGAAAATTTGTTTCAACTTCTCTGTGACTATACAAGAGAATAGCTATTTCTCTGCTCTAACACTGTAACTATTTCATGCATTATGTGTGAAATATTGATTTCACCTAGCTATCACCTGACAGAAGCTTCCATTCTATTTCTCCAAAACAGTTATTTACTCTAAAGCATCATGGATAAAGTCTGATTATCCTAATACTTGTTCATTAAGCTAATTCAGTCATTAAACATCAATTTAAAAATAGAGTGTAATTGACAGATACAAAGTCTGCTTACAAATCTGTAACTTTTCAAGCAGAATACTACCCTCTCTAATCTGCAAGGCAGAAAGTAATTTGGTTCATTTGTGGCACAGGTCTGAGGAAACACCCTATGAGCACTTTTACTTTTGTAAGGGAATTAAAAAGCCCTTGTTTTCCTGCAAAGATGGTTTCACTTATTTTATAATCTGACCATTTTTGCTTAGATCACATTTTCCATCTTCTCTACTTAGATAGGCAAGATCAATTTCTACAGGGCTAGTCATTCAAAATCACAACTCAGGACTACTGCTGTCATTTAGCTTAGCTATCATCCATAGATGAACACAAAAGAGCTGGCTGAAATTAAATCTTCCTAAGAATGAAACTGCTCTTCAAGTCAAAGACTTTGCTGCTCTGAGGTTGAGACACACAATGATAGATAAAATGCAACAGAAGATTCTGCTTTGAATCACTCTTCTTTACATCCCATGAAAAGGGCAGACACTGTGATCCAAACATTCTGTTTCAAGAAACAATGGGTCGGTGAACCCATACAAACTGTATCTATACAAGGTGTTAACAGAAGTTTGCACTATTTCAAGTCTCACTGAAGTATTCTATAGGATAGCCCATGTTCTGCTCCAGATGACAAAGAGTACCCTTGTCTCTTCCAGGTACTTCACAGATATGTTAGAGTTACCCACCTCAAGTACATGCATTATTCCAAGTGTTTCCTACAACAGAAGAAATAAAGTACAAGCACTATTTCAGAGTGCAAAGAAAACATATCTGTAGTGTTTAAAATCTTAGATACCATTGCTCTGTGTTGCAAGAGTGCTAAACAGAAGGTTTTGCAACTCATCTTGGTAAGCCGCCCCTTTGTTGAGTACAACATTTGCCTTGGAAATGGCAGGCAGGCCTAAAAATAAAAAAGATTTAGTGGAAAACAGGAGTACATACAACTGCACTGTCAGGCCTATATGGGAACATTATACTCCTCCAAAATTGCATGACCTGTAGTTTTCCATTGCTACCTGTTATTCTCTAGGTCCCTCCAGAGACTTTTGCATTATTTGATAACTAGAAGTATCTGGGTTTGTGCAAGGGACCAAATTTTGGAGAAATGTCTGAAAATTACCGAAAGCCTTCTTTTCTAGTATAGTAGATCCCAGCTGCTTACAAACTGAAGTTATAGATTCATATTTTAAGATGTTACTGATGCATGATATGAAAGAGAAATAATAACACAGTTGAAAAGTTACAGAGCTGTGTCACCTACAACACACACTTGTGTAGCAGTCATGGACACCTCTGGAGCTCCATAATAGTTAGTCAGGAATAGCCTAGCTAATGTCACAAAACAACACCCTTCCACTATTGGAGATGTTAACATCAGCATCATGAAAACATACCAAGTATTTCACTGCCTTTGCTGACTTAAAGTGTTTTCAAAACACAGCCACTAGTCCACACAAGTACTGTGGTCTACCATAAAAAACCCAGCCACTTGATCTTAAATTTAATATCAATATGGATTATTAAGCACTATAAGGATGAAAAGCCTTTTGAAACATGTTAGTACAATGCCACATAAAAATTTCCAGGGGTAGGCAAAATGACTTGGAAAAGTTTCCTTGAACTATCATGGACAAGCTCGTATTTGAAAGGGAGCATTTCCTGTGATACAACAGTGGATTGTACTTTAGAATGTGTGGGGTTTTACCTCTCTATTCAATGTAAGAGATATTGAAGTGCTTTTGACAAGAGCATTGCCACACACAGTGCCAATACAGTGAAAGGCAAAGTGCCTGAACTGCTCTCAACCAGAAGTATCTTCTCTGCAGATAAACAACTGTAAATGAAATCACCTATCTCAGCAGCAGCACAAGAAACACACGTGGAAACACAGTAAACCTTGTGAGGTTTTTCTCAGCTTCATTCAGCACCCTTTACTATCCCTTCGTAGGAACTTTTTTCCAAAAATAATTTTAACAGTAAAACAATACAATATTCATAAGATGGATACAATGCTTTTAAAAATGCTTGTTTATTGCTGCTTGGGGGATTACAGAGATCACACTTATAAATGTACTGTATTACAAACTCTCATGGGCAATTATATGACTATTACATAAGAGCATTTTTTCCCCTAGAAATAGACTGCTGCTAACATTTAACTTGTACAGCTTCTATTTTCAGATTTCATTGCTGATATTTTCCAGATTACCCATTAACAAACTTGCCAATAAATTTGATCTCACCATTTTAGATTTAACAGTTGCTGAATCAGATTTTTGCTTCAGTCCTATAAACATTGTGTATTATCTATTAGGCATTACTTCAAGTGCTGGCAATGTGCCCCATGCTGGATACAATAAGATACTAATAGTGGGGGAAAAAATACTAGCAGCTACAAATCAGAGTATTAAACTAATGTGCCAGTGCTGCCCCATTAAAATGCTTCTACTTTCAGCTTCCAAAGCTGTTGGGGTGATTTACAACAGTTAGGGAACTACTGTTTATTTCCAAATTAAGTTGAAAAAAATCTACTCAAAAATAAAAAATACTGAATTAGTGACTAAGTGTTAGATTTTTCACTTCTTTTTCTTAGGAATTATCTCACTATGGCCAATGGGACTATGTCCACAAGTAAGAACTTTGCACATTTTTCAAAAACAGCCTAGTATTGTCCTATAGTAAAAGAACTCCAGAAAGTGTGATAGCCCTTGAACATCAGTGTTAAGTAATCTACTGACATGATATTATCCATGAATCTAGCTAGCAATTAATTAATATTAAAGCACTATACTATTATGTTTTTAGAATAACCTGATGGGGCAACTAATCTGCTTATGATTATGCAAATATATGTTTATTTTAAAATATATAGGTTGCTGCTGTGGTATTTTTATTGCATGGTCTATTTTTTTTTTTAATTCCTAGGTTGTAGTTTATTGCACTTATGTATGTGAATCATCATAAAAATGAATTTGCCAGCAACACAATGAGGTGCTAAGTCAACTTAAGAGCTGCACACTGCAGAAGTTGTCATTCTAAACCTCTGTACCATCACAGAAAGTCTCTAGGGTCAGGCCCCTGAGTTCATTTAGAACCTGTTTCAGGTTCAGCTAAATGACATGGCCAATGAATTTCTTAAAGTACATTACCCATAAACGATGGATCACATAGCTTTTGACAATCCCTTACACTACAGCTAGGGGAAGCCCTCCCCACTCTGTCAACATATCTAACAAAACCAATGAATGCACAAAAACATTATAACCATGATTAAAAGGTATGGCAAACTGCATTTTCAAAGCAGTGCTATCTAACATTTTGAAGCTGATCATGCATCTAACAGTAACAATTAAAAGATATCTGATACATTAAAGCATGCATTCAAACCTCCAATACAAGCACCCCTCATAGGGTTTTCTATATTTACATTTCCATCTAAGGCTGTAGTCCTTGACACCAAGAGCTCATAGTTGAGGTTTGTACATCAGAATGAACTGAGCCTTTGGTCTAATGCTTTGTAAGGCACACTCAAACACTAGAGTTCCCTGTCCTCAGTGCTTTAAAGTTTTTGGGAACTGTAACACAAACTCAAACTCAACATACAAAAAGATGTAAATAAACTATGAGAGGATAGGTGATCCTGTTTTGAATTCTGGCCCAGAAAAGCTCTGAGCCAAATTCCTACTAAAGCCAAAGGAATTATGTCAACAGAGAACTTGGTCCAGACAGTGCACTCAAAAAGCATCAGAGATTTCATGTTCCTTAGGCAACTTATCTTTGTCTGAGCTCTTCTAGCTGGATGGTGACACAGCATTTCAACAAGAAACCACATTTGTGTCTCCACACAAGGGACTGCACAGGGGCTAAAGTTAAATTCAAATTCCTCTGATAAGATCCAAAAGTTTCTTAAGCCAAACAATCTGTAAAAAAGTCACATGCCTTTACTTGTTCAGAAACTAACAGTGCTCTGAACAGAAAGTTAGAGATTTTTAGAAAATGTGTTGTATACATGTTTGATTTTTCTAATGAAGTTTAAACCTCTTTACTCAGCTGTTTATTTTTCTATGAAAGAGCAAATGAAGATGACAGAAAAATTCTTGTTATCTTGTTATACCTTCTTAAAATAGAACTTGATTGACTCTCTAAAAATGCAATGATAAACCTGGAGAGGAGATTTGGGCTTTTTAGCATGCCCAAAAGAGAGTATGTCGAGAAAACTATGAACCATTAAAATGGTAATATTTTATCAAGAAACAGTGGCAGAACCAAAAAAAGGGGACAATAACCTCAATATTTCGGTAGTGCCCTTTTATTCCATGCTTAGCTGATGCAAAGTATTAGATGCAGACAACTGGATATACAATCATAGATGAAACCAAACTGGAGCTCTTTGCCACTGCCTTTATAGAGAACCAATTCCTGCCCTGGGAGTCAAGAAGAAGAGGATAACCTTCTCGCACTTCTTAATTTAGCAACTGCAGTTGAAGCAAGGTTTTTAAAACTTGTTTGCCAAATATCATGAGTAGGATTTTCAAACTAGACTAAAGGAGAAACAAGTTTTGAGCTAACAGAAGAGATGATGACATAACCTTCCTCATAAAAAGTTGTGAAAGACTCTTGAACAATCATATCTGTTCTAGTAAATAACTCAGCTTGGATGCTGAAAATGAAATGTAGGCATAAAAAACCCCAAACCCTCTTCAGTTTTAATGAGCTCGAAAGCAATCCAACTGTATCTATTTATATAGCAGGAATGGCTCTGAATATACTCTACCTGGGCCAGCATCTATACCACAGTTCTGCCTACTTTTAATCTCCTAATATGAAATATAGATAGGAAAATTATATTTGAGCAGTGGTTCTTTTGGCAAACATTAACTAAAATTAATTAAACTTTTGATGATATTCCTTCTCCTTTCCTTTTTCTTTGTTTGTCCACTTCTGTGTAATCATGCAATACAATTTGAGGAACCTTCATGAATGTATGAGTGAAGGGTGGAATACAAACTCTGTCTAGGCTATTAGGAGTTGATGACTCTGTCACTTTCAAATGGAAAGATAAACTGTTCTAGATGTGCTATGAAGTTACAGATTAGATCTCTGAAATCTTCCTGGACAAACAGTTCATAATTTCTAAAGATTAACAGAACCATTATAATTCTAGTTTATTTTCTTTTTCATGTCTGCAGCATAAAAATTGGATTCTAAAGACACTTCAAGGTTAGCAAAAGCATAATTACAGCTTCAGGACAGGAAGGGATCACTTAAGTCCCTTAGTCAGCAAGCTCAGAGACATGTAGCATGCACACATCACATGTTTCATTTAAAAAATCATACCAAATAGGTATCAGAAGTTATTTACTTCAAATATGTTTGCACAAAGCTCTTAATCTAATGATGCACCTGATATTTTTAAGTAGTTTCTAAGTGTAGTAAAGACAGAGCTTTCTAAGCACTTTTCAAATATAAAGTTATCTATTAATGTTTATCTTTCACATTTATATAAATATATACTTACATGTATCTCTGTTACAGTACAAGAGTTTCTCAGTGAAGTATATCTGAGTCAGTTAAATAAACTTAGACAGCATAAAGGCTCTGCTCCTCCTTCCTCATAAAGTAAAAATGCAATACATTTCCATATGTGGTTATTTATTTAACAAAAAACCAAAAACAACAACAATAAAAAATCCAACCAAAACCAAAATCAGTTTTATTGAATTACATGACAAGACATACTTGTTTAATGCATTCAGCCCAAGGAAGATACTTACTATGTTGGAGAAAACAAGCACTAAAAAGGAAATGTCTTTTTTTTCTTTTTTTTTTTTTCCCAGAAATTACCTCCATTCTGCCACCATGCTTAAAGCTAAGCATTTATCTATGTGCTTTGTTAAACAGTGGCTTAAATATGCATGTTGAGAATTATGAGAAGTACAAAATACCAAAATTCTGCTTATGAAACTGTGTGGAGTGATAAGGCTGTTTTATTTTGAAGCATCCAAATTGTTTTCTTGAAACTACAGGCATTGTATTCACCTGCACCAGACAATACTTACTGATTGCAGAGTCATAGGAGGTTGAGTTGTGCTCATCTCGGAGAAGAGGGAATGGGGACAGGTAAGCATGTGTACAATTCTTAGAAGGTGACTGGTTGGCTAAAAATGAAAGAAAGCTCAAGATGAATATTCTACTGCCTTAACAATATTGTGTGTCTGTTCTTCAAATGGGCAAACTGAGCTTCACATGTCAAGATTTCAGGTTCTTTCCTAGGCAACAACTTACAGAGAATTTAGTTTGGTAAGAGATACAAGCCTTGCTATACAAACAAGAATATTCCTGAAAGATCAATACAGATTTGTACTCTGGGACAGTAAACAAGCCCTGCTGAAAGTACACTGCAACTTATATGTGATGCATATGTATGCCTTTTTATGCATATGTACCTTTCTCATTTAAGGCTTAATTATGTTCTCATTACATATGCAGAAAAAACAACCAAACAAACAAAATCCAGGCAATTACCTTTTCTTTTGTGAAAGAGCAATGAAAATATCAAGCATCTTCAGAAAGTTTGTACAATGTCCACAAATACGAGTCTAGTCTATGGAATGAATATCCTCCAGAAAAGGGTAATTTCACCCTTTATATTAAATACTTCTAAAAATATCAGCTTCTTCCTGACAAAAGACAAAAGTTGACTATAACTTAAACCCCATCTAAATTTTGGATTCCTGACCACATAATTTTCCAGATAAATAATAAGGGGAAATTAACTACAGTGAATATTACATTTTCCACCCAAGACAAAGCCATATATTTAGCAAAATATGGGATACTGAAGTCAAACTTGTATGATGGCACCTGCTTTTCTCAAGGATTATGGAAATCTTGCAATAAGGTGAGGGAGCTCCCTACCTCAGAGGGAGTGCCAAAGTTGTTTTACTTGACTTCTTAATGGGAGATTTTGGTTTTAAAACACTATCTGATCTTGGAAGTCTATCTATCTTAGAATCCTGGATGTAGTGAAAGAAAGCAACAGGCCATCTGTGAGTGTAATAAAGGAACTCGTTTGGAGATGGTGTGTCCTACACCATTTTTTACTGTGGAGTTGCCCATTCCCTTCTTAACCCACTTGTAGTCAGTTAAGAAGAGATGGAGAAACTCTCCAAGCAAAAATCCATGGACCAGGCTAATCACTAAGCTCTTTTTTCCTTACTTAACAGAAATAAACCATCTGTCTAACAGTAGGTGGTAAAAGACTGTGTAGCTAAGAATGGACTCAGGTTAACAGGGCATCCGTAACAATCACAGTGTAATCTGACAACTAAATTTGTATCATTTTGTCCTGGGGTTTCCTATAGTATAGATTACAAAAGTGTGTGTCAAGAATCTATTTCAGGGCAGCTGAAGAACCTGATCCCCAAAGAAGCCATATGAAATCTAATGATTCATAAGACATAAGACGAAACAAAAAACACGCCAAACCCCAACAATTTAGAGAACTACTGTAGATAATGTAAAAAGTTAAAAATTACTTACTATACCAAAAATTCCACATGCTGGCATTATTATCTCCTACATTTCCACTAAACCAACACCTCCAGAAGAAACCTTCATGATGGAAAGTGGCCTTCTCTCCCTACAAAGGAAGGAAAAAAACCCAAAAAAGCCATTATCATATGATTTTTGAATGGCTGAAAGAATTAAATTCAATTAGATGTTGAGGTAAAAAACACCACCATCATAATGACGCACAACCTGAATTTAGGCCAGCTATAGCATTTATAAACAGTCATTCTTCTTTTGAAAGAATATCATATTGCAAAAGCAGTATCACAAAATAAAAATTCATTTTAGAGCTGATTACAATTGATTATAAAGAGGTTTTGAGGCAGGCTTGTAAGCCTCCAGAAGGTGAAAACTAGTATATATTCCAAAGTATATACAGAAGTAAATTCTTAGAAGATAAAAACAATTAGTATATTCAAAAGTTTCTACAGAACTAAATTCTTAGAAAATAAACACATCCAAGATTTCTACATATATAATTCTCATTATAAATTAAAAGTTCATACTAACCCCAGCACCTTCAGGTGCTTCTGAACAAGTTCCTATTTCTGTAGCAAGAAGCCAATAATCAGTTCCAAATGCCACCAAAAACAGCAAAACCCCCAGAGCTGCAAAGAAGCCTCCAAAAAATATCCCCACACTCAGTTTCATTATTTAAGTTATTGAAAAAGAAAAAGAAGAAAAAGAAAAAAAACCACAACACAATCTTAATTACTTAAAAGGTTAGCAGTAAAATAAAAAATTATTGTGAAAGTAACTAAAAAACTGTTTGGAGAATACAGCTCGTATCTGAGGAAGTTTCTCTTCACTTGACTTTCTGCCTGTGCCCTTCTTCCCAATGCCCTGTGAGTCGATTTGTGTCTCCAAATTTGTGTTCCATGTGGCTGACTCAAGTCTGACAGATGAAAAGGGCCTTCTATTTTAGGACACTGATGGTAGAGCTTTGCTCTCTTTCACTGTCCGGGCGAGGCCAGTCAGAAATAGCTGACCTTCCCCTAACTAATCAGGGATTGACTTGAAATATTATTGCAGCTGGTGCATCAACATCAGTGGAGATGGAGATGGAGTTGCAACGGTTCTGTCCATCTGCATGAGCAGAGAGGACACAGTAGTAGCAAGGATTTCCAAAGTTCAGGCCTGGTGGTGAAAGTTTCTTTAGCTGCCAGCAGGAAGGGAAATTCCTGCAACACTTTGGAAGTTACTATAAGTCATGTTATAAAACATTTCTTATAGAATTTTAAAATATGGTAGGATTTCTTACAGAATTTTAAAATACGGTAGCCAAAATGAAGAGATGTCTCTGAAAAAATCCTATATAATAAAAATATAGTTATCTTTCAAAACTTACATCCTTCAAGTAATAACTTTAGCAACACTAAACCCAAAAACACTTAAATGCTTTATTTATTCAGATGCATCTTTTTCGCATATATCAAAAACTTATGCAGTTAAAAATTCCTTCAAGCACCTGATTGAAAACTTCAATCTTTTTAAAACAAGAAGACACTTTCCCAAACACATGCTTTGGCCATTTTGCAAAGTGATGAGGTAAAACATTTAAATTGCAAGTACTCACTGCACAAGAAAAAGGCTTTTCCAACAACTTCATTTCATGCCAAGCAGGCCTTCTCAGTCATCTCTCATGGCTTACAGGGCATGCTCCTATAGAAATGTATAGAATTTATAATGCATGCCATATCCTACAATCCTCACCCAATAAAATTTCATTGGAATTATTTATCACCAGAGTAGAAAAATTCCATTGATACCACATAGTGGGAAATGCTGGGCTTAAAATAATTAAGCCAGTTTACTCCAGGAAACACTTGTCACAACATTCTATGGCAATAGATTTATGACTCCAGAGGGCCTCCTACTTTCAATATGTCAGTATTGGTTTGGACAGCATGCTTGAGGACAGCAAGGACAGCACTGCTTCTACCACCTCCCTTCATTTCTACACAGATAAACTGGTGTTGTGTCCTCAGTGGTTTTACAACACTACACAATCTGCCCAACATCATATTCACATTTGTTATGAATCGTATTTTATTCAAAGCTGATACTATGCTAATTTCATACTCAAGCACATCTAATATTTTGTGGCCTTTTTGCACTTCAGAGTTTCAGTGTATGCAGAGCAACAAATGAATATTCAAACAAACTCTTTTTGTCATATTTGCTTTTCCTGACAGCCACTGATGCAGTTCATTTTGATATAGCAGAAGAGAGGTGTCTGGAAACTTAATTTTGGAAAGTGATGTTTTATTGTTCATTATTAAACAAAACAAAACAAAAAAAATCAGGAAAAATAAGAACACATATAATGTGCAATAAAATAAAATAAAAATTATTACTTGTAATTTGGAATAATAATTCAACTTTTGGTCAGCCCTAAAGCAGCCAAGCAGGTGGATTAGATAATTGTTGTAGGTCCCCTCCAGCAAATATTCTATTCTATTCTGTTCAATTCTATTATAATGTGTCTGAAAAAACAAAACAACAACAAAAAAGGTAGGATTCAGTTCAGCACTAACATGCACAAATTTAGACAATTTTGTATAAGCTAAAAGTCTTTCTGTCATAATCAATAGTGATCACACTCAGTGGAGCCAGAGAACAGCTCATCACAACCGAGATGAGAGTCACAGGGCTCTGCTCAGTCTCTGCTCAGACACCTAGCTCTAGCCAGTTCCAGGTGATCCTGCTGGCTCTCAGCTGCCATGCCAGAAGGGCATATCTCTCTCTCTGTTTGAAAATATCTGCTAGCCCCACACAGGAACTTATGTATCCCCTCTCCCCTTGGATGACACTAGGACCCTGCATGATGGTGACTGAATCATGTCTGGAAAGAGGCATCTGGTGGCCTTACAGTCATCTCCCACAATCAGGTGGTCCAGGATGTTTAGGGCATCTACACTGGGCAGGTAGGTATGACAAGGGATTAGAGAGGCCAACACTTTCTTGAGTGACAACTACAGGCCAGGCTGACATCACCTGTGTGATCCAGGCTTCCTCTGAAGCCAGGCTCCATTAGCTTGTCAGGCCATACTGGAGCACCCCTGAGTGTTTTAGCCAGACCTCAATCAAGTCTAACCACAGCAAAGATCCGTATTTCACACGGAGATGTGTGAATGCAAAGGTCTTAATCTGCAACTGAATCCTACTCAGTGAACTGGAGTTGCCAACCATTTTGCTGGTGTGTGGGCGGCCTTAGAAAGCATTGCCCAAAGTTCAAGAATTTCATAAAGTGAAATTCAAAGATATAGACAGTCACAACATAAACAAAAGCCATTATATGAAGTTATTCATGACATCTATTAAAAAATTAATTCTGATGCACTGTTTAACATTATGCCATGTTAAAGCTCAAGCTCATCCTAAATAGTGGGAGGTCTTATAATGTCACAACAGTGAACTTTTCCAAAATTAAAACAAAAGAAAAAACAATAATCCAGACCCCTGTCTCAGCCACTGAAGCACAATTAATAAAAGAAATATCAAAAAATATAAAAAGGCTAGTTCCAGTCATGTTGCACCTACCTGGCTTCAGGATAGAAATATGCCAGTGACTTTGTGAGCCTGTTTCTGCATGAGAGTAACTTACTCTTGTGAGTAGCTTCACTGAAATCAGTTTGCATAGAAAGTTTCACTGAATTCAAATGACAGCTGAATTACTGCCTGTGCAGCGCAAGTATTTATTTTTAATATACTGTACATGCACTCTGGTCTCAGTTTAGCATGTTCATCCTGAGAGGATCTAATTTAATTATTCTCTTTTATATTTATGGCACATTCTCTGGCAGCGTTATCTTCCAAATACGCTAACATCGCCAGCATTATGCCCATCTATGTCAAGAATGAATCAGAAGCCATGTTAAGACTTGTTATGTCAGCTTAAAAATTCATGTTATCCACCACTTGAATACTCAAAGAAAGTCTCAGGGCACTTTTTCTTTAATTAAATTAAATTCTGAGGGTTCCTCAATAGAAGAGAGAAAGTTTCAAGGCAGAGAAAACAGGGTCAAGCTTATCAAGGCAAAATCATCATTATTCTGAATCTTAAACAAAGTCATTCCCCAACTTCTTTCAAAGCTCCTAAATTTCTGCGGAAATGCTGTCATTTTAATCCAAAATGACTTAGCCAAATTTATCCCTACTATAATGACAATGAAGTAATTAAATCAGCTTTAATATTCAATCGATTTGTCTAATTAGGCCAAACATTCATTGATTTTGTTGATCCATAGTGTGAAGATTGAAGGACCCACATAATGGCTGGAATCCAGTCTCATTTAACAAAGCTGCAGAAGTTTTTTGATTTTATTTCTGTTTATTCACCACATAGATAGGATTAAACTAAGTCCTGAATATGTATATTTTATTTATGCATATACTAGCTCCAGCTTCAACATAGTATCTGAGCCCCTCCTTGTATTTAAAAATAGAAAAGAAAAAAAAATTAAAAAATAGCAGGCTGTTTCTTTTTTCCTTTTCCATCTGAAGGGGAAAAAAGATATTTATGGGAAGGGGATGTTTATTTGCTTGTTTATGTTTGTGTGTGATTGAGTAAGTGTCGGGTGCATATGTTTGGAATTGGCAGGCAACTCCTTATCTGCACTGGCAGATATGTCCAAGATCTAAAAACAGCCTTTTAGGACTGGCTGCATGTCTCACTACATACCAAGAAACAATTTCAGCAACCGTCTCAGAGCTGAGTCCTTCAGATACCTCAATGCTCATTTACTGTTCTGAACAGTAATGG
Source organism: Pycnonotus jocosus (assembly GCA_013400435.1). Taxonomy (NCBI): domain Eukaryota; kingdom Metazoa; phylum Chordata; class Aves; order Passeriformes; family Pycnonotidae; genus Pycnonotus; species Pycnonotus jocosus. The sequence goes on along the minus strand of VWYP01027660.1, from coordinate 134,208 downwards.
GAGTATCTCACCAACTGATTCCAATCCTCATCCTGTCCACCTTCCCCAGCTGGGCAGATGTTACCTATTGAACCAACAAGATCACTTGTCAGCAGAGTACTAGACAGACAACCAACCAGACACTTTACACAGCACACCTGCACACACCTTGTCCATTAAATGTGTGGCTAGAGTTCATCTTTAAGCTGGTCACTTCAGGTTTCCTCTACAGTTATCCGTGACTTTTATGGCACAGTCCATCTGACCCTTTTCTGGATGACCTCAACGTGCAAGCAACCATGCCCTAAAAGTACAATTACTTTGGCTGGTTGTTTGTTGGTTTTGTTTGACTTGTTCACTAACCAAGAAAGGGTCTGGAATAACTAGTTTGAGACATGACCACTTTATTCTTATTACTACAGTAAACCAGAGCACAAGTCACACAATCACCAAGTGACTGAGGTTGGAAAGCACCTCTAGAGGCCATCTTGGCTAATCTCCCTGCTCAAGCAGGACCACCTGGAACTGATTGCCCAGGACCATGTCCAGGTGGCTTTTGAATAACTCCAAGGCTGGATACTCCAGAACCTCCTCGTGCAACACCTGCCAGTGTTTGATCACCTTCACAATAAGAAGTGTTTCCTGATGTTCAAAGTGACCCTCCTGTGTTTCAGCTTGTCCCTACTGTCTCTGGTCCTGTCAATGGCCATCGCTGAAAAGAGCCTGGCTCCATCAGATATTTCTATAAAACTCCCTCTGAGCCTTCTCTTCTCCAGGCAGAATAGTCCCAGATTTCTCAGCTTTTCCTCTGAGAGATGGAGCTCCAGTCCTTTCATCACCTTAGTTGTCCATCATCTGACTCCCTCCAGAGTGTTCATGTGTCTCTTGTACTGCGAAGCCCAGAACTGGACAGAACACTCCAAGTGTGGCCTTATCAGTGCTCAGTAGAGAGGAAGGAACACCTCCCTCAACTTGCTGGCAATGCTTTTCCTAATGCGGACCAAAATACCATCTACCATCTTTGCAGCGAGGGTACATGGCTGGGTGAGGTAAAACCTGAGTGGAGATTGCAGAAATGTGCTGAAGTCCCCCACAAAAGGAGAAAATCAAGCCATTCTGAACACAGGTATCACTGAGTCGTTCATTCTGCATCGGCAATAATAAGGTCACAGAGATGATAGTAAGAACAAAAGGGACATAAGCATCCCATATGTCAGCAAAAGCTTCAACATAAAATCTAATAAACCAAAAAAAAAATCTTCTTTATGAGGCATTACTTCTACACATCTCTGTGTATCCAGGATCTACTGTTAGGCACCTGTAGGAACACATGATAGACTTGCAATCACCCTGATAAACAAAGCTGCAGGGCTTACATCCCATTTGGACCTTGCCTTATATCCTGTGCTCAGGACTTTGACACTACAAAGCATCACAGATTTATTCAGCCTCAGAAAGCAAGAAAAAAACTTTAGTATGGCTGAGTGGAGTACTGTTTCATCTATCCCATTCTATACTGTATCTTGCATTAAATCTACATTAGATAAAATATGCAAGTTGGGCAAGATAACTAGAATCATCAGAAGTACAAGAATGTGCATCTGAGTTTCTTTATCACATCACCATCATGAGTTCTCTAAATTTCTCATACAATTACAGGAAAACCAGGCCAATGCCATTAATGTTTCCTGCAATACTTTAAAGTCACAACACATCACATGTGCAATTTTCACAGAAATGAATGAATGAATTCTAGGAGATATTCCAGAAAGTTTTCTATGAAAGTAGTTATGCATAAATAGTCAGAAATTGAAAGCTGTAGTCTTCTTCACCATTCTTGCTGCTGCCTTACATGGGTCCTTCCAGAGCAGGTATTATGAATCTCACTCTGAGCCTGTAACACCTTCCAGTTACTGCATAGACACTTTCTGATTTATACATTTTTTTTATTTATTTAGGAAGCCTGAGGAACTAGCCTTTAGATCTTTCTGTGCCCTTCCAGCTTCTACAGAGCCACTGACCTTTAAATAAATAAATAAAATCATACACTTGGTGAAGGATTAGGGGGATCCAGCACAGAGAGTGGGGAATGATGTGTGTGATGAAAAGGTACACTAATACTCAGAAAAGAGACTGAGGTCAACAGGAATCATCCCAGCTACCTTCTGCACCAGAGAAGGATCAATAGTATCTAGACCACTCCTGACATATTTATCTGTTAAACATTAATTGAAAGAAACACAAAAAAAGCCATGTGGCCTTAGTTATGCTGCCATGAAAAATTCCAGAAGGGAAGATGTAGACCCAATGCCTGAAATAATTCCTTCCTTTAACAAGCTGTTTCATAAATGCTTTCTAAGTCTCTCTGATGTACCAACCTCATTCATTTACAGCTTTGAGGGTGGCATCAATTAAAAGTTTTCTTTCCACATTCCTTAAATTTGCAGATCTTTCCAGACAGATTACACTTTAAATGTCTTTAAGATTAACAGCAAATTCCAAACTCAAGTTCATTTACAAGTACCTCTTAAAATGTTCTGGACCACTGGATTAGAACTTTTTCTACTTTGCTGAATTTCTATATGAAAAGTTGAAATTACTGTTGAAGTTACCCTAATGATCTGAAGCGGTAAATCAGAATGAAATAAGTCATTGTTAGATTCACTAAATTTGATGACAAATTGCACATTTGGGGGTCTTGACCTTACCTATTTGTAATGCAGCAATTCAAGAATATACCCCATTTACTGGAATAAATCAGTGTAGTTGTCTTAGATCTGTCTTACAGAAGTATTTTACGAACTGCATTTAGGAATTTATAAACTTTAAAATTTTCTCTACTACTGAAGTAATGTGAGGATCTTTTTAAAAAGAATTTTACTAGATTTCAGATGACTTCCATCAGTGCTTTCACTAGGTCAGGGCTTGGAGCACACACAGCCACAGAGCTGGCTGAGGAAGGGCAGCTGCAGACTGCCTCAACCCCTTGCTTGGCAGGTGACACCAATTATTTACAGTAGATGTTTTCATTAAAAGGCTGAAGATTCCTCACCCCTTCCCCCTCATGAGCAAACTGAATCTCAGACATTCTCCCACAGGCTAGTTCTCCTCTCATTCATAATTTGAGGCAAGGATAGCCCAACAAAGCTGTGGATAATCTGATCTCAGGCAGCCCAACACTGGAAGAAATGTTCCTTCTGCCATTAAAATCTCTCTTGCTCTCTTTTTTTTTAACCCTCTATATTTATGCAAAATTGATTTTTGTCCAATTAGGACAGCAGACCTAGACACAATGTTGCATTAGTATACAAATTGAAAAACTGATACAAATATAAAGTTTTCCTGCTTTTTTACTTCTGGTTTCTCTGTTTCTTATTAAAAAGAATGGGCACTTTTGGGAGGGGGGCACAAAATAGCAATAAAAACTTACAGTTGCTGGCTGAGTACTGTGACAACCAATTCATCTCATAGTCACTGCCACAAGAGAGGTGCACCTCCTCATGCTTTGCTTCTAGAGCATGATGCACGTCACACTTATATTACTTACATATAATGGAAACAGAGTACTCTGTGTAGTGACAGTAGCCTGCATATTCTTCCTGGTTCTAGCATTATCCATAAAATCAATGATTTTCATTCAACTGCTACTACCAGGTCACGGAAAAAAGATAGAAATAAAAAGGTCATCTAGGCATTCCTGAACACAAATGCTGCTGGCCACTTCTGAGTATTTATTACGTTCCTGTTTTTAAGAATCATCCAGTAACAAGTCAAGCACCTTAAAGTAATGTAAGTGTACTATACTGATGCAACCAACTATGTAATTCTGCTCCAAAAGATATTAGACTAGGTCTATTTTCCTTAGGACTCTGATAAATGGTCTTCATTGTATTTCATTTCTTTAATTGCTAGTCAATTCCCTTGTCAGTCAAAAAAACACTCCATTTGAGAACATTTATCTTAAGATTTCTTTATTTGGGAGCCTTTATCTTAAATTTTGTAATTGCAATTACAGAACATGAGTGGGAACCTTGAGCTGAAATCATCTGCCTTCAGTTCAAAAGTAACAGATATTTGTCCATTACTATCATTTACTAACGCCTTTTGCTAATGTATTATGTAAATTATATAAGCATGTAAGATGCACAATTCTTTAACAATATGATCAAGTTTGCCAGGAAAAAAAGCAGTTAAGAGATCTGTTAAATATATTCTCTAAATTCTTGGGGTTTTTTCCCATGAACAGTTTGCATTGATGTCATAAAGTTTGGTTATTCTCTGCTTTACAAGTCATTGTGCATGGAGATAGCTTGAAAAAACATACAAACCCTAAAGGTTTTCATTGTCAGGGAATTCAACATTCCTGCCTGCAATACTTTGTCCCCATCAAATTCAATCATTCTGATCTTCAGAACCTCAGAAAAATACAGAATGGCTACCTGGTTTCAGAGACTTATGGCAGAGACTAACACATAAAACTTTAAAAATTTCAGTTGGGCTCAGTGTTTGCATAGAAGTCAACGTCCCTTAGACTCCAAGAAAAGTACCTAAACCCTTGCAACATCTTTTAATCATCCACCTCTTTAATACTTTCTTCTAATAAATTTTCAGGCACTTTCAATTTTCACTATCAGTTAAAATGACTAAGGATAAAATTAGCACAATATTGAGCAGACAATGGAGTAGTAATTCCCAGGATGCTCTAATATTTCAGCATCTTGTCACCATTTTGTCGATTTCAGAGAAATTGTGTGCAACTGATCTCCCTTAGTGTTGTATCCAGAATTTTAAAAACCTAACTGAGAGAATTTATTATTCAAAGTGGCATCAAAGAGATAAATTAATAGGATATATTGGTTAACCCAACACGAAAACATCACAGCTACCAACATATTAAACATCTGAGTTATTCTTGTCTGGACTCTGCTAACATCTTTGTCCCTATCCAGACATTAAGTTAAGTTCTGCCTTGGTATCTTAGAAATAAGCTGCATATCTACAAATATGTCTTTCTTTACAGTTTTGGTGGGTTTTAGGTGGGGCGGGGGGGGGGGGGTTAGCTTAATTTTTTATTAAAATAATCATAAGGAAAACCACATTCCCCTCTCCTTTTCTATTTTGTGACCTAAATCTGTAAAAGATCCTCAACCCTGTGATATTTATTTCTTCCAAAAACATGAAGACAGAACTGAAGTTATGCTATTGTCAGTTAATGAATGATCTTTCTCAAACTTTGTATTTCATGCTAACTTTTAAAACACTAGAGTCATCCACATTTTTTAAAAGTTTCTTCTTACTGATAATTAAAAAGAAGTTAAAGCATCTCCTGTTCCCTTCTGCATTTTTAAAGTATTTAAAACTGCAGCAGTTTTATTGATCCCTGGCCTGTATGAACAACTATATGAAAGACGACCTCTGACTCCAGCATAAAGTTGGGTGGTCACATTTTGCATGTGAAAATCGTTTTCGCCAGTGCATCTGAAATATTTATGAAGTTTCACTGCTTTGGATGCAAATGCATTGTAACATACTAGTCGTCAACAATTCCAGCTATCCCTTTTACCGAAAACGCAGCACAGCAGTGAATATGCAAAGCAGAAAGAGGAATGCCCTTCTTCCTTGGCTCAGTGCTACCATCATAAGCCACCTAACACGGCAGGAAAACACTTAGCTGCCACAAACACCTGATGCAGGCACCGGGCTGAGCCCGAGGGACGGCCGAGGAACAGCAGCAGCGCTGGGACACGGCCCCTTTCCAGGGGATAGGAATGATTGGAAGTACAAGGGCCCGTATTTCTACGGCAACCACGACAACTGTGCAGGGGATCCATTACCATGCT
>VWYP01027660.1:81192-128300 GCA_013400435.1 Pycnonotus jocosus | reverse complement strand
GCCGCCGCCCGCATGGAGGAGGAGGAGGAGGAGGGCGGCGGAGGCCGGGGGGCCGCGGGCAGCCCGGCCGCGTCCGCCCGCTTCGTGCGGTGCCTCTACGCGGTGGGATTCCTGGTAAGCCATGGGGCCCGCNAAAACGCAGCACAGCAGTGAATATGCAAAGCAGAAAGAGGAATGCCCTTCTTCCTTGGCTCAGTGCTACCATCATAAGCCACCTAACACGGCAGGAAAACACTTAGCTGCCACAAACACCTGATGCAGGCACCGGGCTGAGCCCGAGGGACGGCCGAGGAACAGCAGCAGCGCTGGGACACGGCCCCTTTCCAGGGGATAGGAATGATTGGAAGTACAAGGGCCCGTATTTCTACGGCAACCACGACAACTGTGCAGGGGATCCATTACCATGCTCCTATGGCATATTTGTTTCCAAAGCCCCTCGGCTCCACCTGGCTCCTCCTGCCTTCCACAGAGCCTCAGGCCACGAGGGGACGGGTTGTAAAATTTTTCAGTGCAAACACGGAAGAGGAAGGAAGGGCAAAGTCCTACAGAGTTGTGTGTGGGAGGGTGGAGGCAGGGATCCCCACGGCTCCCGAGGCCGGCGGGCAGCCTTACTCTTCCTCATCTTCGCCCGAAAAAGAGGACACGCGAAGGATACGGTGCCAGACGAAACAACACCGAGGCTCCCCCCAGCCGTCCGCCCCGCCGCCTCTCCGCTTCCGCCGCGCCGCGGGCACTGCGCAGNGCGGGGCCTGCGGCGGGCGGCCGCGCCCGGAACGGGAATCTGCTCCTTTCCAGGCCAAAGGCTGCTGGTGCCTGGGGTGCATCGCTGCAGCTGCTGCTGGGGAACGCCAGTGTTTGTAGCGCTGGGGGTGCGTAGCGGCTGTGCTGTTTCACCCGTGCAAACAGCCACGCTCTTCGATACACAGGTCGGATTTTTATCCTGTGAATGCCATGGAATAGCGCAGCACCCGAAAAGCTGAGTCTTGCCTTGGTGCTTATAAGACAGCTGCTCCCTGTTTCCTTGAAATACTCGTGGTTCCTGTAAATTCACCCCCAAAAAGCCCTAAAAAATATGTTTTTCTGAGGAAAAAAAGAAAAAAAAAAGTCCCTTATTGAAAGAACAGACTTTAAAGAAGGCTCATATTCTGTAGCGATTCCTGAGCCTCAGAAAAGTGCCGTTTAATTAATTTGAAATTAAAAGCAACAATTTGGAAAATGAATACAAAATGAGTACGAGTTTGCACTGTGAAATATCAAGATATTCTCTTACCTACATTTGGGTTGGGCAATAGGAACAACCCAGTTGATTTGTGTCCCGAAGCAGATATCCCAGGGAAACGTGTATTAGAACTTTGCTCCTTTTTACTAACTTTTAAGCGCTGTGATTCTCCAGCCCTGAAATAGTTTGTTGACACTGAGCTGGAACACACAAGAAAATCAACTGAGTGTCCTTTTAGAGGGTGTGGGGATGCAAACTTCCTGTAGCCAGACAAGTAAATACAGCGTATCTCTCACTCCACAAAAGGAATTACACGTGGAATGAGAGTTAACTATCTGTCAGAGAATAGTGGTTAATGGGTCTTGCTCAACCTGCATGCCCGTGACAGTCCAGTGCTGCCAGGGTATATTCTGAGGCTTGTGCTTTTTCATGTCTCTGTTGACGACCTGGACGAGGTCCCTGAAACTCTCTTCAGGTTCACAGATGACACCTAAGATTGTATTACTGAAGATGTTTGTTAGTGATGTGCTCTGTTTGTTCACGCTAATGTATTTAATGATTGTAACCTTGTAAGCGTCAATTTCAACCATAAAAAAAAATTTGATGACAGACTGTGAGAATTCACTTAGTGACACTCATTGTTACAGTTAATCAGTCTTTGAGGTAGTCTAGTTCAGTTCAAACAGTCAGTAATGAAAGGTGGTCTTGCTCCAATAGATCCCCAAGGGACACTGGATGCTGTGCCAGATTGTAGTAGTACTGAAAGAGCTACTGGGTCAGCGTGGTGAGCTTAACAAAAAGTAATAAAGCAGAAGGAATGAGTAGGAGATCCTTGTACTTCTCAGGATGAGCAATGTCCTTTACCCTCCTCTTACAAAATGTTTTTCAATTATGCTTTGCCTTTATTCTTTTTATTTCTTTTTTAAAGTTTCTGTCTTGTCACATTTCTTAAGCTATATACAAAGGCAGTCTGTAAGTAGGTTTAGATCTATTGTAGCTTCTTCCCCATTGTGGTTGGGTTAAAATACCGTTTTTCAAAATATATATTCTTTGCGCAGATAAAAAGTATTTTTAGGTGATTGAAATTAGACCACTTTCCATTTAAAGCACTGGTACAAAATACTTTTCTTGTTAAACAGGTAAAGTTTAATATATATTAAAGGAATATTTAATGTTTAATTGTATATCTTCAGAAGGATTGTATCTAGAATGAGAGGAGAGAATTGATGTTTTCATAGGTTTAACTCCTCTGTGAGGCAATCCTTTATCTTTCAGTTTATGTGGTTTTTAATATGAAAAATTTTCTTTTAACCTTGTGTTGATATGGAGATAATTTACATATTTTTATTTATTTTTCTAATGTTGACTGTTATAAAGCCAGGTTGCTATTGTCTTTGTGAAAGTTACTAAAACTTTTCCTATCTTCTTTTCAGGACTTATTTGGGGTGAGCATGGTTGTTCCTTTAATGAATCTTCACATCAAATCTCTCGGAGCAAGTCATACAGTTGCTGGAATCATAGGTGAGTTGCAGTACTTGATTTACGAAAGAGTAAGATAAGGCTTGGAGTTTGCCTTGCTGCAAATTGGACATTGTAACGTAATTCTTCCTTGCTAATAGCATAAGAAAATTTAAAGACAACTTCCAAGTAAAACTGAGGGCAGCCATACTGTGTTAGACCTAGAGACCTAACTCGTGCACTGACGGTAGCCAAAAGTACGTGCTTGGGAAAGAGCACGATTGGAAAGAACAAGGATATCTTGCAGTAGCATTTGTGCAGCTACTTTTCCAGCATCCAAGAATTCACAGCTAAGCAGTTTAGGGAGCCAGAGGTGTTGCTTGTAGTTTTATTATTATTTACACTTTGAGAACAGTACTTCTGTAGCTAGTTTGTCAAAGCTTTCCAATGTCCATGATTGCTCCCAGTTTGATTAAAACTCTTACAGCTGTCTTGGCAAAATATTTATTCACTTTTAGGAGTGTTTACAAATTCTGAAGATTTGGAATTTTATCTTAAAATGTTTAGTGCTAAGGTAAGTTCTGTGGGTTTAAAGTACCTTTTATGGTATTGTTCATGGTTTGGAGTGATACAGTGTATTCTTCATTCCTAGTTTTATTATTTTGTTTTTTATTTAACACTTTGTATGAAATAATTCTGCTTCTGCACTGAGTTGACAGTATTATTTTGAGCAGCAACTAGTCAAAAATATGTTTCCATTTCAACAGTCTGCTTTGATTTTTAACGTTAGAAAAAAAACTAGATTTGAGGTGTAGTCTTATAAATGAAAGAGTCTGGCAGATGTTTCTCTCTGCTTCTCTTTGTTCCTTTTCTTCTGTCACTAACTGCTAAACTCCTAGCCTCCAAAATGAGAAAGTAGGGTGTGTGTTTTCTTTAGGGCTTCTGTGGTGCCTTGTAGTAGACTGAAGCACCAAGTGGAAAATCCTTTCCAGTAGGGAAATTCTCTCCTGATTCTGAGAAAGCAATTATAAATGCCAGATCTGTTTTGTTTAGTACACCATATAATGCAACATCATTTTACCTTACACTGTTTTACAACTTTCCAGCACTTTTTTTTTTAATTTTGTCATTCCCTGAAGCTATTTCCTTTATTAAATGCTAAACTCCACCCTTGGTTTGTCCTACTCCCTCTTCCCATTCTTTTAGTAAACTATTCCCATGACTTCCCATTTTTAATCATTTTAATCCCATTTTTAAAATTTTGTGCAGTTTTCATTAAAAAAAAAAAAAGTTTAATTTTTAACGCTGGTATTTTGTTTGTTTTAGGATCTCTCTATGGTGTAATGCAGCTATTTTCCAGCACATTTGTGGTGAGTTCTAATACTGCATTCCAGAGCATATTGGTATTTCTATGGATTGTAGGGAGAAAAAGAGTGGGGTTAATAATAGCATTTCTTGACATTTTGAAAATGCATGAAGTGTTCCTATAAGCATTTTGGCTGGAGGAACCAATTTTCAGTTCGCATGAGAAATGGCAAATTTGTTTATGGGAAATTGCCAGGTTTTTCAGACCCAAACAGAATACAGTTTTTAGACATAAACTAGAATACAGATTTGGGCTCAGATACGTTACTGAGCAGGTCACAGTTGCACAGGGTTATCTCCTCTAGTGTTGGTGCTAGTAAAGCAGTTTCTTCAGGGCAGTAGCCTATCCAAAAAGCAGTCTCATGAGACAGCTCCTCATAGCCTGTGATCTAGATTGCTTTCTCTGTTTAATGATCAGTGCCTTGTAATTCACTGTATGGTATAAATTAATCATTGCCCTTTTGCTGTTTGCTTGGCTTTGTTTTGTATTAGCTGTTGATTTTTTTTTATACCCTAATATTACCCTGGTACTAGTGTTCTAGTTTTGAGGAGAACCGATTATGAGAATGTAAAGAACTGTTTCAGGGTTTGTTATGTAGGATACTTGGGATAATTTCCTGCTATAATTTTGTGGCATTTTCTTGGAAGTGCAAGACCATTGTCTACTTTCTTAAAAAAACTCTTTCCTCTTGGGAATCAAGCTGATTTATAAGTATGATAAATGCAAGTTTTCTGTTTGCCCTCTGCAAACTGCTTCTTACCTGTCTGTGCTCAGATGACAATTTTTCTTCATAGCCAAGATCGCTGCTTTTAGGATGTTCAACAAGTGTCTAATACATAGCAATCTGAGTGATGCAAGCAAGTATTTGTGGTTGGTTGTGGTAAGATTTTCAGAAGGCTTCTGCTGGTAATATTTTGTGGTAATTATTGCAGGACTGTCTTTTTAAAAGGGAGAAATCTTTTTGTAAAAACAAGTTCTATGTACAACATTAAATGTAATCATAGTTTTTGGCAGGTAGCTTGCCAGCAGGGCAGAACCCTTGCTTGTGACTTCCAGATTTTGAGCACTTAGGAATATTGTGTAATAAGCTTATTAGGCTTTCACTGACAGTCCTTTGATCTCTTTTCTCAATTTAATTTAGAAGTACTGATTGATCACTGCACATAGCTTAGTGTTATAAAAAGCTAATCTATCTTTCCTGTTTTGTGAAAGGGCTGCTGGAGTGATGTAGTAGGAAGACGGTATTCCCTGCTTGCTTGTATTCTTCTCAGTGCACTGGGTTACTTCCTTCTTGGAAATTCCACCACAGTGTTCCTGTTTGCTATTTCTAGAGTCCCTGTAGGTGAGTAAACACTTGGTTTTTTGCAGGTTAAATTCCTTGTGGTCTCAGCTTGAGAATTACTACGGGAGAAATTGTAGCATATGGATGGCTGCATAACATCATCACCCAGTAGCACCAGCTGAACCTTAGTATTAGAATTATTTAAAATGTCAAGGGTTAACCCACCAGGCATCTAAACCCCACAAAGCTTCTTACTCTAGCACTGAAGAATTTGTGATGAATGGAATTTTAAAAATAGAAACGGTACAAATTTGGACCATTGCTCCTTGAGATAGCTTGTCTTTTTTTTTTTCTTTTTGACCAAGAGATACATATTTATTGATTTGTTTATATTTTGTTGCAGGTATTTTCAAACACACACTTTCCATCTCTAAAGCCCTGCTGTCTGACCTGGTTTCAGAGAGGGATCGCCCTTTAGTAATGGGGCGCTTCAATGCAGCCTCCAGTGTGGGCTTCATTCTGGGACCTGTTGTTGGTGGCTACCTTGCAGAGTTCGAAGGTGGCTTTTACCAAACGTCCTTCATCTGTGCCTCTATCTTCCTTCTGAATGGTGGTAAGTTGCATGTCACATTTTGCATCTTGGGTCTCTTCATTACTCATTTTGTCCTTTTTAGCCATCTGTAATTCCTTGAATTCATAGTGTGTTTATCATCTAAGGCGTAAATATTTTGTATGCCAATACTACTGTTTGAATTTGAACTTGTGTGGAAGGGTGGGAATTTTGAAACAGTTATCCTCCAGGAGCTTCTTTGTTTTGCCCATTTCTCTTTTACATTCAGACACAAATGGGAGTTTTTTATGTGCCTGGAAATGAAGACTAGAAATCATAATTTTGGCTTTAGCCATTAGATTTGTTTATGTGGTGTCAGTGTGGCATTTCAGTGCTTTCCTTTCTTGCTTTCACTGCATTTAAAATTGAACCAATACTATGAGTAACACTAGACTTAATAGTTGCAAAATTTTAAGGACAAGTATTGTTGAAGTATTTTTTAAATTGTTACAATCAAACTAATGTCTTCCATGTAAAGTTGATGCAATTGAATTAAATCAACTAATTTCTTGATCTGTATAGGTCTTGTCTGGATGCTACCGTGGAGTGAAGAAAACCCTAGCAATAGGGACCATTACCAAGACAAAGGAACAAAGAATTTCTCAGCAAAATCAAATCATGACCTTCACTTGAAATCAGCAAATAGTAGAGCTGTGACAAACAGTAGTTTTTTCCAGTCTCCATGGATCCAAGTTGCAGCAGTGCTGAAGAAGATTAAAGGAATTGCATGCTCTAATTTGTGGGATGTATTGTTGGTGCGGTTCCTGATGTCTGTTGCTATACTGCTGTACTATAGTAATTTTACTCTGGCCTTGGAGGAGAGATTTGGGGTGAAACCCTTGTTTTCTGGGTACCTAATGAGCTATAGCAGTGCACTTGGAGTCCTGGCTGGTTGTCTGCTGGGGCCTATAACAGGACTCTATCAGCACAACACTTACAGACTTTTGTTGCACTCCAGCACTTTCACCTGCACGCTCATTCTCCTGTATACATCAGCACTGAGCATGTGGATGGTCATTCTGTCCTCCACCTTCTTGGCTTTCTCCACTACCATAGGCCGTACGTGCATCATTGATCTGGAACTGGCCGTTGGTGGGAACGAGGCCAGCGGGACACTCCTGGGTGTTGGACAGTCGGTGACATCAGTGGGACGGATTATTGCCCCACTCCTTTCTGGAATTGCTCAGGAGTTCAGTCCTTGTGGCCCTCCGAGTCTAGCCGTGGGACTGGCGTTAGTTGCTATTGTGATAATGAACGCAAACAAACAAAAATACCGTAGTCATGGAAGTGTGAAGTTAAAAGATCAGTAGTCACAATTTTGGATTGCACAGATGTATCTTCACCTACCAGGCTTGTACAGTAATTACATGATTTTTAAAGAGAGCACATTATGTTCCTGTGGAAGCAAGTATATATATATGTATTTCTGCTGCAGGGATGTTGAGTCTAGACTGATGTTATTCTAACGGGTACCACTAGGACATTTCTGAGAAGGGCAGCTGCTGCTATATTGTACTGGCTGTGTTTTTTTTAATGGATTTTTAACCTTTTTGGAGGTGAAAAGAAGAATGTCAGGAAATGCTCAAATCCTGCTTGTAGCTTATTTTTGAAACAGTATTTAGATTGAAGGATTGTTAAAAAACGGGAATCAAAGGTGAATTTTTATTATTTAATCAGAAGGAGAATTTGCAGTATGTTTGCCCTTAATTTCTTATGCTGTGGTCTGTTTCCTTTTGTCTGTTATGACAGTTATATAACAGAATGTTTGCTTGTGTGATTTTTGTGTAGCATATTTTGTCCACAAAACTTTCTGCAGACCATGTTTAGGCACTTTGGGGTAATCATGCAACCCCTGCTGATTCCTGATCTCCCAAGTAAGAGGTTTGGGTATATGCTAACTTCATGTACTAGAAGACCTCATTTTTGAATAATACAAAGGTCTAGGAAGGTCTTCATTAGAAGACCTAATCTTAAAATAATACAAAGCCATTCAGACTGAAGCTGAGGCTGAATTTAAGTTTTATTGAAATCTGAACTGGTGGCTTCTGTTTAGTAATAACTTCTACTGAGGAACTTTGTCATAATTATTTATATTTCCTGTGCAATTTTTCTACCTTCATTTTAAGAATAAATTTCCTTCTTAATTCTCTCAAATGACTCTAGAGGTGTTAGCATCTAGCAGTAATTCATGGATCTGGATTAATCCATCCTCATCTCATATGTCTCATCTCAGGCATAAGTGACATCCCAGTGACAAGAGAAATACAGTTTTGTTGGTATTTTAGTCCTCATTTGTGTGTATGGCTTAACTGAAAAGAGGTTACTCTCAGACCTGTACAGAGTTTTAGAACTCCTGTGCTATTTACTGTTCAAGCTCATTACTTACCAGTCACCATTGTTTGTATTTCATATGAAACATGGAAAAAACGTGTTTTGCTCTGATAATGTTCTCTATGATCTTCAGTATATTACGTGATGAAAGTACAAAGTCAGCTATGTAAGTGTTTGGTTGGGGGAGTTTTATGCAATTTAGTGATCTCCTTGAGCACATCAGTACTAACACTTCCTGCTTCAGGTTAGCCATGGATGGTGCTTGCATTTTTTTATTTTCATTTTCTTGTCTACCTCTTCCACTGCCTACTAGCATTCAAATGTTTTTTGAAACCTCAGTGATTCCAGTGGCAGCACCATAGGAATTCACATATGGAACTCTGAATTGATTTAATTTTATTTATTGACATAAGCAGTGTCTTATTCCTACTGTGATTTCAGTACAGATCCTCAGAGTTCTTTATTACAGTAATATGTGTTCATTTCTCCGTAGGAACCTGAGGTATTTTCAAGTCTCTTACCTTCTCTTGCTTTTCTTGATAGATGCCCAAAATATTATTGCTCTAAATTTCCTATTTTCTTCTTTCCATCTTTTTTTTTTCTTTACCTAAAACCACCCTTCTGTAAGTAAGGGAATTCTGGTTTGCATCTCTAGCAAGGAGTTAAGGGAAAGGGTTGAAAAAAGGCTTCAAAATTAATATATATTAATTGTTAAGTAATTTTTCCAGTGTTTGTTGGTTATATGACATAACATTTACCCTTTTAAATTGCTGCACTGATTTAATCTGACTTCTATGAACATCTATCCTAATCCTACTGAATATTGGTTATAGAAGCCTCACAGTTGAGAAATCTGTGGAAGCCTGTGATCTTGGGGACATGTTGCAACACATTTTACAGGAGTTTTTTTACTTGTAGGCCAAAATGATTCCTGAAGTGCCACAGAAACATTTCTTTTCTGTACAGGTACAGAAAAATTACACTGTATTTTATTTTTTTTCTTTAAGGACTAGAAATAAAATGAAGTGACATTCCACATATATCATTATGTCACTGTGGTTTCTTTCTTGTCTTCCTCTGCTGAAACTACAGCACAAAATAGAAGTGTTCAAGTCAATACGAAGTGTGGATGCTTTATTTTTTTTTCCTCAAGCTGTGGTTAAAATCGTTTGAACCTGTCTACATTTCCCATAAAGGGCACAGGAACCAAGGATTCAACCAAGAAGTGGCTTGGCAGTGAATGAAAAAGAAGAAATAAAATAAAATGGAGTACTCTGCAATTTTGAGATGAAGTCCATAAAGCTGCTGTTCCTTGTGTTGCCTCTTAGTTGCCATAACCATGCAAGTTCAGAGAGTGAAAATTCAATGACATTCCTGCTGATACAGAGATGGGATTTCCCGTTTTGAGGGAGGAGCAGTTGCAGCTAATTTTGGCCACAGTCTAGTGGGCAAACTGCTGAATTACTCAGCTGTTTCTTGAATCCAGTTGTAGTCTCTTCTGTAGAAGACCAACAAACCAAATCTGAATATGCACTAAAGAAAAAAAGTTCCTGCCAGAAAACCACAGCAAATTAAGATTTTTCTCTTGCTTGCTGTTACTCTATTTTGGGTCAGTTTCCTTGGGCCTGTAGGAAGGGTTGGGTTTTGATTTGGTTTGCTGGGTATTTTTGGTCTTTGTCCTTCAAAATTTTCACTTTGCTAAGTGACTTCTGACAATTTTGATCAGCTCATGTTGAAGAGGCTGTGTATACATACTGATTTTGTTGCTTTTAAATGATGAAGCAAAGTTTGTTTTGTTTTGGTCTTTTTTCCTGTTGGTGTAGGCTGTGTACTTTTGAAGAGATCCTTTATAAACATACCAGTTGTGGGGGATTGACCCTGGCTGGACACCGGGTACCCACCAAAGCCACTCCCCTCTGGAACTGGACCGGGGAGAGGAGAGAAAATACAGCAAAAGACTGATGAGTTAAGATTAGGGAGAGATCACTCACTGATTACTGTCATGAGAAAAATAGACTCAACTTGGGGAGATAATTGAATTTATTACCAATCAAAATCAGAGCAGGATACTGAGAAGTAAAATAAAAACACCTTCCTGCCACCCCCTCCTTCCTGGGCTCTACCTCCTCCCCTGCTGCAGTGCAGGGAGACAGGGAGTGAGATGGTCAGGCTTCCAATGAGGTCACAGCCTTCTTTTGGGCATCCACCTTCTGTGACATGGGGTCCTCCAGAGGCTGCAGGTGAATATCTGCTCCCCGTGGTCCTCCATGAGCCCCAGGGGCACAGCTGCCTCACCATGGTCTTCAGCACAGCCTGCAGGGGAGTCTCTGCTCCAGAGCCTGGAGCACTTCCTCCCCTCCTGTACTGACCTTAGTGTCTGCAGGATTGTTTCTCACTCTTCTCTTCTCTGGCCACAGCTGCTTCTACGAAATAACTTTTTTCCTTTTTTAATATGTTTTTAGACACTGATTGTCTTGGCTTTGGGCAGCAGTGGGTCCACCTTGGGGGCAGCTGGCATTGGCTCAGTCAGAGAAAGGGAAAACTTCTGGAGCTTGTCAGAGAAGCCACCACTATATCCCCCCTGCTACCAAAACCTTGCCATGCAAACCCAGTACATCAGTCCAGCAGACTTCCATTTCATGCCCAGTTTTCTTTCTGAATTTACTCACTGCAGCACCATCACAGTGGTCAGTACCATTCTCATCTTCTGAGAACAAGTTGCTTATTGAGCAGATAATGCAGCAACAAAATAGGACATATGATCTGGCTTGCTCATTACTTCAGGTTCTCTGTTAGTGCCATTACATTCCTGCTGCTGGGAAGCTCTGTGGGTGCTGCCAGTGCCAATCTGGTTATGGGTGTTGCAGGATACCCTTGAGTAAATGATCCTTTATATCCTGGAACTTTGGCATTTGAAAACCCAAGACTTGCCTGTGCTGTTATTGCTATAATATTGAAGACTAATTCACAAAGAGCTGATCATGAATCTTGTAAGATCATGAATCTTGTAGGATTGCACTAGAGCCTGAACTTTGAGAATGATGTGATTGTGAATGGAGGTCAGGCTGCTTTTAGAAATGAAAGAGTATACAGCTTCTTCTTAAGGGAAGTCTCAAAAAACTTCTGTTTAAATTTACAACGAGAAAATAGTTCAAAAATTTGATTATTTTAAATCTCAGCACCAAGGAGCTATTTTGTCAGATGTGCTACAAAGTAAGAATGAGTCTTCCATTCTGTCAAATATCTAATAAATAGGAGGTCTCAGAGGGGAAAAAAATGAACTAAGCTGAAATATTTAAAATTTGTTTTACTTTTGTGGCAAAAAATTACTTTTTAAAACAAAACCTGTGGGAATTAGGGTGCGATATTTATGCACATTAACAAAGATATTTTTATTGGATCAGAGTTTTTGTGGTACAAAAAGCATCCCAACATCCAATTTCAAAACCTCTCATCTTTTCTTCAGGGGCTGGGAGAGGTTTACAGAACTTGGACAATTTTGGAATGGTGAGCAGCTAAAGCATTTCTTGGAGTGTCAGCTGATGTTTGGAATTGGTGGTCTTGGTAGCTCTTGAATAAGTTGGTGCAGGGTGCAGTATATTTGCTTCTAGAGAGCCCAAGATACCCTTCATAACAGCAGGCATGTTATTTTGGCAAAAAAATTAACTTTGTTTTCCCATGTGATTTCTATGTGGCTTTAGCACAGAAGGATTTTCTCAAAATTTTAAATTGTTATGCACCAAGGTTTTCTTTTGTTGAACTGGTTTCAGTGGAATTTGTGTTATCCTTTAGTACAAAGTAGGATGGCCTTTAAAATTTTAGCTCTTTTGGCAAACTATTCTTGGGGTTTTTTTCAAGTGTCTGCCTAGAAAGGTAACTGGGTATCTATCTCATCTAGACCTTGTTATACCTACTTTCTTATCCTATTTCAATTTATAGGCCTCTCAGGAGCTGAAGGGGAAATCCTGAAAACCCTGATTCAGAGTGGAACTGTGTTTTTCCTGCTGTCCCTAAAACTGGACTTTCTTTATCAAAAATGCGTTAAAATATCTATACAGAGTGTACTAGGGAGTCCATCTGGAAACAAAATATTTGTGTGTGGCTTTGGCAAGTTTCCTAGGCACTGCTGAAGATCTGGTTTCCTTGAAAAAGGAAGAAACATTGTCCTCAGTCAATACATGACTTTCCCCATCAGATGGTGCTCGAGGACAGATTTATTGGGCATTTCATTCTCCAGCAGACAAACTGATACAACATGAAGGATGTGTCACCTCTGCAGGCTCAAAAAAAGTGCTCATGTGTTTTTCCTTTGTAGGAAAGGAAAAAAAAATAAAAGTAAACCTCTGACCCAAACCAGAGAAAGAGTTGAATGATAAGGGCTAACTGGAACAACACCTGTGTCACCTGCTGCTGTCATTGCTACTGAAAAGGAAAGTATCCCGAAATCAGTTCCCAGACATGGTGAGGGTTTGATTCAGCAGTAGTGGAAAAGAGCCTGAAAAGGGTGGGAAGAGCAAAAGTGAGGAAGGCAGAGGGTACTCTCAAGGACATGGTCCCAGGAGATTTGCAATTCTGCTTCACAGTGTGACCATTCTGTGGTATTCTGTGGATTTCAAAGTGCTTTGGAAAGGTAAAAACATGCTATCATGTTTTGGAGCACCAAGAGCTTAAGACCATATTTCATAAAAACGACCTTCAATTTGATGTGCTTGTACTATGAGGCACCACTTTAAGCACAAATAATATGAGCATGCCCCGCATTAATGGGCAACCAACATAGCAGTAAGGTTCCTGAAACATGCATTCATTATTTAAAATTGTGCCATAAAAAATAACAACTGTTCAAAAAAAAAAAAAAAAATGAAAGGCAGCTCTCCCCAGATAGAAGCCAAGTGCTTGGTCATTACCAGCACACAAACAAGAAAACTCCATGGAGAGTAAACTAAATGTCGATGTGCAACATTTCACATTTATTTATTTGGGTAAGATTTCAGATTGGCCTAATATAAAACAGCTAATCTAAACAGCCAGATCTGTAAGGAGGATGTTGTCTCAAAACTGAAATCAAAACTCGAGGCTTTTTTCTTATTCAAACATGATCCAAATAA
Organism: Pycnonotus jocosus; assembly: GCA_013400435.1. NCBI lineage: Eukaryota > Metazoa > Chordata > Aves > Passeriformes > Pycnonotidae > Pycnonotus > Pycnonotus jocosus. Next base: position 114,926 of record VWYP01027660.1, on the reverse strand, counting down.
TGCAGTGACATAGCATTCCCTGACAATTTTACAGATGAAAGTACTTTCCTGTTGAAAGACAAATTTAAATATGTTTTTAAAACTTGCTGGCTTTATTTGAACCCAATTTTATTTCCAAATAGAATATGATCATTAGAGGACAGCTAAGTATTGATTTCCACAATAATCATCTGCTGAGAATAGCCATGAACATTTAACTGAGGTTTATAGGGTTCACACAGCCATTCCTCTGCAGCTTAGACTGTGCATTTGCCACTCAACAGAATTTTCCATAGCTTGAACAGAGGAAAAATACTAGAAGACCTTTGCGAAGGAAAGAGTTTAGAAAGGTTTGATATTTCAAATACATACATGAAATAAATGTTTTGGAAGTGCTTTTAGAAGTAGGAAAGTCTTACACCCCCCTTTATCAACCCCCACCCATGAACATTTGAAAGAAATCTACTTTGTGATTTTAAAAGGAAACTGATTTTTAATAGTTCTTTCAAAACAAGCTTAAATAAAAAAAAAATTAATCTTATTGCCCACAGATTTAGAAATGTGCTAATGAAAGAGAAAAGTTATGATTTCACAGTGTACATTCTTCAATGAAAGTTATCAATTTTGTAACAAGTAGAAAGAAAATTATTTCTGCATTGTACTGAAATGTGTATCTGTGCTAAAGCAAGCTCAGTACTTAAGTGGGACAGAAAGTGCAAATTCCTGAGAGCTACAGTTAAGTATCATTTATTATAATGCACCCTCCCTTCCCATATGCCCTCAAATGGCAACCATTGATGCTAGGATCAAGAAGTCCATGTTATTAAGGTGCACTGTGACTTCAGCTGATTCCAGGGCCCCACTGTGCTACTTTTCTGTAAAAACAAATTAGATGGAACATTTTTGCTCCTTGGAGTGCATAGCTCAGACAAAGAAAAGATTATCTTTCCCCTTTTACAGATGAGGAAACAAAAAGTAAAACAAATTAACCAGGGTCACAAGCATGAGCTGAATGAGCTTTCTTGAGTCTCAGTGGTCCCTGACTCAAACAGGAGACTGCTCGCTTTGTCTACGCGCAGTGCTCTGCAACTATTCTACTGCTGTGTTTGCATTACATTGCAACCAACTAACTAAGGTGCAAAAAAGCAATTTTGATTCAGAACGTTATTTATCCACTTGAAGTTTTCTGGTTTTAGGCTTTCTAAATGTGTCCTGCTAAGTGCTCTCAGTTCTTGCTGACATGAGTGAAAGCCAAGGTAATTCAGTTTTTCTTTGGTGATACTTAGTACCTTTCAAAGACAACATATTGCCAAAAATTCAGAAAGTAAAAATTCAAGCTATTCAGGTCTTTGTTGCAAGTCCTTTTTATAAGCCGTATTTGCAATTCTGCCCCTGCAGCTTATTTCTTCTTTTCTTCCTCTTTTTCTGCATCAGAGGTCTTCAAATAAACTAGGCTTCAGGAATATATTTATTCTTCTTTAGAAGTCTGTATGATAGGTGCATTGTGCAATTTTCAGTGTTATTCTTGTTGAAGCTCTGGTTAAAACAAGTATTGATTATAAATAAAATCTGAAATGATACACAGGTTTGAGGGTATTGTTTAAGAATCTGTTCATCACTGGACTTTCAACAATGATTTCAATGGAAAATTGGGTATTGAACCTTCATGACTTGGTTTCATGTGAGATGATGTGATAAGGCACATTTCCATACTATTTTAACAGTGGAAATAATGTAATTAAATTAAAGCATTGCCACAAGTTATTTGTAAAAGAGACACTTTTTTTCAATGTCTTTAACTTTGCATTTGCTCCGGTATTCCTTTCACTTAGTTAATGGATTTGACGTAACTGAAATGGAAGTGGTTAGACCCAGATTGAGGCTTGTTTTGTTATTCTGATGGATCCCGTAGTCCGATCAGTTAGTTTAGAATCCTAATTCAGTATGTCTGTGGTTTATTATCAACAGTTCTCCTTTGGCTGTGTTCAGTAGGGCTGGTTCTCAGGCTTGTTTCTCTGCCTGTCCCCTTGCGATGCCTGCCTAACTAACCGTGGTGGTGGCATGGGTCTGGCTGTCCCGTGGTCTGCAGTCAAATCTTCCCTGCTCAAGGTGCCAAATCTTGGTCTGGTCAGCAGTGGCTGCCTGAACCCAATGGATGGCTGAGGCAAGGTGCTTGGGTCCTGCTGCTCTCCCCGTCCATCCTGGCTCCCGTCCACTTCGTTCTTCCACTCCACCCTAAACTCAGGTAATGGCCTCTGTTGTCTCAGTCTCTGGTCTCTCAAGATTTTCCCTGCTCTGGGCCTTAGATTGAGCACTGTGGTGGAAGCATCCAACTCAGAGTCACTGCTGTCACCCACTGTTAATTGAAAACAAAATATAGTTTTAGATGTAGAATATAACTCTTTCAGGAATATTTGAGTAACAGCACGCTGAGCCCTTGCAGCCATATAATAAAGTTTCCCCATGTTTTCCTATTTTCAGTGCTTTCTGATTAGACCCACTAACAGCCTCTTAACTCTTCCAAAATAAGGGATAGATTTGACTTAAAAACATCCTTACTCTCAAAAGTATAATTTTTAGAAAGGCCTCACTCAGCTGCTTCTTGATTGCCAAGTGTTCCCTTGATTGAAGTAGCATTTCCCCAGTTCTGGGAAATTTCCAGTTCTCTGGACAGAGAAAAACTGCATCTCTCTGAGCTTAGGGTCTAGTTCCTGCTTACATCCAAGCAGGACACCAAGATTAGATTTCTGAGCTTCACATCTCATAAAATCAAAACCAAGAGGCATTTCCAGAGCCTGTACATGTACAGGGGCTCTAGAAACTTGACTTTGGAAGAGGAGCATCAATACTCTTCCAGGCAAAGGATCTCTCAAGGTCAACATACAGATGGGTGGAAACATCCCATCCTTAATAAGGCTGAATGTAAGACATGAAACAAAATCAACAGGGCAAATCTTATAGGTTCAGGTGCTGCAGACTCTTCCTCCCACTCAAAAGCAGGGTAGAATATGCTCTAGGGAAAGCTGGCATAATGGTTTAGGAAATGCCCTTAAATGATCATTGCCAGATAAACCAAGCTGGAGATTTGTCTGGATATGAACATGTGCATATATTTTTCCCCATCAGACTTCTTTAAAAAGAATTAACATCTTCATCAAATCTTGCACACTTGAGTCATTTGATAATAATTTTAACAATAGTTTATGAATGCCTCAGATTTGTTCTTAGATTTAAATCAGATATGATGTTTTAAATATATCAAAGTAAACAACTGTGTATTGTGTAACTGTCATAGGAACAACTTATTCAAGTTATTTCTTTTAAAAAGGTGAGGAAGGGGTCAACAAAACATATCACCATGTAATTGTCCATTCACCCAGATAATTATATATCAAGGAAGGTCTTCATCAGACTGTGTTTTCAGGCTTTTTCCCTTCTAAATATGTCAAATAATATATTTTTTGACAATTGAATAATCTGGAGGCATATTTTCTCTTTAATTCTAGGTGACAGTAGGTGACCTCTGCAGATTAACTACAGAATAAAAGGCATCCTACACTCAGGAGAGCAAAGATATCATTATTAACAGACAAAAACACAGTCTATTGTTAAATTAATTGGGAATAATGGAAAACTAATTGAGGTAGAGATCAGGAAATTTTAGCAACTCTGCAGAGATTTTTTTCCCAGCAAGAGATTTTGATGACAGCTTGTCATGAAAGAAAATGCTCCTGAGTATGATATAAGCATGGTAATTAAACCAGTAGCAATCAAAAGTAATATATAGAATTGGGCAAAGTTTTCACATCAAATATTTGTGCTCCAACAGATTGGTTTGGTTTGGTTTGGGTTTTTGTTTAGGGGTGGGTTTTTTTGTTTGTTGTTTTGTTTGTTTGTTTGTTTTGTTACAACTACAATATAAAACCTTTATGAATTTAGGCAGGGGAAAAAAATTAGCAATTTGGTTGTAAACCACAGCATTTTGAGCATAAGAACAATAAACTAGATCTAATGTCTTCATCACCCTCTCTGGTTTGGTTCTCAGAGCAGTGTCCTCTAACATGACCCCAGAGAGAAAGGAACCAAACAGGCTTATAATCCAGGAGGGATATCTGGACATTATGGAATAAAGATGAGGAGAATGAGCCATGGCTGCTTCTTGCTGACATGAGGAGATTTGCTAAGGGGACTATGCCAGTATGGAAGAGAAAGTGAGGAAGCCCCACAAAACCCTGCTGTCCAGGGCATTTCTCTACACTCACATTTCTGCTTTAGGACACACTGCTTTAAATGCTCTAATTTACTGATTTCTCTACATCATCCCTATAAAAACTTGCCTTCCATGTAAGCAAAAGGACTGCAGCATAGTAAGAGAAAAGAAGAAAAATTTCATTACCTCTGGAAGATGTTTTATTTCTCACTCGTAGTTTCTCTGGGAGTTTAGTGTTTTTAGGAAGTGAAAGGAATCTTTTTGTATTTGCTGCAGCCTGCATGCAAAGAAAACCAGAACATTTTAAGTCACTGCAGCCTAGTGTACCTGCATAATGCATATTAAGATTCACAACTGAGGCTTGAACAGGTTTATGTAGCTAAAGGGCTGGAGAGTAGTTTCAGATTAGTTAATATGTGATCTTTTACTACACACTCAGTGCTGATTGCTGGCTGAAGTCTGTGCTAACTAAGGTAAAGACTGAATAATCTCAAGCAGTTTAATCAAATGAAAGCCTAGTGATATGCCCTCTGAGATCAGAGTTAATAAATGTATGGCCTCTAAACTCAACCTTGCCTGCACAGGTTTTCCTAAAAAAGGCAAATGCTGCAAGCATGGCACTTCATGCAGTTCCATGCTTAAAACTTGTTTAAAATGTTTTTATTAGTCAGCTGCAAGAATTTGGGTGAGTCTGAAGCTTGGGCTCAAGAACTAATCTGTATTCTGATCCTGCAAGTGCTTTATACATATAAATGACTTTATACAGTTGACTAGCCACACTGAAGTTGATGAGGAAGTCAGGCACCAGCATGATCATTTACCAGTTCAGGGCATAAAATCCTTGTTTTCCCCAGACTAAGATTTAAAGGCTCTGGGAACAGACCACACTTCATACTTCCTGGAACACGAGAGGTACTTTCCAGGACAAGTTGCTTTTTTTTTAATTCAAAAGCTTCTCAAGTACATCCTTTCTTACATTTACTACAAAGATTTTTAAAATCTTTACAGTCCACCAGCTCTTCTCTGCTCATACCATTACTTGTGGCAAACCCAAAGGGAACCTGAAAAGAAATTTATTTTCCCTTAGAGGTATTTCCTCTTTGGATTTTTATTCTTCCTCTTTCTCCTCTTCCCTCTGTGGAGAATTTATCCAAGGATAATTATTCTTAAAATTATAGCCGGTGTGTTTTAAAAAGTTAGACATCCTTTTTCTCTCCCTGCCCCAAAAGTCCTGCTGAGTCTCCTCACTATTACACACAGTAAATAATTCAATTGTATGAAAAAAAGATAATATATGGAACTGTGGTTGAGAAGAAAAAAAAAATCATTCAGTAACAGTCTTATAGTCATAATTAACACCACGGTAGCTCTGGTAATGATCACCTAGGAGACACAACCCTTTTGGAGACATTATTCCAGGCTCAGCTGCTGAAGGACAATTGTATCAATGAAGACACTAAGGAAATCACTAAGTATTCCTGTAACATGAAAATACATATTCACAGGATGGTTAATTTCCTTGATATCTGATATGACCCAAAGGATCCGTTTTCCTGCCTAATTATTGTGCTCCATTCCAATATGGTTGGAAGTTTACAACCGCAGGATTGCCTCGGAGAACCAAATATTATCAGGCCACAGCAATCCTTGTAAGTGGAAGGAGTTTTCCCAACCGGTGTCAAAATCTGAAGGCCTAACTACATTTTATGAATACTAAAGAACATACAATATTTTTCAAGTGAAGAGCTTGCTCTGACTGATGTAGTCAAAAGTCCTCTCCTACATTTTGGAGCTTATTGTAAGTTGCTTTTCTATGTCAAAGTCATTTTAAATCTTTAATCATCCACACTTCTCAAAATACTGATGGAGAATACTGATCACATCTACATTGTGTACAGAGCCTGTCCAGCTTCTCTGAGGTAAAATTATGGCAGCAGATCCCACTCCCATGTCACATTCTACAAGACTGAAGCTTTGCTGAAGGTATCAATACAAATTAAGGGGCTCATGTGTGTAATTCAAGATGCAACTGTGATATTACATGTGCAGTTGTCTTCCAGATTCAGGATTTTTTTCCTGCATTTCAGAAAATTGTTTTTTCTGCATGACAGCTACAAAGAGCTGCTTTCAATAAAAATTAAAATTAAAAACTCAAAGAAGCAGACCAAAACCACCCAAAAAACCACCACAAAATGCAGGTACCGGTCTTTCTCTTGACAGGCTGTTTGTTTTCCTCAGGCTCTCCCTAAGGCTGTGCCGGCGACGGATCAGAATTTCTTTGGCCTGCTTTTCACTTGCATCTGCAGCCAGGCTATGCCGGTTGTAGGACATTGTCTGAAATAGAAAAGCAGTGATCACAGCCTGGAAAGCACAATGTCAAATGTATTGGACTATATGAACGGGGAAAACAGGATTTTTCTTTAATAAGCATCATAAATCCTTGTGAGCAAATACAATCATCTTGTATTGCAGATGACTAAGAACAAGAATAATAATTATGCTGAGAATGTTTTTTATTCATCTGCTTCACAACCACCTGAGTTTTTTTGTTGGTTCATTTTTTTTAACCTGCTAATATTTATAATGAAAGACAAAATGGGAGAAGCTGGCTGAATACTGTGTTTACCCCCACACTGTAGTGCTTGGTCAGTATGTCAGTAGAGGACACATTTGAAAGTGATGAATCCCCTGGAGGGAAGTCATTTTTACCTCCAGCAAGCTGAAGCTTGCTTGATTTTTGAATGTTTTCCAAGGGCTCAGGCATTCTAAATACTTCGCCACAGGAGGATAAATGTGAAATGTCCTTTTGCTTTTATTTCACTATTTTTCCAGTTCATCATCTCTGGTCTTAATACAAACAACTTTACAACTGGAGGCAAATATGAAATCTAATCCCATATCATGAAGTGAGGAATATACTGATACAAGTAGACAGTGTTGGGTTGAATTGGCACCCATGATCCTACTTTAATACTGTAGGTACATCAGAGGTAACAAGACAAAAACATTTAGCCTTATCAATAGTATAAGATCAAGTACACAAAGGAATGGGAAAATGCTACTGTACACAGGATAGGATATGGATTCAAGGCAACAGAAGTTAATAAGAGCATTATTTGTTATTATATGCTAGAGCAGATGTACTGGCTCAAAAATGTGTCAGGAAGATAATCAGTACATTAGGAGAGCAGTGGGCTATTTATGTAGGTAAAAGTTCATCCTTACTCGATGTCGTATTTGGTAGAGATTCTTTGTTAATATTTCTCTCATGTTTTCCATTTCAGTGGGAGAAAGGGGCTTTATCTTTCCTTCATGATAGTCACTGTGGCAGAATTAAAAAAAAAAAGGAAAATAGGGGAGAGAAAGAGAGAGAGAGGGAAGGAGAGAGAGAGAATGTTTTTATTTTTATGGTCAGGAATGACATTTGAATTATTTCCGTTGTTAGAGGTGGAAACAACATTTCAAAACAACCAAGCAATAGGTAAAAATGTAACATGTAGAAATGAAATCTTGATTTCATTTGAATCTGTGATAAGACACAAAATGTCATAAAAATTACAATAATTCGTCCATTGTATTTAGGTGCTATTCAGCATGCCCCTCAGGCTTCCCTTGTAGCTATTCTCAGCAGACAGGCAGGCACATGTTCAAGTGCACCTCCACTCTACATGGCAGATCAATGTTCCAGCGAGCAGCTGTCCCTGTAAAACTGCACACCCCAGAAGAACACAGCATTTCACATGAACCTACAGGCAAAAGGCTCTTGTCTCCCATTCTCTTACTGCCTTCTTACTGTTCTGGTGACATTAGGACACAAAGTGTCCTAAGTCAAGTGATTATCCTGCCTACAGCCTGGGCTGTGAAATAAATTATGTGACCCAGCTGAGATGCTTGGCCATGCTGGTATCTCTTGCTTACCTGAGAGACACCGATGATGGGACCTTGCTTATCATTCCACTCTCTGCCATCTCAATGGCATGCTTGATTTCTAGCTTCTTGTACAAAGAAACAATGCTGGATTTGGGCTGGTTCTCACGGATTAGAAGTCTTCGCAGGTATTTATTGTCAAACTTCTTAAACCTGTACATGAGGCAAACCAGGCCAAGCAGTTAATTTTTACTGTGTATAGGTAGAGAAAGCCAATATATTGCCCTTAATGAAATTTTAAGGGACTTTATTGTCTGGGAATGTGTCTGTTCATGTTAACAACCTAATGCTGAGTAACCTAAGAAAGGGTCAATTTCAACATTACTTCAGATCTTAAGCTGTGTTTTGGTTAATATGTTAATGGGCAGTCTCCCTAGAAGCAACTTTGAACTTTTAGGTATTCTATGTTATTAGAAAATATTATTTTTAATTCTCTGTTTTCATCAAGACAAAGAGAACATTAAATATTTACTGTAATAACAAATAAAAGGCCAAAATTTGCATCAACTGCTTTTTCTTTGAAATTTACCCTGCTTTTGTAAGCCTTTTTGTAAAACTTTAGAAGTTCTTCCTTTCTCTAAAGGAACTGCACCCTCTTGGATGCTTAGTGAATAAATATGGATTACGGCTGGTGTTGATTTTACTTGTCAGAAAATATTTTGCCCTCCAAACATTCTGTAATTATTTTGAATTTGGATGTGAAGGTCATGAAGAGGTGGGACTCTCCTTTGCTCTGCAATCTTTTCATTAAAGATCTTACATAGACTGGAGGAGAACCAGGCTGAATAAAGGAAAAAGTTGTACCCATGTCATGCATCTGTCAGGAAAGAGTCCTCACTGTGTTTTCCCCGAGTCATTTGGAGAGGGCTCTCCCACCATTCCTGCTGGTGCTAGTCTCTCTTTATATAAAACACTTAAATTCTCCTTGGAGCAGAGACTAGAGGGTGGTGAGCAGTGCCCATGCTTTGAGCCTAAAGAATTTGGGTGTGAAAGGAATTATCCAACCTAATGATGATGATGATGACTTAGCAGACAAAATAAAAATATTAATTATCCAGGTATTGCCAGGGATAATCTTCTTAACTGACACTAAGTCTTAAGTAAAACCATCAAGAGCTGTTGAGCTGCCTGCCATTAGGATCTCATATATCTCATGCCAGCTGCTGCTTTGATTTTTTTCTAGAAGAAATCCAATAGTTTTTGTATGTTTACCCTCAAATAGGAAACTAACCCATCACTTAACTGTCCTAAGAAATACAGTTTGCAGGAGGAGAGCTGGGTGGGATGAAAGGCTCTGCAGACATACAGGAAATGCTCTGCAACAGTCAGAAACATGCACTCTCAGAAGGTACCATACTACACCCTGGGATCAGAGGGCTGCCTTTCTTCCCAGCTGCAGATTCTGTTCTAGTTGCTTGTGGTTTAGTAAAAGACATTGTTTTACTACTTTCCCTTTGAAACCCACATGTTCTAAAAACAACCATACACTTTCAAGAATAAATGCTGAAAATTAAATACGATGCCAAACAGCCTTTGTTTGTTGCTGCAGAGCCATTTCGGCCTTTCCTGTACAACAGAGTTTCAAATGCCACTCTTACTTATCTCTCCAAAAGTTGTGACCCCAGTGTCCGCACACATCTTCAATTCCAGTCTTCACATGGTCAAAGAACTAAAGGAAAACATTGGTTCATTACACAAACTTACAAACATCACTTGGCTTGTCCTTGGCCCTTATTAGTTTCCAACTTACTTTAAAACAGAAACATCTAGTCACAACTCAGGACAATGCTTCAGTTTTACCAAAAGGAGTCCAAACCAAGCTCAAAGACAGAATCTGTTTCTTTCCTCCTGAATCTTTCTTAGTTCACAGTCACAAAAGGACAGTTGCTAATTTCCTCAATGTCAATCTTGCACAGCTCCTGCCTGAAATAAAAGTGTTTCCCATATTTTCACTTATTTGAAATTCCCTAGCCACTTGTTCCTACACCTGGAACTTACCCAGGGCTGACAGTGAGGCAAGTATGACTTTGTGGAGAAGACAATCTCAGTGGACAGAAGCTCCCTACGTCAGCACCAGCCCCTCAGGATGCACAGGCAGATCTGAGAGCCAGCATTAGGTCCTGAGCTCCTATTTTAGGAATTTGTATAATCTTAAAGCATCCTGTCCACCTAATATTAGAAACACACTCTTCCTGAGTCTATTATCAATTATGAAGAACTGAACCTGTTCAGCTGAGGTCTCACTTGACCCCAGAGGCAGCACGTTTGCTTTTAATTCTGGAACCATCGTAGTGGTCTCTCAGTCTCAGGGAAAACCCCTGGTAGACATGTCCAAAGGATATGCTATAAAAGGACAGATTTTAGATGCCTAGATTGGCTTCTTTCCCAAATGTGGCCCTTACTACTCCTCACTTTTGAAATTTCAAACCACTTGCATCAGGTATACTGCAAGGAGAAATATGTTCAAGAAGATGCATGGCTAATAATCTGCAACAATTGGAGACACACATGTAGCAAACATATATCCACTAAAAGGCTGCTGATGTAAGAGTTAAGTAAGTTTAAGAGTGTGTTTAAGAGAAGTTTGCATTTGTTTAATTAGATTAAATCAAATGCAGTATAATGTAATTAAGTAAGGCCTGATGTAGCCAAACTATAAAATAACATGTATCTCATGTGTGAAATAAACTACAGAAAGTTAATTTACTTCTAGATCTGAACAACTAAGAAAGTGAGAGATTCCAAAATAATGATACGTAACAATAATTTCTGTAATTGCCAAAAGTTAAAGAGAAGCTTTACAATTATTGTGCTTATAACAGCTATCAAAAAGAAATCGAGTACAACCTCTCCATAATACGGATGCTGAATGCTTGCCTATCTGAACGTGACTAGGAATTTCATCTACACAAGGGTTTCACCTATGATACTGAGGCTGCAACATACCCTGTTATAAATCTCTTCACTGACAGCAGGCTGCTTTTTATTTGACCTTTTGACATCAAGAAACTCCACTAGTGGGCGAATTGTTATTCCCTGTGAAGAAAAAAAGAACACAATAATTATAAAAGTGGATTCATTCTTTTGATTCACAGCACTTAGCTATGAAGTCCTTGTCAGCTCAGACTCCATTAATGCAATGGGAGGAAGAAAGGGGCACCCTAGAACTGAGAGCTCCAAAAGGGTCAGCCTAACATAATCTATCAGGAATACATCATCTATCCCATCCATAGTAAACATTTTTTCAACAACACAAACAAGTTTTGTAATGTGTTAGAAAAACATGAATTAATAAATTGATTCCCTGTAGTTTCAAGATCATCATGTAAAGTCCTCTTTTTTAGTCATTACTTCCAAAATAGGTATTCAAAGATATGTAAACAGTACAATTACTGATATCTAAGATGAAAAAACTAAGTTTTTTAAAAATATTTATCCTTGCATGACCATTCTCAGAGAAAGAACAAAACGTTTTGGCTATCCCTGAATGATATAATGGTTTTCAACAATTATTTGTGGAAGAATCAAAATAATTTGTTTGCTTGTACACACCCACTGGCACAGGGGAGAGGAATGAATCTCCTGTGGTGTTGAGGTCAGTCCCTACTATCCCAGACATCCACATCTTTTCGTAAATGAACCAAGCTTTATCTTAAAAGTAGTTAGGTTTCTTTGCCCCATTGCTCATAATGGAACACTCATCTTGAACCTTATTGTTCTGATAATTAGAAAGCTGCTTCTTAATTGCATCATGGTCACTGTGTACCACTTTGCTCTTGTGCCAACATTTGTCTTTTTAGTTTAAACAGTGTTCACTCCCTCATATAAACAGTAATTACAGTCCCTCTTCCCCTTCATCTTGCTAAGGCCAAGGCATCCTTGTCTCCTTTCACATGACAGGCTTAACAGTCCCATGATCACTCCAGAGCATGCCACAATGCTCTAATGGAAATACCTGCCTCAGTGTGTCCTAAGATCAGATCTACCTTTTTTCTGTCCCCACTGTATTGTTGACTTAAAATCTACCCCATTACCAACTAAAACACGTGGCATCTTTTTCTCTCTCTATTTTTTTCCAAATCAAAGGTTCCCATTTCACAAGAGAAATTCCTCGTAAGAAAGTCCTTGAAAGAACACGTTTGTTTACTGTTCAATTTCATTCTGTTCCTTTCATACTGGCCCTCAGTTTTTTCTACAAGATACTTTATTTCACTGTCACTCTGAAAACACTTTCAAAATCTATCATCAAGAAACATCAGCAACAAAACCTCCTACATTTATGTGCCATGGTCAATTAACAAGTGTATTAACTTATCCTTGAGGAATTCCTTTAATAATATCCCATCAGCCTATTATCTGGCCAGGGTGGTTGAACACTCGAGCAGGTGCTTGGAGAGCCTGGGGTATCTCCATCCATCAATATATTTAGAATTCAGCTTGACATGGCCTTGAGTAACATGATTTAACTTGATAGTGGCCTTGCTTTGAGCACAAGGTTGGACTAGAGACCCTCAGAGATCCTTTCTCACCCACAGAACCATTTACTTCTATTTCCATTTAAAGGAGGAGCGGTAAGCTCATTCCTCATTCATTTTATAGTCATCTTAATGTCAATCTAAACCTCAGTTTAATGAGTAGTTACAGTAACAATCTCCTCTGTAGCCCCTTCCCCAAAGATTTTACAATAGTCCAGTTAAATGAGATTACTCTAGAAAATAAATTGCCTTGTGAAAGAATGATACCAGGTTTTTCTTTGATAAATCACATCACATCTCATATCACATTCCATTTATCTCCATATTTTAAATGATTCAATTCAAAATTTAAATGATATCCTTCAAAATTAGTTTTCACAGTTAAAGTCAACTAACTGAACTCCACCTTGCCCCTTTTCCCAAGCATGAACACAGATACTTAAAAGTCAGAGTAACAAAATTCTATTTTTTTTTTCACAGACCTGAAATTTCATTAACAGCCACTCATATCTCTCTCACTGCTCTAGATAATGACTAGTCTGATATGTTTATTTGGTGGGCTTGGCCTCCTCTACATTTTGCAGGTTTCAGTCTCTTGGTCAGCTTTGACCAGGCCTCCATGGCCAGGTGGTCATCAGAGACAAGTTCTTCACATCTTAAAACACACCTGCTGCTTTTTTAGGGATGTCCAGCTGGTTTGCAGCATCACTTCCTAACATCCAGATTCCAGTTCACCTGTCTGGGGCCTCAGCGTTTTTAGCTCACTGTGCACTATATCTAACACTGAACTCCTGAGTAAACACACAAATTTAAATGTTCTAGAAAAAGGAATTAGTGCTGAAGCTGTACCCAGATTATCTTTTGTCTCTGCTCCAACCTCACTAGTCTTAAATACTTAATACTACTTATATGTTAGCATAAGTATTTAGTGTCTGGCATACTGTTGCTACCTGCCTGTGGAATGCACAGCATTTTTTTCTGCTATGACTATGGTGGGTACTTTCAAGTATGTTCCTTACAGTGAGTTAGAACATTTGTTTTTCCACCCATGGCTTATTTACAACCTGTCTGAGAAAGAAGACATTCAGGAGAAGAGAGGTAGTACCTGAATGAAAACGGTAAAGAATATCACCACAATAACAGCAGTGATGAACAATTTCTTCCTGGGAAACACAGCAGGAGGAAGCAGAAATACAAGTGAAAAACAAATTGCTCCTCGGAGACCTCCATAGGCGATAATAAATTGGTCCTTAAAAGTGAGAGGTATTGTCCGGAATACATTAATGATCTGAGTCAGAACAAAAACACCTAAGGGAAAAGAACAAAAATAGAGAGGAGGGGGGGAAAAAAGGGAATTTAAATTACACAGAACTAGCCCATGATGCTAATATTTCTTTAAAAACACTTCCATTTGCTTCTTACCTTTTATTTGCTTCTTCAATATATATTATTGAAGAAATGAAACATTACTTAGCAGCTTGAAATACCATAACATTAAAGGAAAAAGCCTTAGGAACATCATTTTGAACATATTTAGTGAGCTAAACACCTTGGGTCAGTTGAATTTAGGACCTGAAGCAACTAATAGATCTCTACAAGACAGCTGTCTGCTAGACTACACCTCTAGAACAGCAATAATTCTCTATGTCAGTATAGACCGAGACTCCTAATTGCTTTTTAACAGAGGTGATTTTGAAAACTGGTTTGTCCCCTCCATCAATCTGTTCTTTGAACCCTGCACTCAATTTTACTCACACAGACAGGAAGGATGCAGGACAGGGGATGGGGGCAGAAAATGCCAGTGCATGCTGGTGTACTTTGGAAAAAGGCTCCAGGGATGTGGCAGATTGGAGTAAAGGTATAAAGGCGGGTAAAGGGAGCAAGCACAGGGAGCAAGAGCTGTGTGGCAATCAGGCTGTTTGGCTGCTTTTCAGCATAAAGTATTGACTGTGGGGTTGCAGGTGCAGCAGGAAAATACTCCAGGTTTCTGCTCTGGAAGGAGACTTGGGAGCTGGACATAGGGTTGCAGATTAAAGCATGACCCACCTTTACACATGCAGGGACTGAATCATTAGAGATGAAGCTGGGGAGAGGAGCAGATTTAAGACCTACCAGCCTGCCCTGCACTTAGCTCTCCAGGTAAAAGAAAAAGAGCTAATACTGTAAATTCAGGAGGGATCAGTTTTTTACAGGAGTTTTTCTTTACACTTCAATTATAGCATTTCCTGGTTTGAAACTATTTATGTCAATGACTGTGAAAATTCTGAAGCTAGTAAACATAAATTAAAAAACAAAACCATAAGCAAAGGAAATAAAACAACCAAAACAACAAAAAACCCCACAAACAAACAAACAAACAAAAACCTCCTACAACCTTTTTCATTGCTGTATGACTGCAAATTCTTTTTACCACAATTTGCTTACTTGTAAATAAATGTTTTCTTAAATACATGTATTGTGATTAACAAAAAGACTGCCTCTCACTTTAGGTGAGCAGAATCAGGGCAAAACTGATTTTTAGGTTCCATTTTAGCGAAAGGTGGAAGCTGACCCTGTGATATAGGGCATGTTACTAATACAAAAAACATTCTACAAACTGATGGATCTCTGTCTAAGTTTTGACATTTTCTACTTGACAAGAGATAAAACATTTCACTTGCAAAAAATACTGACCCATAGTCTGAGTCTTGCTTACCCAGTGCCCTCCAGATTAAACAGAAGAGGAGGGTGAAGCTAACAAAGGCCCAGTTCCACTCATGATTCTTCCCAACTGTAGACACACCCATGAAGATGAAGATTAAAGTCTCACTGACACTGCTCAGCATCTTCATGAAATATTTTATTGTTGTGTAGGATTTCTGAGAAACATTTTCCTCCACATATTTATTCATGGTCATGGCACAAGCTGTAATCCTGAAAGGCAAACATTATCCCATATTTCATTGGCTTTTTTTTTTTTTTAGCCTCTCTTATATCTACATAATATTATTCATTTGCCATGGTTCTATTTAAAATGCAAAGCATAACTTATTCCATAACCAATCTTAAATTTACAGGCTTGGTGAACCTACAATTTTGGGCACCATTTTTTTTTTCTGCAATGGGAAGTTTTCTGAGAAGACATCAATGTATGGAGAGTTTTTTCACATACTAAATGCACATGATCTGTGCAGGGGTCACGGTTTTGAAAGAGGCAGAGATGAGGAGAGACAGGAATAGTCATGAAAAACAGGAGTTGCTGCATCTCTTGCTGCTGAGGGACAACAAACATCCTGGGGCAGGCCAGGACTTCCCTCCTTCCCCTACCAGCAGCTGTCCCACCTCAATGGCAGTGACCGTAGCCAGCTTCTCTTTCCAAGCAAAGTAAGCAGCAAGGCTACAGACAATTCATCATTTTTCACCAGTTTAAGCCTGCTCTGCCTGCACATAGAATGGGACAAAAAACCCACCAGAAATCACACTGGTGCTGCTGCACATTTAAAGCATCTGCAAATGAATTAAATGGGTATCTCAGCTGATACATGAGAAAAAAGAAAGGGCTTACTGTAAATGTACCTACAAGTCCATTTTCTGTGTAAGCAAACAGAGTATGTTAATCCTCAGGAAAGCAAGGAATGACATTACTGGTTGTGCATCACTTGTTCAGTATGGCTGTCCACGGTACAGGGATGGCTGAGGACCACTCAGCTACACATTTAACAGTTTAAGGGTAGTTAGCAGAGCTGGCTGGAGGATAACTTCAAGGAGGTGTCTCAGTGTAGGCAAGGACAGTCTGAGCTGACTAATAATTATCAGGGAGGACAGCTAAGGAAAGATACATTGTGAAATAGCTGTCCTTCCTGGTTCTACTGTCTAGGGCAACAACATCTGCTCTGGTTTCCCAGTTAAAAACATTATACACATCCATGTATGGGTTCTCAGTCAAACCATGCACACTAAATCTAAACAAAGAAAGAGAAATGCATTTATATTGTCTCTCTGAATACAGCCAACTTGTCTACAGTTATTTATTCCAGTTACACCAGGTTTTCAGATATAATTATTTGCTAACATAGGAGATATTTCTTCATGCTGAAATCTCTACACTTCTCTCTCTCCTGGGGGAAGAGGGCTGGTTTGCTAGCATCTCTGAAAATTTCTCTTGAAATCTCCCAACTTTTGTAGAGATTTCACTGCAGAAACTCTTCTGCTAAGCATGTCCTGTCTCTAAGCCAAGAGCCCTATCTCTGAGCCACTCTGAACCACACACCCCTGAATGTGAATGTAAATGGTAAGGCAGACTGGTGCAGAGCTCAGAAAAAAAACTCATGACATTATGAACACACATGCCTGGGTTCTTTCTTCTAAATAAGGGATTTTTTAAAAAATCGCAAAGCAGGAGGAATCCCAGAAGCAGCAGTAACTTCAAAAGGACCTTCACACAATGACCTTTCCTTGCTTTTTGCAAGAGGGAGTCCATAGTAGCAGCTCAGGTGGTAGTCACTGGCAGGCTCTGAAGACATTTCTCCTGATTATTTAGTTTTGTCCAGAAGTTTTGTTCTCTTACACAGAGTCACATCTACATCCCAAAGTGACTGGGCAACAATACTTCTGAGGGACAAGCCTGGGAGCACATGTGGACACTGGGAGAGGCTATGAATGTACATCAGAATGAATTAAACTCAGGGAAGAGGATGTGCTATGGGGACAGATGCAGTCTGATGCGGGAGGTAGTGGCTTACAAATACAGGCAGAATAGTGCACCTAATCTGGCCTTCACCTTGCATTTTTGTCCACCTGTACTTGGTGATGGAGAAGGATCTAGTCAGCACAAAATAAAATGTCCATTGACATGCAAAGACTAGCTCCAACCCTAAGCAAACTCCAAATCTAAGAAGGAGGAAAGCCTCACTAAGACTGTCCCAGACCCCCATCTATATTCAGTACTGGTATAATTGTCAGCCCTCTCCTCATTGTCAGCTGGTTTCACCATGGCCCTGAACAGAAGGATCCTGTGTGGTCCACAGGGGGCATGCTGCCTGGGAAACAGAGCTCATCCTGGTTACACAGGGTACACCATGGAAGATATCATGTACATTTCATAAGCATGAAAGCTTTCTCCCTGAAACACTCAGTCATTAAGGTAACATTTCTAGTTTGAGTACGTGGTTAGAATAACAGAGGTCCTGTATTTTTGTCCAATACTGACAAATTGATGATGCTTTTCACAGCTTTCTTCCTTGTTCTGGTCTTACGGTTGCCCAGACTGGGGACTTATAACAGATCCCACATTATGTGCCTGAGCAAGAAAGTGGGAGAGGACCTGGCACACACACGGATTTTGTCCTGACAAGCAGCAACTTGGTCAGGACATACACTCAAGCCCAGAAGCTGTCAAACACTCCCAGGTTCCTCAGTTTGCACACAGCTCTGATGATCAACCACAGAAGTACATGCACAAATCTTCCCAAATCTACTTAACATTTTGGCCCTCCAAAAGTCTCATACTGAGTGGCAAACCAGCTCTCCACTGCACTGACACACTGACAAAGATCTCAGGCTATGCCATGGGCTATGACAGCTCTCCTGTTGTACACTGCTTACCTGCACTAGTGTAACAAGTCTGATGCAGCCCATGGCACTCCCACCATGGCACACTCAATGGCACACTTTTCCCTGGCAAGTGCAGGGGCAGCAAATGCAAAAGAGCAGGAAGGCAGTGTGTGGGCTGGAAAACAGCCATTTCTAGGCCCACAGTCATTTTAGAGTCACAAAGCAGCAGCTTAATGCCCTAAAGCATCAGGACTGTCAGGTCTGCATCAAAGGCACAACAAAACACACAGTGCTATTTATTACCTTCTTAAAATAAATCTTTCCATGATTATAGTAATTTAGGAAAGCCCTGCAGCATGGGGAGCAGGGAATCATGCTCTGGACATGGTTTGTTTTTGGAACCTGAGGTAATGGAGACTCTGTAAATAGATGTCTGATAAGAATCTGTCACCAGATTAATCAGAATCCTTGCAAGCTGTAACTTAAAACACCTACCACACTTAACCACTAGAATTTAAAGGGAAAACACTCTTCTTTTCAATCACATTTTGCAATCATTCAATTAGTGTCAAGCAATTGAGAAGTTGCTTCAATACTATAAGAAACAGAGATGCACATGATATGTTACTCTTCAGGTAAGTAATATTCCACAGCTAATCACTGCTCACTTTGAATCAGGTATCTCTTTAGAATATTTATTTACATTGGAAAAAAATGTTGAGGTCTCCTTCATTTGAAAATTGTGTGGGGATATAGTGTTAGAATTTAATGTAAAATCAATGCCTTTATGCAAGACTTTATGTACATTATTTTAACAAGTTCTTCCCAAACTAAGTTTTTACAGTCACAATAATCAAAGCCAAAGCTTAGATGTGTTTTATTTTATATTTCTTATCCACATACATTAATTCTGGCTTCCAATTCTGTGACGTGAGTAGTTGCCCTGGTCAAGAAGGGGAAGGGAAAAGCACTTAATTGCAATTAACCTGCAACATTCTGTACTTTTGAAAAATAAAAGTGTTACTGTATAAACAGTACTCTTTCTGTCAGGACTGCAATAAACTAGGCCACTGGGTTCAATCCTCAAGTTTCCTTGACCTACTAAATTTACAGTAGTTTCAATGTTTGCTCCTTTCAGCCTGCTAATTCATTGTTGAAAAAAAAAAAAACAAAAACCTATATTAAAAGTTCTGCTGCTTCACAGCCTTTATGAGAAATTAGTAAGCAGAAAATGTAGCATTATAATTAGAAATGGAAGTAAGCTAATAAAGTTTGGATTCAGACCTGTATGTTTTATATCTGTGATCCTCATTCATGCCCATCTCTAGTTACAGTAGAAACTCTTCCCTCTCCTTCTGAAGAGGATTTTCTCACTGCAGCTCACAGGGCCAGGGTTCAGTCCCTTCACTATTTCAGCCAAGTAACCTGGTGCAGGGGTTATATACGGACATTTCAAGAGTCATTTGTTCTTAGAATGAGTACACAGACTTATCAGAAGAGGGACAAGTGCCTTTCATTCCCTTCTATTCCTCTGCCAGTGAATTCCTACTTGCCCGGGAATGAGGCAATCTGTGTAAGTATCTTATTTATTTGGTAACACTGTACGTTCCTGCTCATGTCCTTCCCCTAAAGTATGGTACAGCATGTAACCACAAGGTTTCACTGAGTATCTTTATAAACCTGGTTATGAAAGAAGTGGGAATCAGTGGTTTAACAGACTCATGTGGACATGGGTGAAAAAGGGGAGACCAGGCAATTATTGCTTATAGGCTGAACTGTAAATGGCCAGAAAAGCAAACAATAAATAAACAATCTCGATTGTAAGGGACATTCCAAGGTCATTTCCTCCAACTACCTGCTCAGAGGAGGGCTGACTTTTAAATCAGACCCAAGCAATCCTTACATGAATCAGTCGCTGCAGAAAACAACAGGGAACTCAACACTGGTGTGTAAACACACAGCTGCACTGTGACACCGAGCAAATTACTTTCTGAAGTTCAAAGGCCAAAGAAATGTGACAAGAACTGGGTAGATTTACTCCAAGAGGATGCAGAGATTGCAGGAGCTCCAAGGCCATCAGCAGCACTGCTGGGAGAGGACAAGCTTTATGGCTTATAGGAGCTGAGACCCTACATGGCAGCAAAGAGCCCTTCCGTCCCAGCTGGGATGTTACTGCTGCACACAGTTCTGTCAGCTATTACAAAAATGCTTAGAGACAAAGACAGACAGAACATTTTAAAGATAACTCATTTTCTATTGTGCTGTTTGAGGGCAAAAATACTTTGTGTTTCTTCTTCTATTCTGCACCCATTCAGGGGCCACTGCACAAACGAAAATGAATAGGTTGTTAGTGCTGTGGGAAGCAGTGGTGGGCTGGTGGCAGGCACTGGCATGTGGTGGGTCCACTGACCCACCAGCAGCCCTGCCATGATCTTCCCATTGTGTTCTGGATGCAGCAGGTCCAAATCAGTATTTTCATAAACACTGCCATAATTTTTTCCATGTACAGTTTAGCCACACGTTTTTGGTTTAGAAACCCTTTAAGTATTTGATCATAGGATGTCAAGGACATTTGGCTTAAGAGGTGGAGGAAACTAGAAACCACACAAATGCTATGAATAGAAGCTATGAAAAGAGATGGCACATTTATGAACTCAGTCAAAGTGGATGCATATGTTGCTTTATTTAGGCTCATATCAGAGAAAGAAACCCATGCAATCTTTAGCTCTTTACTTACATTAAAGTTCCAACCCTTGTGGTTTCATGGCATATTCCCATTTTTACACTACTGAAATCATCACCTGTAAGTTTCCTTGTAAATTGCTTCCCAGCCCCTGAAAACCTCATACTGGCATGACTGTGATATTAACCTGTGATATGAAACCTATCTTTACTTGCTTAAAAGATAATAATCAAATGAGGTATTATTGAGTATTAGTGACACTCAGCAGTAACATCTGAGCTTACACAAAAAGCTCTGCTCTTCATGCCTGAATGACTCATATTTGCCACTAGAACAATAAAAAGTCTTTAAGGAAAGTTGATTTTAAAAATATTACTTGGAACGAGAGCAAAACATTTATTTATATCAAATGTCATAAAGGCTCTTTTTAATGTTGAAGTTGTTACAGTATAAACACAGTGAAGAGAGAGGCTGTGCTCTTTTTTTGCTGAAGACAAGGAGTGGAAAACCAGAAGTGAAAATATTTTTATCTGTTGGAAGTGGGAAAAAAATATTATTTTATACATAAGGATGTATACCGAGAACATTGTAACACACAGGCACACTATCAAGATACTAAACTACAGGATTATACTAACATTGGACTGCAAATTTTACATTCTCCCAATCCTTATTGTGCCTGTAATCCAGCAGAAGTTTGCCTTAATGATCTATACATTGTCTTCATTGAGTGGTACTTGCTGGCTGCTCACATGATTAACTGTTAAACACAGTTTCACAAAATATTGGCATCGAAAGCGAAGGCAGCTCATGAAGTTCCCTGCTACCACTGCCACTCCCTCCCTGCCACCATTGCCCCTACATCACCCTGGGCCAGTCCCCACCCATGCCCTTATGACTAGTTGAAGGGTCACATTAGGACACAGGTCACCAAGTGACCTGGGTTAAAAATAAGCCCACTGGAAATACAAGTGAATATTTTTAACTTGGAACATTTCAAAGATACAGCTTATGATGTGATGCCATGAGCAGTTTTAGTGACACAGCTGGTGTGGTGGCAAGCTGAGAGAATGGGGTGGAAGCAGGAGGGAAGAGGCCGGAAATCCTCAAGCCAGCAGCTCTGCCATGCACCGTGGAACAATGCCACATGGCAAGGTTTGCAAAATCTGATCCTCTCTCCAATTTCCTTTGGCATTCTTACTTGGATGCTATGATTACTGAAGTTTGGGGTACTTACGCCATGATGCCCGAGAGATGAAACATTTCAGCTGTTATGTATGACAAGTAACTGTACAGGAAGACAAAGAGTGGCTCAATCACTCGGATTTTATGGGTGAAACGGGTGGTAAAGGCTGCTACAAATCCCAAAAGGATTCCAATCAATACTCCACCGATCCCCACTATAAAGAAGTTAGCAATCCCAGCGAATATGTCAATAACCTTAATTGTGCGCATCTGGCAGAAAGACTTGAACAAATTGTACAGGACCTATGAGGAAAAAGAAAGCACATTATCTTTTTGAACTATTCCTAATTTCCCTTCATGTCATTATGTTCCTCTGCTTAAATGCTGAACTTTAAATTTCTCTATCTACCTTGAATTTGCTTTTTACATATGCTGTTATTTATGTCTGGCATATTATTTGTCATCCATATATACCAGGGAGATATACAAAGACAGCTATATATATCATTACTCCCATTTTTGCAAATGGGACAGATTTCTTAACCCACGCCATTCTGGGGGCCAGCAGCATAAATCTATCTAATTCTTCTTTTAAATTATTTATTTACAGAGAGCCTAGTTTCTCCACAAATGTCCATTTCAGATTTTCCCCAGGCTAAAAGAAATAAAACAGAAGGAAAAAAACCACAGCAACAACAACAAAAAAACCCAGTTTCCTAACCAGTGAAAAATCAGGTTGTTTTCAAATCTGTTTATCTACATGACACTGAGAGGCAGAGTACTGAACTAGGCCACAGATTCATCTAAACTGCTGGGGTAAGAGGGGATGTAAAGGCAGATGGGGATGGACAGTGATCACCTCAAGGAGTAAAAGAAACAGTTCTCTTTCTCAAAATTATTGACCATTAGGACACCAATGGTTTAAAGACTGTTCAAAATGTTTAGTATTTCTAGAGATTTGGATTTCATTGCCATTAAAACACCTGCTGCCATGTGTTTGCCCAGTTTAATTTTCAAAGTATTTATAACCATCCTCCAAAACAAACTAGGTCAATGGGATTATCACATTTTCTTAGCCAGAGACCTGTTTTGTTTTATACAGGAAACAGAAAAATCTAAAGTCCACATTTCTCTAACGTCCAGTATTTTAATTTCTCCAAAACAGAAACCAATGGAATCAATTATTCTTAAAGAAACTTTAAAGGGTTGCCCTCCCACTTGGAGATTTAACCATTCTCTGGTTTTGCATGTATGCTCCGAGCCCTGCAGTACCAGGATGGCTACACTGTCCCCTTGTACGGAGCTAATTTTGGTCATAGGCATCTATTCCTGTCTCACTGGGTTCACAGACTAAGCCAGTGGAGACCATTCATCTTAGCTCGCAGGAGTTAAATCTCTGCTTTCTTTCTGGACTTCTTAGTACACCTAACAGGTTTCTCTATCAGGAATGCTATTTGAGAGAACAATGTTTTATCAGTATTTGCATTGTGCTAACAGAGTAGGTGTTTGAGTAGTGGCTGTGGAAGGATTTGTCATGTTTGCAGTCTTGTTCTCTCTCACAGGACAGAACACAACTTGTTCAGCCCTTCTTAGTCAAAACTGGATAAGTCTTACAGAACTAAAAGTTTAATGCAAAGACATGGCTTACTGTGGGTCCTTTGGGCTAAGTGAAAGGAAAGAACTGAAACAGAAAAGAGAAAATATATTCCAGAGCAAGCATGAAAATAGAAGGTTAAATCAAACCTAGAATAGTCACCAGCAATTTTCATTACAAAGCAGCTATTAAAATAACACCAAGATTATGAACTATTTATTTGGTAGCAATGATGCTCTCAGGATGAGTCTACTTGGGAGAAGTGTCCTTTCTCATCTGGACAAACCCCTTGCTGCTCTGAGGCAGACTCCCAGCCTTTTTTCCCCATTCCTTGTTACTATGTACTGTGCCAGACCGGAAAGCAGTGTCATAGACTTCATAGTTGTTCCACCTGTTCTGATTTGCAGACCTCATGGATTTGCATGGAGAGAAGTGTACCAGAATTAAACCAACTGACAGTAGGAGTGCCTTTTCTGGTCACTTTACAAGGACCTCTCATTCCACAGACTCCCAGGACTCCATTAATCACAGACTGAAGAATACTGTTGACTTGTGTTGTGTGCAAAGGGTTTCCCTGAGTTACTCATTGAAACTTGGGACCATCCCAGATTTGCGTTCTTCTCTAAGACACCTACAGAATTTGACCTGACAGAATATTCTCTTGGTACATATTAGGGAAGCTGATTATTTTATTTAATTGGAGCTTTAAATAGTATTTCTTATATTTTAAAAAGTAACTATATAAATATATGTAAGGCTAGTCTCTAAAGTAAGAGAACTGCAAGGTTCTTATAAAAAAGCAGAGAATTTTTGTCTATCCAAGCCTTTCCATAATTTCACATCATCTTCACAGCAAAGTATTCATCCTGCAAATAGAATGGAGCCTGCTGTTCCACATGGAGACATCCTCATAAATCTTAAGTCTAATGCCATAAATTATTTGAAAGAAGAAAAGCAATTTTCTCCTTTGTACCTCAGCCATGGTTAAGGCAGCAGGTACAACTATGGAATGTCATGAACAGGATTTTACCCTCATTCCTGTTGTTTTTTATTTACACTGCTGCAAATGAGATCAAAATCAAGTTTGCTACCCTTTTACTCTGCAGCAGTTCAGTTTTATTGAGCTTTCTCTAAACTTCCAGGTGCAGAAAACACCAACTCTGGTCACATTTTTAATGCATTTGATGTGAGAACAGGGAGATTTTTGAAGTTCAAGATTTTGATTTACTCAATAGCCTTCAGCTGAACTCACTGAAGGTCACACCAAGTAATAATAGTCACTGATCACTTTTTAATCTTGTCTCAGAGTATCTCTGAAACACTAATTGCTTATTTTTATCAGTTCTCAGTTATTCAGTTTTTAATTCTAAAATTACTTTAAAGCACTCTAAAATAATGTTATCAGCAGATGCAGCATACAAAATACTGCTGTAATGTTTTCTAACATGGGAATAATATAATTATAATTAACTGGCTCCTTCTTTCTGATTTTAAGCCCAGAATTGGAGTTTGAACTGCTAACAGTCACCTGTAATCTTATTATTTATTATCACCTTGCTTGTTATGTCTGACTCCGATTTTTGGTAAAGCATCAGCTCTGATCAAGAATCCCATTGTCAACCATTTTCCTCTGCCCAATTCAAGTTCCACCAGTGGGGGAAAAAGAACATTCAGATGCACAGACATATCACAAAAACTATTAGGCATGGAAGACCACCAGAAAAATGCAGCAGAACTGATACTCCTGAGAAAACACACCTTTCTTTGTATACAAAATGGAGGTGTGGGAGCATGTTCTCTGGAAAGGAAAGCATAGATGACACTGCTATTCTAATAGAATGACATTTAACAAAGCCACTCTGTTTTGCACCGCCTATCTGCATAGCCTCTGGTTTTTTGATATCGCAGTGGCCATAGGAATTAGGCAGCTCCCATGGGTGGCCCACCAGCATTCCACTTCCTTCCTACTTCATCCCTACATCCCACTGCAGGCTCCTGTCAGGGCAGGTGGGATTCAAGAGCTCCAGAAGGTGAAAGCTGGAAGGTTCTGAGCTCTGCTGGTCTTGTCAGCTCCCTGTTAAGCAGGGCCAGAGGAAGGGAGAGTACAAAACATCACCTCCTCCAAGCACAGGGCTGAGTAGCTCAGCAAGGGCTGCTCCAGCAGGATCTACTGTGGGCAGGGAAAGCAAGGTCCTCTAAGGGCAGCCCCAGGTCCTTGTGACAGCCTGGGTCACATTTAGGTATAATCACATGATTGCAGGTGTGCAAAAACATAACAAGGAACCATTAGCAGACCAATTCTGTGCATGTGGAAACAACTTGATCTCCGTCCAAATGCTACCTTTAAGTGATAGGAAGTAAGACCAAAGGTACTCTACATTCCTTTTACTCCTTCATAAATATATGTAAGGCCAGTACATCACTGGTCTGTCCCTACAGACTCCTCTGGGGAGGCAGGCAGTAAGGAAACCTCCAGAGGAGGCAATAATGATGCCTACAGGAAAGCTACACATTAAATTGCCATGCCAGCCCCTATAAAAATGGGATAAATTTGCCTTTGGGAAATAGCACATATGAATATGCCAGTGATCCGGATGCAGAGTTTTCCTAGCAAATCATGCTGTATTAGCTGCTGCCCTAGTGGCTGACTTTGTAATTGAAAAAACTGATTTTTGTTGGAAAAATCCACCAAACAATAAGTTCTAAATAACCAGATCCTTTTCCCCCAGAAAAAAAAAAAAATGTATGAATAGACATTCATTGCACAAGTAGCCATTAGAGTTACTAGAGACAGACTCAGCCATGGCTGAACTGCTAATCCTTTTGAAACTCAGTATGTACACCTATTTATTTACAGGACTGGATTAAAGTAGCAGTTTAGCATTGGCAGGCAGTTCCAACTCTAAGCTAATGAGAAAAGCTAGGCTTTAAGGCAAGCCTGTAAGAGGAGATGTGATTCAGCTGACTGGATAGCAACAGAGTCAGGTAAAGCATGCAGTGTAAGTGAAAAAATAATACAATATTCCCACAGACACACAAGAATTTATCAATATCAAGGCTCAGAATAAATTATGACACATACATGTGTTACGCAGGTGAGGGGAAAGTCCATGAAAAGAGAAAAACAGGTAAGGTAAAGTCCAAGAAAAGGGGAAAACAGGACAATTTGCATAGAATGGACTGGAATAAGAAGACAGAGAGAGAGACAGGAAAGTGCGGACCCAATTCATGAATCTTTCTGATCCTTCCAGGATATGAAAAACTGGACTTCTATGTATCACACAACAGAAAGCATGCTGGACATGGTTGGCATAGACAGGATTTCAAGGCATGGATAAATGGGAGTAATGCCCAGATAGGGTCATCAGGTTCAAATGAGGGACACTAGGGGGAAAAATGGAATTTGCAGATTGCTGTCCTCAGGTCAGCACCTCAACCCCAGTTCAGCTAGTTAATGATTAGAAATTATTGCCTCCAGGTGGCTGTCATATCTCATCTGTAGCCTGGGATACAGATATTGATGGTTTCAGGGCAGTTCCAAGTGGATGGGCATATGCAAAAAGTTAACCTCAGTGAGTTCCAGTGCCATCTCCATGATTTGCCATCCTCCCCACTAACGCTCTGCGACACCCCACACTGGCCCTTTCCCTTTCCTATCCAACGACACTTGTGCAGGTGAAGAAAACCTACAGTTTCAGATTACAGAAGTAATAGAATTACAAAGATACAGAAACTAGAGTGATCAGTAGTAAAATCTCTACAGTAAGCATTCTACCATTACTCTCATCTAGTAAGACTACTGTGGTTTCTAAATCTGAAGTTTAAAGAATTAGCTAGACACACTAGCACTCCTTGACTTCTGTCTAGTAGCAAACTGTAATACCAGATACAAAGGGAGTGGCATGTAAACAATCATTCATCATTTTTATCAATTCATCATTTATCAAGCAACTTACCACAGTTATAGCATCATTCAGCAAAGACTCTCCAAACACCAGGATATAAAGCTGCTCGTTGACATGGATGTTTTCAAAGACTGCTAGCACCGCCACAGGATCCACAGCTGAAATGAGGCTGCCAAACAGCAAATTCTGCAGCAAAGTGATATCAGTCAAACCAAATGCACTGATCTGGCAAATTCCATACAGGGAAATTCCAATGCCAATGGCATTCCAGAGTGTGCCCACCACAGCATACCAGAATATGGTACCAAAGTTCTCAAAGAACAGACGAGTCGGCATAAAATATCCAGCGTCGAGTACAATAGGTGGTAACAGATACAAGAAAAACACATCACTGTTCATTACAGGTGGGGACTTCTCCTCTGCTCCAAAAATAATCCCACCAAGAAGCAATCCAACCAGAATAAGGAGACAGCTTTCAGGCACTATTGAGGGCAACTTGTGATAGAGATGAAAGCCTTCAAAGGAAATTCAAACAGAAGAAAGGGAAATGGTTACTTGTACAGAATCCGTAAGATTGTTCTGGATTCTGCTACTGTCATTTCTATACTAAAAAAACAGCAATTTGATTTTCATTGCAAAGACTGAATTGGACAATGGATCAAGGAAAATGTGTTGGCTGGAACAGTCAATTCAACTGATTTGGTGGAGAGACAAATTAATAGCTAGACATTCCACCCAACAGCTAGCTAGGATGAAGCAACTATGTGCAAGGGTTCTCTGTGTGAAACTGTGGGTTTTTGGGTTTTGGTTGGTTTTTTTTAAATGTGGAATCCTCCAGAAACACAATCCAAACACTTCTCTGGGGTAAATTACATCTAGATAGAGAAAAAAAAAATCATACTAACCACTTCTTCCTCTCTGGACAGCTTCACAAAGGAGTTTAAAGAGTACTTTAATTTCATTTTTACTTTTAGAATCTCAAAGCTAGTGAGGGGAACTAGCACATGTGACCTCCACCCAATCACCCATGATCACCTCCCTTACCACCAGGAGGAAACATTTACAGATACAATTATTATTTTTAGAGGAGCCTCCAAATTAATTTCACAAGAATCAACTTATTTTCCATAAAGTGACAATAAGTTGTAGCCTGTATTACTATGTTCATTCTTCTGTATCATATGAATTGTAGTAGAGTCAGGATTCTCTCATAAAAATCTGCAAAGTACTGAAGAAATTGATTTTAAAAGATTTTAAATGAGGACTGAGAAGCTGAATGTTACTTGGCCTTCTAAAACTCTCAAAGCCATGCAGTTTTGATTTAAAGATTCTAATTACTTTTAGAAGCTGGCAGTTTTAAGGATAATTCTGGCAATAAATGGGAAAAGTTTTGAAGGAACTTAGTCTGACCAATCTAATGGAATGATCAGCCTTATGCACCAAGGTCACATTCCAGGTCCCAGCGATGCCAATCTTTTCCAGACTCCTCCTTATCTATATTTGGCCCATATAATTATATAGAAATTGATCCACACCCACAAGATCCCACAATCCCTGCCTAACTAAAAAGCATTTTAATTATTTTAAATGCAAGCTGCACAGAAACACTGGGTGTGGTAATAACGGGCATCTATTTCAGCAAAACTATTTCAGTAAAAATCACACCTGTAGTCGAAACAGTTAAATTACTGCAATCTTGCTACGGTTTACACTCAGTTTCCCAGTTTCAGGGTTATGTGTATTGTAACACCTATTTTGTTAATTCTCCTTTCACCATGGATTTTATTTTTCCAGTTAAAATAAAGCCTGAACTTATAATTAGGAAAAACAAATGGTTAAAAAGGAGCAAAAGGAAAGTTGTTTTAATAGATGGACTTTTTACTTCTATATTCTATAACTATTAAAGCTATTTTTAAAAGCAAGCAGCTCAAGCTGCATTTTTCCCCTTTTGAATGAATACAGACTGCTTTAAATAATTAGAAACACAGCCTATGTGACTTAGTAGAAGGACTGCCAAATTCAATGCCATTCTTCAAAACCAGAATCGCTAATGTCCTATATTGGCAGAACAGGTTATGACACTGGAAAAATGAAGAATTTGCAGTTGGAGACTTGACTCTTCATTTTTCAGCCACTTACACATAAACATTTTATGATTCATCTTAGTTTCTGCAGTGGTAGAAATACAATTCCAATACAATGGTCAGGAAGTTTCCCCTAAGTAAGTGGGTTTTGCCAGAAGTTTTTTTAAACCCTTCAAAATTTTAAATCATTTCCTCAAAAAAAATTTCAAGAGAAGGGAAATTTTGTAAATGCAGCTTTGACAAAAACAAAACAAACAAACAAAAAAACCCCCAACCAGTTGTAATACAATGGCAATGAAATGTTTACTATGAATAAAAAAAATGAAATATTTTCTTTTCTTTTTTACAAATCTCTCTGCAAAGTTTATAGCCTCTCAGATTTTTAGGATTCCACCTCATTCTTAAAGGTAATGGAAAGCCTCCCACTAAGTTAAATATGCTTTTTGTTCATGAAAACAGCATCAAAATTCCTGGAAGACTTCCTGCCTACATGAAAAGTATTCAAGGGTGATTAGAGAGAGGCTATGGTTCCTGATTTGAAGGCAGAAAGCAAGGATTTGGAATCCAGTGCATGTCAAGTCAGTAGCAGATGCCCTGCTCAATAAGGGACATCTTCCCTGCTCTGATGGATTCACAGCCACAGGGTCAGGATCACCCTGGGAGCAGATCCCCTGCAGTACAGGAACACTCAGGCTTTCATGCTGAATGCAAGACTACAGCTACTTTCTTCTCCTCTGACCTTGTCCTTGGGCTTCAGGTTATGCAGTGACTCAGCTCCAGCAGCAGGGAAGATGTTTATTGAGTAAGCATCCTCCATATATAATGGCAAAAATGGCAGTAGGACATTTATCTAAAGTCAAGTTCATATTTCAAGATAAAAGTCCTTGGAATACCAGTTTCTTTCTTTTTGGGGGGTGAATTCCAGTGCTTTCTGATGCTGGAAATGCCACTGAGATGAGTACCTCTGAACAGCTTAAACCTTCTTTCTGGAGCGCAGGGTTAGATGAGCATCAGCTCAATTGCCAGAAGAAGCACTTCTCATTGTGTATTTGTGATTAAACATAGAGCTAACAGGAATCTAGATCAGTTACACACTATTTTGTAGGTTTAGTAGCATAAAAATTAAGCAAAACTGAGGATTATGTAGACTAGTCTCACTGCTTACAGACTCCAGCATATTCAGGTGCAATGGTCCCATCTAATATACTCATGGAGTCCATCAGCATGTGAGTAACATACCTCTGGTATCAACAGACAAAATAAGAAATGAGTAAAGGTAGTCATGAAGAAATTCTATTCAAGGCAATTTGTTAGATTTCAAATTGTGCTCATGTCCTATACGGGAAAAAAAAGCATCATGTTCCTCATGCCTTTGTGAAAATATACCTTGTCAAAATGTTCAAGTTCTGCTTGACAACCTCAGGCTTTCCTTTCTTATGCTGCCTTTCTTGCTCCCTCTAAACCAAGCTTACACTGACATGATAACAGACAGGATCAGACAAACCTTTCATATAAATTCCCTATAA
Source organism: Pycnonotus jocosus (assembly GCA_013400435.1). NCBI lineage: Eukaryota > Metazoa > Chordata > Aves > Passeriformes > Pycnonotidae > Pycnonotus > Pycnonotus jocosus. Next base: position 83,826 of record VWYP01027660.1, on the reverse strand, counting down.
AAATTAGCTAATGCTGGAACATTTGAGCTCTGGTGAAACTGCACTTCCGTGAAAATATGTTTGTTAAAAGATTCATAACTAGGTGCTGCAGTTGAATATTCTTTGGGATCTTTCACACACTGAGAGAGCTGTTATTAGACAGGACCCTATCTTCTGAGCTCCTCACAGCTGAAAAGACCTTAGGGATGTGCTCATAAAGGTTTGATACTCAGCAGTGCCAAATGTAAGCATTCAGTGCCTAGCCCCAGAAAGGAATTCATGATGCCAGATTAAGCACTGAAGTTTCCTGGGCAGTGCAGGAGTCTCTAGGTGGATTTCATGCTGCCTGGCATGTCAGGGGCAAGATGTCTGTGCTGCCCAGCAGGAAATGATGAGGAGAGGAATGCATCAGAGAGCCTCCTCTCTCAGAGGGCCCCTCTTAGGGCCACAGGCAGCAAGTTGGGCTGGGAAACTCATCCCCATCCTTTTGAATCAACACACATGGCTCACTCCTAGTAACCAGTAGGACATGCCAGAGCATCATTTAAGTATCTTGGTGGTTCAAAACTGCCTATCTGGGCTACCTTCAACAGAAAACAAGGCATAAACCTTGTGAAAATTTGGTGTGGAATGAGACTTAGGAGTGATGGGAGCCTGACCTGGGAAGGTTTACCCAATGCACTCACTGGATAAGGAAGCACAGACAGAGCTCCAGGAGCAAGAACTGGATGTTCCTAATTCCAGTCCTGGAGTCAGGGCGCCTGCAGATAGGTGTGGTGAAGCTGAGCACTGCCACACCTAGGGCCACTCCTGGATCTGGCCCTCATTGCTCCGCACACACACTGACAACAGCATGCCCTAGATTAGCCACACTTGCTTTCATTTGGTGTAACTGAAAGGATTTTAAAATTATATGTGTTTTTCTTCACCTATGCTGTTTGCTTGCTTACTTACCAGAATCAGAGTGCAAAAATAAATCAGTCAGGCAACTCCTTTTCTTTCTGAAAACTTTTTAGATGCCTATGCACTAGCAAAATACCATGATAGTTAGAATGTACAGTTTTAAAATTGAATGTTATTGTGTATGTGTATTTACATGTTTCAAATGGCTTCTCTTTTAATAAAAACCTTTAATAAAAGAGAAACTGTTTCAATAGTTTTAGCTTATTCAAGAGTTTTCGCTTTATCTAAACTCAGAAGCCAGAGCAATTTTCAGTACTCAACAGGCTAAATTCTCTACCAAACTCCCTATTTCCTGGTTATTACAGCTCACAATATATTTGAGTGTAACATATTTGAACTCTGTCCTGATTCTGCAAACACCTAAATGCGTACTTAGGACTAAGCATGCACTAAGATGCATTTAATGCATTAAAGACACATGCATCATGCTGCATGCCTGCTTAATGGCTGCAACACAGTATTTCTGCAGAAAGTAATGATAGCACACCAAGTTACTTGGTCAGGATCAGGCCCCCAACTACAATGTTAGACATAGCAGGAGGTAAGTACAAATTTTCCGTTTTTTCAGAATCCTAATTATATGATCACTAACCAAATTGTGACACAGTCTATTTAAATGTCACAAGCAGAGGTTAAAAGTTTTAACTTTGATTAAAATGCTTTATCAGAATGAGCATGATGCTATTATTATTGATAATCTGTGCTGCAAAGTCAGAGTTCTGAAAGAAACAACTATAGTGTGGGTAAACGAACTTATTTTGTTCCCAGAACTTTGTTCCTTACATTATCTTCTAGGTAAAAGTTCATAATTCATGGAGACTTGCCGGATTTCAAATAGCTGTCTAGCACACCATTACCTGACATTCTTTAGATTATTATGCTGTACTCATTTCTCTGTTTGGGACATAGAAGCTAACTAAAAACATGACATCTAAGCTGCACAAAACTCAGTGAAACTATGCAATGCAAATGTTTTCCACATGAGGGAAGAGGTGGCCTTTCTTACTCTTACAGTGCTGTCTTTTATATTTTTCTCGGGACGTAAGTGAATGGTGGAAAAGCAAAGTAAGGAGGAGGCATACTCTACCCTCATAAATATTTGCTTTTCATCGATCCGTTTTTCTGCTTAGAGACTGTCATTATATACCCGGCGTTATTTTAAGAAAAAGAAGACCGTGCTCAAATGACAGCGGGGCGATCAAGAAAAAGTCAGTCATGCTCCGGGTGAACTCCAGGTTTTACAGTCCTCCTGTCCCGGGGTTTACCAATCTCTTCTCCTCCGCACCTTTCCTAACTGAGAGGACCCCGACTTCTTCCAGCCAAATCCCGCCCGGTCATCCCGCTCCGCGGAGGAGCATCAGCCCCTCCGTGCGCCCCTCGCCCCCCGCGCCGGACACGGACCGCCCCAGCGCGGCTGCGAGAGCCGGCCCCGGCAGCTGCGGCCCGGCCAGGTACCGGCACGGAGGGAGGGTCGCCCCACGGCCCCGCTCACCGATCTTGGCGAGGGAGGCCAGCAGGATCCAGAGGGTGATCTCGAAGGGGATTTGCACGTGGGGGTAATCCAGAGTGAAGACGTGGAGCCGCGTCTCCTCGAAAGCGGTGCCGCTGGGGCTCGGAGGGGTGCCGGTGCCCATCGCCGCGGCTCCGGGCAGCTGCCCTTCCGAGGTGGCCCGCGCCTCCGCCGCGGCGGCC
>VWYP01027660.1:0-81089 GCA_013400435.1 Pycnonotus jocosus | reverse complement strand
CGCCCCCGCCGCCCCCGCCACCCCCTGGTCCGGCCGGCCGCCGGGGACAGCGCCCGGGCGGGACCCTGCTCCTGTGTCCCAGGTCCCAGCCGCCGCCAGGAGCTGCGGTGAGCGGGCGCTCCGGTAGCCCGGCAGCAGCTCCTGCCCCCCAACACCCGCGGGCATGAACGGGGCTGCACAGGAGGAGGCAGAGGCAGAGGGTGTTCCTTTAACTGCAGATTACCCTAAGAGAGAGACATGTATGGAGTCATATAAATACATACATACATACTATATAAACTAATCTAAAGTGTTAACACACCCTATAAGAATACGCCTGTGGATACATAAATAGCCTCTAAGTACATGTGTCTAAAAGCAATTTAGGGCTATATGTATGCACGTACATCTATTCACGTACGTGTAAATATGTGTATAGTATATGATAAATGTGTGTATAGTATATATATAAGGTATATACATATGCATTATATCTATATTATAATATATATTTTTTTATATTGTATAACATAACATAACGTAACATAATATATAACATATTATATATAATATATAGTATATTAATGATATATATAGTAAATATATATTATTTAGTATAATATGTAACATATAATATATTTCTACATATGTATTATACATTATATAATATATAATGATAGTATTATATATACATACATATGGATGTTTGTATATATGTATATGTATTATTAAAGTAAATTTTACATATGTATGTGTGTGTATGAATATATGTATTTTGCCATTACCAAATGTAGAGAAGGTGCTTCTACCACATATATGAAAGACAGCATTCTGTTCACACTAATTAAGAGTTAAAGTCTGTTAATTTCAAGAGTTAAAAGAATACACACTGTATACATAAATGTACATAGGTTCATATATATGTATATGTCTGATATATAATATATGTATTTTATATTCTATGATATATAGTTATGTAGTATATTATATATTTAATATATAAAATGATATATAGTATATTGTCTATTTGCTTCCCTCTCTCAAACATAAGATAGGCACAATCCCATTTCTGTTAATTAAAAGATATACATTCTATTAATTCAGGTAGATAAAAATGCACACTGTATAAGCAGATATGATTGCTCATACATATATTCTCATATATGTGTATATAAATATATGACTGATAATATATTTGTGTCTGTGTCAGCGTGTGTTGCAAATATTGTACATGTGATTGGCAAAATCCTGTTTCTAAAGGCACTGGGATCTGATTCCATCAGATACTGCTCAGCACCAGGTTTCTGTATTTCCTGAAAGAGTGGAATCTCACCTATGATTTACTCACGACTTCACCACTTATGAGTAAGACAGTATTCCAAAGCTCAAACTCATAAAATCTTTAGAGCACAACATTCTGCATGCCTCTATAGAAAAGCATTTCTTTCTCGCTTCCAATAAAACTAAAGCAGGAAGTAGGAGTTATTTTTTCCACGAATTTATCAGTGGCTGTTTCTGTAAGGTGTTGAAGTTCAGAATCAATTAGCTGAATATCTGTAGTTGTCATTTTCCTTCAGAACCTGAAAAAAGGGCACTAAGCCTGTGGTTTTAATGACAACTTTTAAGACATGATGTTAATAAATAATTGGTTTTTATTTATCTACAATTCAGTCATAAAAACATATTTTAATATCAAACCAGTATATACACCATCTAATCCTTTAGCTTGATGCAATATCTTCATATCTTCTTTTATTTGTTTTATTAGATTCTTTGGTGTAGGAGAAACACATAAATATTGCCAATTCTGAGGATATTTCCTTTACATGGAAAAGGAATACAAAAAGAAAATGTTCTTTCATTTTTGAATCTTCTTGTTCCAGTCAGACCATCCATAGGAAGAGAAGTCTCAGGTGAAGGTGATAGCACTATTTATCATAAATAATAAATTTAATTCAGTCTAAAATTACAAGATCTGATGTAAATTACAAGATGTTATGGTACTTGTGTGTCTCATTTTATGACCTTTTTTGCAGATGAAGAAAACTTTTCTGAAAAATACAATTATGAAAGCATCAATACCTGCTCTCCTAGGATCCCTTCTAGTTGTCTACTTGCAGGATGCTGCACTGAACTGAGACTTATCTTCAGCAGTGTCAAGTATTGGCAAGAATAAGTTGTCTCATTGATCCTTTTCTCTAATATCACCTCATCATTCTGATTTATGCTGGAATTCATAACCCAATAACACTCATATCCAATAACCCAGCCAAAATACACTGTAGAGCAGGGAATTTAGCCACTGTGCAACAGCACTGCAGGTGCACCAGCCACCAGACCAATGTTTGGAAATTTGCAAATGGCCTGAGGAATTTCCCTTTGCCATAAGAGGGGAAGGAAGACTTTGAGCGAGAAAAGACTGAGTCATACGAAAGTGAAGGAAGGTCTCTCCTCATGGAAAATGTTTCTCATCACTGCCCTGTTCATTACAGGCAGTGAGGGATGACAGAGCACGGCTGCTGCATGCTGGCAGAGACAGAGAGATGCTTCAGCACCCAGGTCATATGCTTTAAGTCACAAAGTTTCACCCACACACGGGATAACAGACTCTTCCTTTGGGCACCATCCAGATATTTGCCATTATTTGTCCTCTTACTCTCCTCAACTCCAAAAATAAAAGGGCAGCAGACAGCAGAACTCCTTCTAGCTCTGGCACTGCTGGGGATCTGGTTAATAGGCTAACTTTCTCTTTATATTGAGAAAATGAGATGTTGGTAAATGGGAATGAAAAAAAAAAAAAAAAGAGGGAAAGGTGTCATTAATCTTGAGCCTGAAGACTTACATGCCAGTGATAAAAAGGGAAATAATGCATTGACATAGACCCTAAAACACTGAGAGAATAAAGAAAATGGGAACTGAGATTAATTATTGGAGATGATAGTTTATTATTACACCAAAGTAATATATTTTATGGAGGGATTGTATGGATGAGAATATCCACCATTTGGATAGGATTTGCCTTCACAGAACAGAATGGTGCCGTATGGGAGTGGACCCTATTTGACTTTGGACCTAGCTGAAAGAGTTGCAGTGGAGTTCAGCATGGTGTGAGGTACTGAAGTGCTTGTGAAGATTCTGCCAATATTTTGGCACATGCTGCTTTTCATTGCCACCATCTCTGGTCCTAGAGGTGCTGAGGGTTTCACCACGGGTGGAAGGTCTTCGAATCCAGGCAGAGCTTTGCCTAAGACAGCAGAATGGGGTATGATATTCCCATTACCTCTGCCACACCCAGGCAGGCGGTATGAGACAGCAGCAGCAGCTTCACTGCCCTCCACTGCCCCTCCTACTGTGCCAGCCCTGCAGGAATCTGTGCAAGAAGCAGCTTCTCCTGAAGCCATGACTGGGGACCTCGCCATACACAGAATAGTATCCCTGAGCTTCAAAGCTGCCCAAGGAGGGAAGGGAGGGGGCTCAGGGGGGACCTACAGGGGAGAAGGGAAGGTGTGTTCCTGGCGCCGCGGTGTCTCGTCATGGCTCTGCGCCTGACAGCTCAATGCATCTGCTTCCACTTGAGAACAATTTTCTGTCAGGTCGCTCCGCACCATTTCAGTGATAGCACAAACAGAGAGCACGTACGCCGCACTTGCCTGATTCCAGCTGATCCATAGAGGACCTTCCCGCGGTGCCCCCGCCGCCGCCCGCGCTGTGCCGTGCCATCTGCGCCCCGTGCACTTTCATCTCTTTGATTCTGCTCGCAGGCATTGTCTGCTCTACCAGACACGGTGCTAACAGCATTTCACGTGACAAAGTGCATGCCACTTCATACATCAAGATGCTAACTCACATGACTCTTTGTTTGTTTACCTCTTAATCCATTTATTGATCATTACTGGAAATTGCTACCAGAGCAAGAGTCTGCCCGGGGTACCCACAGAATGCTGTTTGGGAAAGGGAGGCATTAGCAGATGCACCACACAAGTTTGCAGTAGTTTGAGTGATTCATGTAGGTATTAGGACAGTTTACTTTTACTTTTTTTGGAGTACATACTGGGACTTTTTTATTGGAAGCATGGCCTTGAGTTACGGCATTGTATGTTGTCTGTGTTTATTAATCCAGCTTTATCTTTTAAGTAGGAAAGATCAATCCATTGCTATTATAAAAACTTTGCTTTCACAATGAAAAGCAAAAGAAGTAATTTGAAAACAGTGAGAATTTTCACTGTATGATAAATTTAGCTCCATGTTTTAGAGATTTCCTAAAAATCATGAAGTCATATTTTCTTACTTGATGTTCTGACCTGTCTTGGTCATCAGAGTAGCATTCTGGAGTGTTAATATGACTATTTCAGTAACTGGATCCCCTGCAAGAAATGTTATTGGTCTTCTCTTGTCAATATGATCAAAAATCAAAATGGTTGAAGGGAAAATCATAAACATATTAATAAATATTTGTACATAGTTTTTGTTGCTGTTTTAGTTTGACTGAAAATTTCAGCAGATTAAAAAAAAAATTTATATTCTACTGTTGATGTTTTATTTTAATGGAAATTAACCCTGTGTAGAAAAGCTTACTCTTGCATACTTCTCAAATTTTCCCTGACACAGTCCATATAGCAGTATTGTGAAATCTGTGCTCCTTGTTCAGAAGAAAAGTGTAAATTTCACTATTCTTCCTAGTGAGTTCTCTAAAACAGCCAAAGACTTTTTGCAGTTTTCTCCAAAAGTATTTTTCCCTAACTCACAAGAGACTTAAACACAGACTACCTTTCTGAAATACATTAACGTGTTACTAAAATGAATTTGTTTAAAAATCTAGTATTTCCATTAGAAAAAGAACAAAGTTTCTGGGCTATATCAGCCAAAGAGATGGTTCACCTTGACATCTACAGCTGTATGGGAATCACAATTACACAAGGAAAGCCTGTGCCCATAGAACATGCAACCATGATTTTCCAGGAGTTAAGTAACATACACCAGAGGGGGCACAGATTTGTTTTTCACTTGTTTAGAAGTAGCCTCATTGAAGATTTAAGAATTATAAGATGCAAACACGCTTGACTGAGAGTGGTTTTCTCTGGGAGTGGGGGCTGGTCACTCATCTACATGCGTTATGTTAACAATCATTTCTAAAATCCTATTCCATTAGGGGTTTGATTCTTTGTATAAAGGCTGTGTCATCAGGGCCTTGGATCTGTCTCTAAATCCATTAATTAGTGAGTGAATATCTCAACTATCAAATGATTTATTATCTGAAATCAATAGTCCATTGAGGATGTGTTTTTCCACAGACCTTTCCAGGACTGCTTAGCAACCATCCCCATAAACCAGGTCCACCAGAGGCATTATACCTTGCTCATGTAGGCACTTTAATATCAGCAATTTAGCTCTGCAGGTCTGAACTTCGGTTAGCCATTTTAAGGCCCTTGCTCTGTTAGCTGTTGTGTCTGCACAACTTGTTTTATTTAATTAGTAAAAGTTGAGAGAAGGTACAGGTATCATCAGCTACCTAATATTGCAGGAGTCCAGGAATGGTAGAAGCAGCAGATTGTCTGGCTACAGATGCAGAACAAGAGGGAAGGAGCATAACTATTTTTTTAATCCTCAAAAGCAGCCTCATAAATGAAGTGCTGCATCAGAGTGATGAACTCTGCTTTTCTGTTGTTTCCTTAGGTCACACTCAGCATCAGTCACAGCACCAGTCACAGTTATTCCAGCACGAAGCCCTGAGGGAGCAATGGGTTGCTGCTTCCGTGGATTACAGGCAATCACCTCCCCAAAGCCAGGACTAATCTGGGTATCAGAGTAATTGCACCCATGTGAACACTCTCCTAAAGACTTTTCCTAAGGCTTTCCCCAGCCAGCAGGTGTGTACACAGCACTCTGCTCACCATGAGTAAGCATCTCTAGCAGATTCAGCCAGGAAGCCCTGGAGAGTGTTTTGTGCCTCATACCAAATAACAGAGAGGTTTTAGCAGCACTGCAGGGCAGAAGTATTAAATATCATCTCAAAGAACAAAGAAAGAGACATGTCATAAACTATTGTGGGAGAGCTAAGTGATGTTTCTAGCTCCAGAGGGACATATATAACCCAGGAAGACTAATAACCCATGAAGTTAATTTCTGCTATTACTTCAAAGTGAAGTGCCCTTCTGTTCATAAAACAGGCAAAATCAAGAGGAGTTGCCCAGAGAGTTGTTGTACTGTTTTTCCTTTTTTTACCTCTGTTTCAGATGTATCACTGAAAAATTACGTTGTTGGACACATTTGCTGAAAATCTAGAATTCGAGATGACAGGCTGGTCTCCTTCTCTTAAGGCTTAGAACAATCTAATTGTTTAATAGCTAAGCAACATGTTTAATGTTTAAACAGTAAATCCCCTCTTTAGCTCACTCTGCACCAGGACACTTAGTCATTGAATTATTTCTGAGGCTGTGTCCCCATGCTGGCTGTCAAAAGTAGCCACTGTTCTCAAGCTTAGCACCTGTCACTGCCATGAATACAGAAATACTAATTTAAATGTTTAACTTCTGGGGCAAAAAAGTTAATGACTAAAAGAACGCCTCCACATTTAGCCTTACAGTGCCATCAGCAACAACGAGAATTTTCCTTTGAAAGCAGAGCTTGATAGATTATGGCAGATATGATAAACATATTTCTTAACACTTTTCCATGAGTTCAAGTGTTGAAATTGGAGGCTGAAGTGATTCCAATAGTGCTGTAGTCCTTGTTTACAACCCTGAAAACCTTTGAAGCTGAGAGGTGTAACCTCTGTTTGCAAAGGGCAAGGTAAAGACTGACCCAGTTGTGCTAAGCTACATTTCAGACTCAGTCTTTGCCACTAGATCAATGGCACAAGTGTGTTAAACAAATGTTGCTTTCAAAAACGCTGAGGAGTTGTGGATTTTTTCCCTGAAGAAGTTTAATTTTTTTAAAAAAAGTTACAATGTTTCTCAAGCAGTTCTGAAGCAAGCAAAAAATGTGTGGACGCTGTGCTCCGTCTTGAAGGAAATCAACCACCACCTTATTCTCAGTTAAGCACAGCCTAAACTCTGTTCCCCTCTCACCTACACAAGCTGGTTTGAATAGGTATTGCAGGTCACATTTAGGCCCTTGATAAGGACTTTTCTACGAGGACTCAGATCTTAAGCAGGAGTCTAGAAATATCTTCTGGGATGCCTACAGAATGCCATCCTGTGGCAGTGATGAAGGTCAGTTGATAACAGTAGCTAGAACAGCATTAATTTGTGGTATAGGGAGTTGTTCATCCCATGGCCTCTTTCTCATCTGTACCTTGTTCCTGACAGCCTCTTGTTTCTCCTCTTTATCCCAAGAACCCACCTGCAAAATACAAATGAAAGCACCCAGTGCTTCCTTGGGTCATCACTAGCTGCCAGGAACCATCCTTTAGCAAAGGCATAGAAACCTACCTCAGATTCTCTACAAACCTCAAAGCTGACTCAGTCTAGAGTAATGCTGTATGTATCCCAATGAAGCCAGGGAAATGTTCCTGAAAGCTGAAGTAACCCCAACACAAAGAAGGTGTTATGCAACTGTAAATTGCTGCAGTGGTCTGCCAGAGAAGTGTCTGTACACTTACTGATATTGTGCATGCAGGACTTAAATAGTAATCATATGTTAACTAGAAAAAAAAATAACCTATATTAGGTGGTAATTTTTATAGACTATATATAAATTTCTGTTAGGATTCAGAAAGATGCATTTCAAGAGTTGATTGATTCTTCTTTTCACTGGCTTTGTGTTTTGTTTGCTTCTACTCAGTTTTCCATTACTTATTTGTCTTTATGCAGCCTACCCACTGAAGTCAATTAGCCATTGCTTGCATCTCTTATGCCACTATTTTTTCACTGCAGAAGGTTCATAGAGCCTTGCAGAATCTTCAAGTGCTTATCTCAGCTGCTTGGCTTTATGACCAAAAGGCAGATAGTGTGAACACAGGTTTTCCACTTGACTTGGTGGAGTTTGGCTTTAAATTTTTCACAGAATGTTATGTGGACTTTGTTTTCAATAAAAATAAGTCCAGTTCATTGTTCCTATGATTCATGTGTAAAAATAAATCTTCTTCACATCTTCATATAATCCTGTCCTTGGGAAAGTTAACACAAACAATCAGGTAAGAAATAAAAGAAAATCATTCATTCATTCAAGAAGACATATCATGGGAAAGTCCACCTTTCCCACTGCTTCTTAAAGAGGAGGTGTGTTTGGTAGAATAGTCAGAGAGGCTGTGAGAGTTAGAAGAAAGTCTCTGATTTGAAGACACCCTAAATTTAGAGTCAAAAGGACTATAGTTGTTAAATTCTGTCTCTTCACTCCAGAGATAAAGGGTACAACATTCAGCTGCACAAGAAACCCTCCCCAGCCCACAGCCTGGATTTTGGCAATTCCAAAGTGGAGTGGCATCAGTGTGAGGGGTTAAGAGAGCAAAGCTGCAGTGCTTAGAGCATGTAGAAACCAGGCATCATTTTTTTTTCCTAGACAGAGCCTTCTCATTATTTCAAAGACAGTGTTATTGAACCCCATGACTCATTTAACATCCCAAAAGAGTATCAAGAAATACTCTTGTATTCTTGAGTTCAGTACAACATTTTCATTATCAGAGTTTTCCAAATGAAAAAAAAAAAAAAGTAATAGCAAAAATTGCTGATATTAAAGAACTTCTCAAACAATCTATATGGCATTTTAAACTGTGAAGATGCCTACAGGAACTTTCAGGAATAGAAAATGTGGACACTTCTTTGGAAAGATTTGAGAAGAGTGGAATTTTTTGTTAACAAACTAATGGTTTCTCACTGGTATAGAAACAAACTGAATACATTGGCATAATGAGGAAGATGTCAGATTTTCTTTGTCTCAGTGAAATTATTTCAGTTTACTTTCTCAGCATTTGACAAAATTTCAAATGCAAGATATACTTAACATACCACTGAAAAGATCTGATGAACATTTTCAGCATTGACAATCCTTTGGTAATCACAGGATCACTGGCTCCCACACCCCATACCCTCTTCAACTATCTATACTCAGGTTTTGATTATACTCAAATGTTAATAGTTTAGTAGAGAACAACTTTACTGCTTCTTCAATGACTAAAGTCAGCCTCTTTTCTTTTTGTATATATTTAGTATCTATATCAGTACATTTACACACAAACACACATGCACATATATATGCACATAAAAATGAATATGATTTTATTTATATTTTATATATCTTCCATGTAATTAGCTCTAATAAGCAATCCAATGTTTGATATTATTTTGCCCTTTTTCATGACTGCAAATCTTGCAAATAGAATCTGCTCTTGTATTTACAAATCATTTCAGCTCGGCATAGATACTTAAATGTTAGAGTTATCAACTTAATTGAAAGCATTTTAAAGTCATTAAAAAAGCAGTAGGATTTGATCGCACAATTATATATGGGCACCAAAACATGAACATACTTTTTAATCAGAGAAATGGCTACACAGGGGCCAAAAACAGCAAACAAGCAAAAAACCCTAGGAAGGGAAAAAAACAAAACAAAACAAAACAAAACAAACAAACAAAAAACCCCACAAGTAACAGAAAGCTACACCCTGAATAAAACCATCCTAAGCACCGTAGTAGAAAAGAGAAGAGGAATGGTAAAGTGTGTCCAATGCCTACAAGAACTGAACCTACTCATAGAAGCCATGTTAAGAGAGCGTTACTTTATTGAGAAGATTGTATCCATTTCCTTGTAATTTAACCTGCCTCTGATTACTTTCTTATGCAACAGTCTCTCTTGGAACATTGCGTCATGGAAAAAAAAGGTGGAGCAGTTACATTCACAGTCATTAACTACCAGTATTTTTTTTAACTCCTCCTGTGTTACACTCCGTCCATACCTTCTGAGGAAGGAACATACTGCCAAAATACAGAGTTAACAAAATTTCTAACACAACTTGCAACAAAGTTTATCACCTCTTGATACTTAGAAATAAGTAAATCCCCTTTTCCATTTGCAGGTGCCGTGGGAAATGCCAGTCCTGAGGAAAGGAGCAGAGGCTGTGTATCTGTCCTGTGCAAGTAACCTCTGCTTGTCTTGTGGTGAAGTAAAGTTGTCACATAAGTTTGGTTCTCATCTCAGCTAGACCAGCATGTTGGTGCCAGTTTTGTAATGGCAGCAAACACTATCCCGTAGTGTTTAAAATATACCAGAGCAGTTGTTTAACAGAAAAATCTTAGAGAGGAAAGAGGAATCTGCCGGACCTGTGTTTCCTACTGCAGAAGTCAAACACCTTGAAACTCAAAGCGTATGAAGTCCAGCAGTGAAGAGCTAACAAATGTTTGATCCTGCATGCAGTCCAGTCCTAGCAGCAGGATTCCCAGCCTAGCTCAGTACCACACATGTGAGCAGATGCATCCTTAAGGCAAAATAAATGAGCTTCTTAAATGAACATGGGCATGGAGCTCGTGATAGAGATGACAGAGCTGCTCTGATTCTAGATATTGCTTTTTTGGAGCCCATACTAGTGTGTTGGTACAGAACGAGAGTTAAAAGTATCAGCATGTTTTTTAGCAACTGCTCTCAAGTTCAGCCCTAGCATCACATAAAATGTGTTCAGATGCTGGTCTAAAAAAGACCAAAATCTCTTAAACCCCCTTCAACTGCTCAGAAAAATGTAATCATAATTTTATTTTTAGGGTGCCTCATCTGTCCTGTAGCAATGGCACCTCGGGATCAATTTAGGACTCCTGGAAAGCAGCAGGCTGTTCAGGAAGGCCAGCTTGTTGCTACGCAGGCCCATCAATCACTGCCTGTAGATGCTGCCTCCTAGAGCTGAGCACAAAACACTCCCCGCCCTGACAAGCTGGGCACACATCTGAAACCAAATGTGGTGGATTCAAATCCCACATTTGCACACAGCTACTATTAAAATATCACAGGCCAGCCTAGGCAGGGTGCCTCCTCCTTCATGGCTCATTGCATGTTCCTCTTTTCATGTAGATTTCCTTGCAGTGCTGGGATGGAATATGAGTTTTGACCTTTGCTAAGAAACTTGTAAGTGTGTGCATTCTCCAGGTATTTTCCAGTTACCTACTCACTACAGGGGAGTCATGGATGAGGATTTGGAGTAGATGACCTCCAGAGGTTCCTTCTCAACCACTCTGTCGTTCTGTGATGATAAGGGATTTTACCTATCACCTTTGTAGCTGTTGCCTCTCTGGGAGCATTAGATGAAGCCTTCTCTCCTGAGACTGAGACTCAGGATTTTCTCACCTGCACCACACTAAAATAGGATGAACAGAGAGATACAAATTGCAAAAATCACAAGGGTCAAAAGAATGGCAGGTTCAGATGCAGTTTTAGGAAACAGGCATAATTGTTATGATTCAGAGCTGGCACTGAACAGAGAAGTTGGCTTCCAACTCAGGAGGTCACTCAAATTCTGGGTTTGAACTGTCCAGTTTACCCTGAGAAATCATACCCAAATCCTTCTGAGTAAGGCCAAAACCAGAAAGTATGTAAGTCTCCTCACTGTAGAAAATCAAGCGATTGACCAAACCAGCAATTACTGCAAGATCCAGATAATCTCTATACACAGAGAGGAGAAGTTTGGGGCTGTTTGAAGAGAAAATCCTGCTTTTTTGAATTCAGCTGAAAAAAAAAAAAAAAAAAAAAAGTCTAAATCTGAGTATGATTTCACCCTACATTATGTTATTGCCAGTGTGATTTTTTGGTTATAGATAAGGATCAGCCAGGGTTTATTGCAAAGTTTATTTTGTAGTAAGCCTGTAGCAGTAATTAAAGTTCCAAAACAGTTTTCACATACTAGTAATTTAAAGAAAAGTACATCTCTGAAGATGTAATTTTCCATTTTTAATCTCTATCCAAAGATATTCATTAACTTTGAGCAAATTCCTGTCAAACAGTTATAATTGTATGAAAAAGATACTTTTTTAGATGTATAAAAAGATGACTGTTGACTTTTCCCTTTCTCTTCTACAAGATAAGCCAAAAGAGATGACCTCTGAAGACTGGTACACAAATAACAGGTCAGGAACTTGTTCATAAATACACTATAAAATTAAACTGGGAAATAACTAAATTATAAATCATGTATGCTGGGTAATAAGAATGCACAGTAGAAAGCAGCAATATTTTGATTCCTTTCAAGTCACAACCTGCTTTCTAAAATGATACCTGAGGTCACAAACCTAATAGATGTGGAAACTCAGTTTTAGCTCAGATGTCAGAGCTGATTTCAGCCTCAGTGCAAAAGTTGTAGCTATGTACAATATTACAAAAGTTCCTTCTATAATTATGTCAAGCAAACTAAAAAAAGAAATCTTACCACAAGGTAGGATAACAACTAGCAGAAAAACTTATTTTTTGTATAGAATGGTTCTATGTGCTATTATAACGTAGAATTAATTTACTTAATATATATATACTCCTCCAGGAATAGTCTTTTCTTGGTTTATATTTAGCACAGTGAGTGGGTATTTGATGTCCTTTAACATGTAGAGGTCTATGCAGGATGATGATATATTGAGGAAAAGAAATCTTTGATCTAACATACTACCCAGCTATACCTCATGTCCTGACCATTGTGCACAAAAGTTTGTCAGACTCATGCAGAGACAATATCCAGACATAATTTCCCAGCAGTCAATGAAGATCTTCACCAGGATAATTAATTATATATAGAAGTTACATCAATACTTCCTTCATGCCTGGCAGCATGTAGTTCTCGAAGTGGCAGCTATAAGTATTTGGCTTTACTCTGAAATTTGTATAAAGGCACCATAATATTTATGGCATCTATAATATATGCAAACTGGGATAGGTTTAAATCATTACATTTTGTGTATCCTGATATTTTTAAACTGACAGACCAAGTACACAATTAATATTTAGTTAATGATATCATATCATAGTGCACTGATGTATTATTTTGGGTTTTATATTTATCTATTTCAAAATAAGGTATTTCTTTATGTACATTTCCTAGTATTTATAAAAACCAGAATGAACTTAGTATTTTTCCCTCCTTACACTTGCAGAAATCATTCTCTACAAATCCTGAACAAGAATACCATAGTAGTTACTAGTAAAATGTCATTAAGAATATCCATTTGTCTCTTGTGAGAAGGATGTTTTAGGCACAGCAGTGGTTCTGTAAAGTACACTTAAAAAACACTTCTCAGGCTCTGGTGCAGGCATTATCAAACTAAAATACCTGAACTGGGAGGAATTCCATCTTGGTGATCATAGTCAGACCTACCATAACACCTGACACTGAAGAAAACCAATGCTAATTTCTATCACTGTGGTTTGTTTAATACTGAGTAGTCCTTAGCAAAGGCCCAAGTCTGAAAAAATTAAGGACATACTACTTCCATTTCCACAAACTACTTAGCTCTTAATGGAAGCTTTCTTATTGATTTCAATAACTTTATTCATATGGGTTGAATCCTTAAATGCTTGGCTCTAATGAGACTCCTCCCAACCTTGAAGTTAAGCATTAAGGTCCAGATCCTTGGGGGTATTTACGTGTTTAATTATTTTCCTGTATCAGAACTAGCCCATAAAGACACGTTCCAAATTCTTGGTCATAAAGGCATGACAGTTCCTAGATATTTCTTTCTGCCACAGGCAGCCTGCCAACTAGAAAGCTTCTTTGCCTCAAAACTTCAGGAATACCGAGAGTCGGTCTGGCATGGGGAACTGGTCATGAAATTCAGGTCATGTAATACATGGAGGGACAATGTTTTCTTTTGGTGATATAAACTCCTGGAAGGCACTACAGCACTGCAAAAAACCCAGACCTCCCTTCTGTGTTATGTCCTGTGTCTTTATGCCAATGGTTTTTAATCCCACACCAAAAAAAAAAAAAAAAGAAAAACAAAACAAAACAAAAACAAACAAACAAACAAAAACCACCCAAATTTTCTAAAAGTATTTTTTAAAAAGCAACTACCCTGACAAGGTCTCTGACTTCAGTGGGTGTTAAGTGTGGGTGTCAGTCTTTTTCATATTCAGCCTGAAAGTTGTTTCTTCATAGCACATCTTGCTTTTTGTTCTTTTGATTTACAGCAGAGATTTGAATGTGTCACCTTTCCTTTTTGCCTCTTTAAACACATTGCTTAATTCCATCAACAGAGGTCACTGCAGCTCCTTTCCTCTTTGGTGAAAGCATTCCTCTTCCAGCAGATAAAGCATAATTAATGCTGTCATCTAGCAGAAGTTTAGTTTATCCATCATTTTAGAAACAGAAAAATTTGTACAGGAAAATTGCACATAGTGGAAGGTTAAGCCCAACAGATCAAAACAAACTAAAACAAAACCCCATCAAAAACAACAACAAAAATAATTAAATGAGCTCATTTGAGCTTTGGAACTTAACCTAATCCATGCAAACTTGTTTATATGAAGTTTTGAGGTTGGTCACTACATCTATCTTTCTTTACATTACCTAGGAACAAGACATGTAAATCTGATCTTGGCACCAGATTTTCTAACTGATCTGCAGTTCCTGGTAAATCGGTATCAGGCATTCCTACACTATGGAAAAATAAGAAAAAAGCTCCTGAAAAAGCTCCTTCAAATTGCTAAGACTTTTGTCAGCAGTCATCGCTTTCATTTGAATCTATGTTTGCATACTTCTGAAAATGATGAAGAATGATTTTGGAATATTTATCATTAAGTGGAATTCAAGCCAAAGGGTCCATCTGAGGCTGCAGTAATGTGAGCCTTGCAATTTTCTGTTGCTAATGCCATTACAGCTGACAGAGCCAAATACACTTGCAGACAGAGAGTCTTTTAGAAATGTAGAGAATATGGGAGTTGCACACAGTGAGATATAAAGATATATATATATAAACATATATGTGTATATCTATATTTATATCTGTGTATATGTGCTTTGTGTGTACATGTGGAAATAGCTTAATTTATTGAGGAGGAAAAGAAGATTTGTCTCAAAGCTAAAGCAGTCATAATGCCTTTCTTTGAAAGGACACTTTTCTTTCCTAAGTGCCAAAAGGATCGGGTCAGTGGAATATTAATTCAGGCACAGTGAGCTGCATTCACGTGTTCACCACTAAGGGTGTCTGCACATGGGCTGGGTGTCCAAGCAATCACTGGAGTCAGTGGAGGCAGAGTCACTGCAAGGCAGCCACCCACATGTTCAATCCATTTATGCCCCAAGTGCCACTGGCTGCCTTGAGCAGATCCCCACCAATTTCAGCCCCAGGGGTTCTGTCCAGCTGCCCTAAAGGTGCCTCAAGGGGCTTCTCTAAGCTCTGGCTGCTGATCCAGGGAGCAAAAAGCTTCTGTGGTTCCTCTGCTGAACATGGCAACTTGGATGGCTTTTGGCATCTCTATATGCCTTAGTCCTGAGTGTCTTTAGCCCTAACAGATTTGTCCTAGTTCTAATCCCTGTGCCAAATATCTCCAGCTTCCCATCCCCATCAGACCAAAATGGAAGAGGAGCAGCTTGCAGGAGTTTCTGTTCCATTTTCCAAGAAAAAAGCGTGGGTTTGCCCTAGTATATTCACTTTCTGCCATGTCACCAGCTTTTGGAACTCAGCAAAACATGGAGAACATATATAGTTTTTTGAAAGGAACAACAGTGAATGAACAAGGGGAAAATGAATGAATTTTTTTTTTTTTACATTACATATATTTTATATATATATCTTAAATGTGGCAAAAATTTATGATGTTTTAGGACACCTGGGTGTCTGTAAGCAGCAAGTCCTGATGTCTGGCTTGAAGCAGTGCATAAACAATTTCTGTGTGAATTGTTTTCTTTTTTTGTGGTGCGAGATGAAAGAAAAGTTTCATCCTCTTCTTTTTTTCCTTTCTGTAGGTTTCGGTCACCTAAAAGCAAAAAGGGAAGTAAAGGTAGGCTTGGGGTCAAGGAACCAATGTCTCTTGTTTCTGGCACTGTTCCTGTGTTATGTGTACACACAGCTCAGTTTTTTGTGCAAGTTTCTGTACCTCACACACAGGATGACCACTCTGGCATAAATCTCAGGATGCCCTGGCACTGAACTGTCTGTTCTTTGTCTTCATGCAGCACCACAGCAAATATTATCAATATCCATAGTGATGTAATATTGAAACTGAATATATGTGGGTAGCTGACTTTCATTTACATATTGTTTTCTCATTCAGTCCAAGCTTCTGTGATGGGAAATTTACTGTCCTGGTTTGGGACAAATTTGGAAGGGAACTTCCAAAGGGATGATTTCCTAAAGGGCAAAATTCAGCAGCCTTTCCACCTATCTGTTCAGAAGATAACCTCCTTCGAGAAAAGTGGAAAAAACTGTTTATTTAACAAAGTATTCACAAGCATAAAAACCGAATAATATTAAACAATAAAACCTCTCACTGTTCTGAAGAGATGTCAAATTCAGAAAGTCCTTCTGTAGTTCAGAGAGAGTCCTCTGTGGGTGTTTCTTGGTGTTTCTCAGTCCCTCTGGTGCTGGAATGCAGTGTCCTGGAACCCAGTGGGCCACAAGTGGGAGCTCCTGGTGTTTTTTCTGGGTTTTCAGTCCAGGGCAGGGATGAACAGTTCCAAGAAAAAGAAAAGCCACAGTCCAGGAACTTCTCTGCCTCAACTTGCCAAAAAAACAACTAAAAGCAGAGGAGAGCTCTCTCCCACTGTCCATGCTACAGACATCACAGTCCATGAGAGCAAGCTTAAGCTCTTATCTCTATGTTTTGAATACAGCCACAAACAAAATTCCACTGCTTTTCCTTCTCCCCCGCTTCACTCCCAAATCTAGGGTTAAAAGCACAGAACTCAATATCCAGCATAAGCAGAATAGATGGCTGGGAATACAATTCAGCACCCTAAAGTCACCCCAGGACATTTACCCATAAGTAAAGTCATGATTATAACTATCTAAAGGGTTATAGGGTTTTTTTCAAGATATCCTAAAAAAACTAAAAGTCCTTTTTTTTCGACATTCATACATAACTCATTACTTTCAGCCCTTATCACTGCTGATGATTCATTAGAGCAAGGAGCAAATGGTACTAGGCTTAGTACCAAATAATGACTCTAAATTAATACCTGGCACAGGTGCCAGCAGTTTAACTTCAAGCATCTTTTATGATAATTTTATATTTAGCAGGTTACTGATGAGAAAGAAGTGAGCAGATGTCTAATAATCTACCTGTGTTTGCCCATGTAAAAGGGATGCTGCAGATGACTAACACCTGTGCCCACAGCTCACTGTGGCTATTCTTGACAGATACTTCTTTTTTTCTAGGCTTCTCCCACAAGAATGCTAGAAAAATAAGTAAGGGATGATGTTCAGTTTGAGTGTCTACTCCTGACCAGCTGTTCACTGTTGGTGTGGCTGCAATCTGCCCTGCCAAAGAAAACTCTGAAAAGCAGAACTTGACATTGTTTTCTTCAGTCCATGGCACTTTTCTTATGATTGCGAGGTAGTCAATTTTTTTTCCATAAGGATAGGTGGGCTAGAAAAAAATAAGGATCAATCACTTTTGAAATTTAACACCTGTGAAAACAAACAAGGAAAGAAAAAGGAGTTTCACTTGTGATTAACACTGAGAAAGATTCTCGAAAGGAAATTAACTAGGCAACTTAGCTCAATAGACTTCTAGTTATTTTAACTGGTTCAGAATATTACTTATATAACCTAACACCCCTAATTAAGGTTCTTACATATAGTGAGTTTGGCAAAAAAAAAAAAAAAAATGGCCAACCTAAAAAGCAAACAAAATATAAAGATAAGATAATCTGTTTTTCATCTCTCAGCATTTGTGTTTTATGCATATATGTAAATAGAAAAATTTTTAAGGAGTACGTATGAAAAAGGAAGCTTGAAAATATTTGTTGCTATTTTCCAGTCACTCACAGGCTTTTAAATAGTAGTTTCAACTCATGTATTACAATAAAATGTGGGGGGTTGGGATCTAAGTTTTTGGGCTGCAGAAAAAAAATTGAAAGTGTTAGTTCTCAAAACTGACACACAAGCAAGAAAATAAGGAACATTTCATGATTTTTTTTTCATCTTCTGTTACTTATAAGTTGTGTTTTGCATCCACAGCAATTTGATGGTTTCCCCTACAGATATCACTGGTCCTCTTTCTTTGACTACCTCTCTCATAAATACGAATTTCATCCTTCTCACATTAAACATGATCGCTATAAGCCTCTCCAGCCTGAAACTCTGACCTACTTTCCTGAATCTCGTATAACTTCCCTGTGCTGCTCTGAACACAGCTGAGCTTTTGTCATTTAAGCTGGTGTACTTCCTTGGCACATGCACAGCACTAAATCAGTTCACAAAGAACTCCCACTGGGACATTTGCTCTTTTCCATCTGTTCCAGCTCCTTCTCTCTGGCTTCGATAGACCCATGCCTGCTCCATTCACTGGAGTTTTGAGCCATGCTATGAGGGGAGTTGCCTCCCCCAGCCCCTGGTTCTGCATCCTTTGCAGTGTCTTCCCCTAGTGTGACTCAGAAACTCTTTTGGGTCTTTCACAGCCTCCTTCCCTATCCTGCTTGCTGGCATTACCCTGTAACCTGCAGTTTTCCCCGTGGGTGCTGAACAGATGGCAGCAGCCCTTACTGCTCAGGGGTGGGCACTGTTGTCCCTTGAAGAAAGACCACTACAAGGCCTCCTTCCAGTGCACCCTGTTAACTTGTATTTCTGGAGGTCACAACCTGGATGCTCCCTGCATGAGCTGCTCTCTTGTCCTGATTGCTGGCACTCCTCTTGCTGCTGCATCCTTCTCGCTAAGCTCTCTAAGGGAGAGATTCTCCTTTTACTACACATTCTTACTCTCCAGGAATGTTAATTGAAAAGCAATAGCTGCAGCAAGAGCAAAAAGATCAAACAGCTTATAAAAATACAATAAATACGAAAGTACTGCCAACTGCTCACAACATATTACTGACCTCAATAAATTCCTCCCTTTTTCTGCAATATTCTGTTTGACCACATTTGCTTTCACTACTAAAATACATTCTCATTATGACTGTTCTAATTTTTCTCATTAATTAACAAGTTCTGTTCAAGTTTTTCTCATTGATTAACAAGTTCTGTTCAGGTGTGAGCTGGTTTAGGCTGGGATAGAGTTAATTTTCTTCATAGTATCTCGTATGGGCCTGTATTTTGGATTTGTGCTGGAAACAGTGCTGATAACAGGATGTTTTTGTTATTGCTGAGCTGTGCTTACACAGAGTTCTGTGTACACAGAACACAGACCTGTTCTGCCTCCCACCCCAACTCACCAATGAACAGGCTGGGGATGCCAAGACAGCACAGTAAACCTACTGACCAAAGGAATATCCCACACTGTGTGGTGTCATGCTCAGCAATAAAAGTTGGGGAAATGGGAAGGAAGGGGGGGACAGTCAGAGTGATGGTGTTTGCCTTCACAAGTCACTGTTATGTGTATGGGAGCCTGCTTTTCCTGGAGATACCTGAACCCCTGCCTGTCCATTAGATGTGGTCAATTAATTTCTTGTTTTGTTTTGTTTGTATGGATGAGTTTTGCTTTACTAATTAAACTGTTTTTATCTCAACCCACAAGGTTTTCCTCCAGTTCTCTCCCCCATCCCACTGTGGGGGAGTGAATGAGTGGCTGCATGGGGCTGAGTGGCGAGCTGGGCTTAAAACCACAGCATGGTGTATCTGCTATTTTCTCTACTGTGAAAGGTAAAGGTTATTCATTATTATTCCTTCCTGAAACTCACCTGTCCTTCTCTATCCTCCTGCCCAAGGAAATAGTCTTAATTTTCTGAGCTCTTATTTCCTCTCTGGATTTTGAATAATAATCTTTGCCTTCTGGGCATGAGTTTCCTGTGCCAGTTCACCTTAAATCAGAGTGAAATTTAAATTCCTGAGTAACTAGCACTGTACCAGCCTAAAAAAACAAACAAACAAAAAAAAAACAAACCCACAAATCTTGAATTAACTTACCTTTGTAAATTATCAGCACAGGGTTCCTGGATGTGACCCAGGTTAAAGAGTTTAAGAATGCCCTCACACTGGATTTAAATTCATGCCCTAAACCATGTCAGCTTTCTTTACGGTGAGGCCTGAATGCCTATGGGCATGGATTAAGTTACTTGTAATAAGATATTGCTGTAGTTATTGCTATTTAAAATGTAATGTGCTTCTTTCAGGAGAATTTTTTTGTTCACAAGTAAGAAATAACTATGAAAAAAATAAAATATGCAACATTATATTTTGGAACATATTTTATATAGGCATCTGCAGTGTTTCTTCTTGGCTGATGGCCAGCAAAGCCATTAACAGCAACTAATGGCACAGAAGGAAATTTTCTTCCAGTACTATTTACTAATTGCTAGGAAAGAAAACTAAAAATAGACTTTACAAGTTTAGGAGCCAGACTGCAAAATCTGAGAGCACTCTATTAACTTCTAGCTCCTCTACAGCTTTACACTCTCTGAAGTTCTGGGTCACTGATTTCATCAATGAGAAGATTAAGAATGAAGCAAAGGAGGAAGATTTGACTCCATCTATGCACTAATTGTCTTAGTATTTTATTATTTTTCTCTAGTCCTAATATAAACCCATAATTAGAAACTGAATGTTTTGCTCCCTATTTCTGATGGGTAATCATACAATGCTCTACAACTTCTACAATATTTAAGGAATTTAGGAGTCAATTTTGAGCATGTCTGTCAAACATACATTGGCCAAAATGCACAACCTCCTCTTTTTCATATGGTATGTCTAGTCCCTTCTCATGCCATTCCTGACATCTCATTAATCCTTGTCTCAGAGGGTTTGTCTTTGTCCAGTTCCCCAAGACAATTTGTTGATTAAATCTTCTTAAAGATGAAATGCTGAATTTGCAGCTCACAGTAATTCCTCCATTAAAGCTGTATCTCATGAGAGAGACATCTCCCTTGGAAGATGAGACACTATCCCTTCTCCACCTTCTTTTCAGATTTCCACATTCTCTCTGTCCCCAAGGATTGCCAGCAGTTCAAATCACGCACCAGCCAACTTCAGAGATCCTAATTCCCCACAACTCTGCCATGCAGAAGCAGGTTTCACACCTCTGTGGCCTAAGACCATATCATATGGGTACTAATTTTGCCCTCAATTAAACATCATGTGGCAACCGTGTGGCTCACGGTGCAATTTAAGATCTGAGTTTGTATAACACTTTCCTTTAATATCATGTTTTAATTTAGATTTACGATATGTCAATATAACTTGCTGTAGGACTGAGATCTGGCTCAAGGCTTTTGTTTAAAAACACTGTGGAGCACTTCCTTCTTTGGTGGAGCTGGGTTTATTTGTTGATTTTCAGGTACAGAGCTGTATTTCATTGCTAATTCGGTATCGGTACAGAAGAAAAATCCTCCCTTGTTTTAATAATGC
Organism: Pycnonotus jocosus; assembly: GCA_013400435.1. NCBI lineage: Eukaryota > Metazoa > Chordata > Aves > Passeriformes > Pycnonotidae > Pycnonotus > Pycnonotus jocosus. The sequence continues at coordinate 59,712 of VWYP01027660.1, read as the reverse complement.
ACCACTGTTTTCATAAAAGGAAGTCATATAATTTCTCTGGCACAATAAGGAAATACAAACAGATCTCAAGTTCCATAAAGCTTTGTATAGTTTCAGTACAGATGATTCATTATAACCTGCTAAGCATAGAAGCTGCAAACATGAGAAAATGGGGAAAGGGGCTTGTAGGGTTTTCTTCCTCTGGCAGTGCTTTTCAAGTTTGTTAGTTTACCTGTCCATTCTACCATTCTACCTGTCCTGAATCAGAAATGCTTTGTAATAAATGTGAAATCATAACTTACAGAAACAAGATCTTTTATAGACCAGGACATACAAGCAATACCACCAATACAAAAGAGAGAAATATGCAGGTAGGACTGCTGTCTCTAATTCTTGAATTTCTGACTCTCAGAGTAGCATTTACAGTCTTTGAGCTGGGCAGCTAAGCAAGGTCTGAGTGAAGGAGAGAGAAGGAAACTTGACAAAAACATGACTGAACTTGGTGCATTTCTTAACTGTAGATTTGACATTAGTGCAGCTGTAAGGGTGAATTTATGGGCTTTTGGACTCAATTAATCTCTTGGGATAAAATCCTTTCAACTCTAGTGCCAAGACACAGAAAACAGTGGCAATGTTGCTTCCATTCTGCAGAAAGGAACTTCAGAGAAACTAGGTGTCTGAGACTTACCTAAAATTGCTTAAGACCATATTAGTTGCTTCTCCTGCTGCTAGGGAGACCCACCATTGAGAGTGAGCACACAGACCCACTTGGAAGGGAGCTCCATAGAAAGGCTGGGAGGTCAAGTGCTGTAGCCCACATCCCTCTGGTTATTTCTGCTTTTTTTTAAGGAAAAGCTTCTCTGTACAATATATAGGAAGAAACACTGCTAAAAGCTGGGAGACAAACACAGGACCTCTTTTTCCTGCTAGCCACCAGGCTACAGCATTAGGCTCCCTCTACCTTTAATCCCAGTTTCTTGCCTCCTATCTGCATTGCTGGTCCAGCGGTACCGTGAAAAATGGTGCATGTATTTGGGCACACAAGGTGGGAGTCGGGAATGGAGAAGTTAGATACTTTACAAGGAAGCCTCCCACCGGCTGAATCACAAAAATATTGAGTATGTTCTCACCATTCCATGCTTACAAATAAAATCCTGACAGCACTCCTGCTTGGAAACTCCTCTGGATTTCTACATACAAGGATACTTCCTTAATTCATCCAAAACAACTGTAGGGGACTGATAGGAGCCTATATATTGAAATTGATTTAAGTAGTTGGAGTCATGGATCATCACAGTAGATGACTTCATGCACTTCTGCAGAGCCAAAACCTGAGTTACCAAGAGGTTCCCAAGGGCCGAAAATGTCCACTGAAAATCCTTTTGACTTAAGATGTTGCTTAGGCATCTTCAGTGACATTTTTTACATGCCCTAAAAGATGCCTTTCTGTTTTTAACTTTTTCCCAGAATGCAGCTGCTCTGAAATGAAAAGCTCTATGCAGGTTGAGGTAATCAATCTGTGCATGCACACGTCAGGGATGCCTTCATATATTTCTATCTTTTGGATGCAGACCATGGTATGAAACAAAGGCAGTGTCAGCTTCCACCCACAGCATCGCATACACCCAGCTACTGCTGTTTAAATCCACACCCAAACCCCTACAAATATCATGTTTTCCTCTTTCCTGCAGTGTTTTGTTGGAAAGAAAGCTTGATATAAGCACATAAGAATTTGAGTCTTCTCTGAGCCACTAAGTACCTTAATACAACCCTTGAAAGTGATACGAGAACAAGTACACCTGTCCCCAGAGGAAAATCATAGTTTGGTTCATATAAAAGCTTTGTTATTTCTTTTGAAGCAGTGCACCAGGGGCCCTAGAGATGCAAACACTGAACTTCTCTGCTCCTCATATAACTAATGGCCTGGCTGGTGCCATTGTTTCTGTCTCTTCTTCTGACTCATACTCCTCGACTTCTCTGACAGTGAACCAAGCCTGTGGCATTGGAGCTAGATTGTCTGCTCTGGTGAAACGATGACGGCTGATTGAATTTCCTCTTCGACCTGACAGATTGGAAGGACCTGCTGCTCTATCCAAGTGTGCCATTGGAATCAGTTCTTGGTGGTGCTTTGCTTCGGGTGGCCGTAGTCGGGGCTGGGATCTTGATATTAATGGGAATGCCACATCGGAGCCACTGCTATGCTGATCTAAAGAAAAATAGACAAATAATTCATTTTTTAAAGAAGAGAAAAAAGAAACACCGTGGTATCAGAAAAGAGAGATAAAGGGCATTCAATACAATACGCTGGAACTGGAGCATTTAAAATAATTATTATTTAATAAAGAAGCAGTCAAGAACTAAAAATAGACCTAATTTCTAATTTTCATCTCAAAGCTGATGTTTAAAAGATTTTATTTACCTTATTTCAGCTCTGAAACCCTAGAAGATAAGCGCATTCAGCTACCTTTTGATATCTCACAGACCTTCTCAGTGCCTTCATTGCAAGGGTGAAGGGCAAGAGTGAAATGCAAGAGTGTTCTTTCATGTAATTTGAATTTTACTCAAATTTCACAAGTGTACTTAATAACATGGTTAAAAAGTGTTTTTAAACCCACAGCACAAAACGAAACTGTGACAAAGGAGGAAATCCTGGTCCATCAAAAACCAAGTTTGCCAATGACCTGTGACTAACAAGTGGGAAGAGAACAGTTTCCTCTGAAACCAGGGGTGCTTTGATTACTTTGGGTGTGTCAGATCTGCTCCTACCAGCTTGCTTTGCCAAAGTTCATTGTAAAAATTTGTCTTCAATAGGCCAATAACTGGTATTCTCATCCTGCTGAGTTTCTAGAATATACTTTTTCACTTGTCTCAAAGCTTCTTGTAGTCTAACTACACAGTAGCAAAGTAGTTAATGTAAGAAACAACTCCTAACAATCTAAGCTACGAGGTTCTGGGATACAAGCACAAAGGTCTATGAACAGTACAATTAGTCCAAATCTTCCTACAATTAAAGTGTACATGTATTGACTATGGTCACAGAGTCACAATTTAACAAATTATTTCAGATCCATAACTATGAAAGTATTTTCAGCTAATGTTTATTTCACAGTTGGCAGAGTAAAGCACTGCCACTCACAGGCCATGTGAACATACTACACCCCAAGCAGGATAGGATTTCTCACATTTGCAGGGCTTCTACTGAGCCTTTTAGGAGCATCACTGCTACAAAATATGAATGATATACACTGGCAAAGAAATAATTCATAAAATCATCGGCTTTAAGATCCCATACTTCCAGCCCTCCTGCCATGAACAGGGAACCTTCCACCATTCAGATGAGGTTGCTCAGACCCATCCACTTGAGCATGAACACCTTCAGGAATGGGGAGTCCATAACTTGTCTGGGCAACAACCTCTCTGGATAGAGATGTATATGAGAGGTAGGAAGAGCTGATTGGTGACTTAAGGATCTATCTGCGGTCATTTCTGACCTTTTAGTTACTAAACTTTCTGCATATGCTATATATAAGGCCTAAGCCAAGCTTGCTGGAAGATATTTTTTCCAGAAGGTTTACCAGGTATAGATAGAAGAGGTGACATGTATCTCTGAAAATGCATATGTGCATATATGAGGTTGTCACTCTAATTCCCTACGTACTGGGTACTTCTCTTCTTAGTTTCCAAGTGCAATTCATCTCATCCAAACAGTTTATCAGAGGACTTTAGAGTGGCCTTTTCCTGCTGAAGACACTTAAAGTGGTCTTAATGCTACACGATGGCCCTAAGGTGGGGCAGAGGCTGGACCAAAAAGTCTACTTATTTGGATAGATTAGAAGGCAGGGTTTAAATCCAGGCCTATCTATTAGAAAAAAAAAGTACTTGCATTCACTGCCTCAGGATTTACCTCTCTCACCACTAAAATAATACACCTCCTCCTATAGCATCATTTGGTCCCTTGAAAGTATCTGCAGTGATTTTAGGTCTGAGGCTGCTGTGTGGAATACTTTAACTCTTTTAAAAAGACACATATTTCCTGTGAGGATGTGCTGATAAACAGGCAAAAAAAAATCCCCTTGAGTAACATTTATTTTTCCTTCTGAGTAGATCCTATGGGTTTCTGTTTTGCTGCCATCTTGTGTGGGTGCCCATACAAGGCCTTGAATGGAGTGTTTAGGGCAGGAACCAAAGACAGTGAAAGGAAGAGACTTGAGAAGTCCAGGAAGAAACAAGTACAGGAAAATAAAGGGAAAAGAAGATAAAAAGGGCCAGTCAATACATATGTCCAGTAATGCCCTGCACTTGATCAACACAGTCTGTCTTGTTTTTTCATTTGATTCCACTTCTGACTGTGCTCCTCTATCAGCAGCTCCCCATGCTGTGTGCTTGTCTGTGTGGAGGCCTGAGTGCCAGCAGCTGGAGGGACTGGGGTGCATCTGTCAGTGCAAAATTGCTGGCAATTATCAAGCCAGAGTAGCCATTAATTAGGGTGAGAGGCTTGAGAACTGCCTACTGGAGCAACCACAAATCCAGAACAAAGACTGAGGAGGGCAGAAGGTCTGTAGGTTGGCTACTGGAGGGAGCAGGATGTCCAGAGCAGTGACTGAAGAGCCCATGGAATCTGAGGTTGCTGCTAGTAAGACCATAATGTGGACTGGGTACCAAAGAGACAGGTTTTCATGTGTGTGTCACTGTGTGTGAGGCAGGAGGAGACCAGGGGGTCCAGGAAGTTGCTCCAGGGAAGACTGGCTGCCCAAGGCCAGCTACTGGAGGGTCCTACAATACTTGAGGTGGAGTGTGAGACCATGTCTCTGTGTGCATGTGTGTACATTTGTGCACCAGCAACTACTATGGGGCTCTGTCCCCAGGGACTTACATGCCCAAGTGCCACCAAATGTGCAGACAGAACTTCCAGGGCCAGCTACTGAGCAGAGCATGTATCTCAGGCCAGCTACTGAAGATTCAGATAGCATATATGTATTTATAATTTCTCACTAACAATCTATCAGCCTCATCAGCCAGAGAGGGGCCAAGGATGAGGCCATCAGTGCTGTTTGCATTTGTGTGAGCCCTGTGCTATATCTGTGCTGCTTTCTCTGTCTGGCTGGGTACACAAGCACTGAATTTTGGTGTGAGGCTGCTTGTTGAGAATATCTGAGCAATGTTGCTACCTGCAGGACCTGGGGGCATGGAGTTCCATCTCACCTGGACTGGGCTACAGTTTCTGCAAGTCATACTAATTTTGCATCCAGCTGTATCTGTGGGCCTGCTGGGAACAGATAATTTGTGTTCTTGAGCTTGGCCAGGTGGAACTGCAGGGATCACAGGAATATTTGTTCAAGAGGGAAAAAGAGAAAAGCAGGAGGTACTGGAACAAAACAGAAACTGCTGCAGTAATGATCGTATAAACAACACAGATAAAACAGAAAGGAGAGAAGGGTGTAGCTCATTTAAAGAGGCCGTTGGCTTCCATGGGAGTGTGCACATAGTACTGTTAAATCCACCAAACAACTGGCCAAGTTTCTTTCACTACTGGAGTAAGATACAGAGTAAAGCACTTCCATTACCTGTAAAAGTCACATGCCTGGCTCTTCTTCTAGTGGGCTGGCGTGGGCCCTGGGGCAAGGACAGGTAGCGTACCTCCGTGGTGTTAACCTGTGTGGGAGACAGAAATGTGTCCAGTTCCTGTGACTGCCTCCACCTGGCACTTATTTGGTGAAACTCTTTGGTAAAGAGTATGGCAGTATGCTGCACCCTCACAGCTAAATTTTGAGAGATATGAATAAGATCAATGCCTGGTTTGGATGGTTGAACTCAATGTCAGCTCCAGTGAGAATATCTGTCTGATATAACAGCCAAAGTGTTTTTTTACTGCCACCAGAGAAAAATGTGTTCTTCTAAGATTCATCTTTCTTGTTTCAGGTGAAAAATTTGAATACAACTAATCTCTCCAACGAGAACTTATTTATCTTCCTTAACCATGATTATCTCAGCAACAAATGTCTGTTCTGTTCAATGCCTATCTTTAGTCAGACAAATCTCTTACTGACTGAGAGCCCAAATCATCAACATGCCAGAGGATTTGCATGAGGCCTTTTTTTGCTTACACTATACTTTTGCACATGCAAAATCAATGCAAGTTACATTATTTTACTACATACAGTCAAATCAGCTGATTTCTGACCAATGTATAGAGATGGGACATGAAAACTTTGCAGCTTACATGCTAAGTGAAGCTCCTTATTCTTAGGCACTGCATGAGCACACGGGGAAAATAACCATTTTAATTACAGCAAAGAGCACATTAAAACTAGTGTCCTTACAGAGAAGCAGAGGTATTTTTACATAAATAGTAGATGGAAAATAGGATAACAGGTACCGGTCTACCCCAAGGCAAGCTGTTTCCCTTCCTGCAACTCTGCCTCAGGCTGTGTTCCCGACGGATGAGGATTTCCTGCGCTTGTTTCTCACTCGTGTTAGTAGGAAGATTGTGCCGGTTGTATGCCGGTGCCTGAAACAGAAAATGCAGCCAGCTCATTTTCCTTGCATTTGCAATGTTAATCAGTCTGATCAGTCACAGGGCCAAGGGAGCATCTGCCTCAGCTCTGCCACCAACCTAACACAGATCTCCTTGGTACCACAAGGTAAAATGCAGCCATGCACAAATCTCACTGCTGCAGAGCAAGATGGGAGGAAGTATGAACACAGCTCTAGGTCTCAGACCTCAAGGGCTGCATTTTGATGCCATTTTTGATAGACTCTTGCCTGCTCAAAGTGCAGGCAAGTACCTAAGAAGGCTGTTATCACCTCCGGGCTTGTCCTGTCTTTGTCATCTCTTTTCTCATCTCATCAACTGTAGTTGGGAGCTATAGATATGAGGCAGGTCCCAAGAAAGAGATAACTGGTTAACTCAGCTCTGAGCTTTAGTACTAATATTACTGAGCCTGGAGCAAGCTTCAGATGCACTCAGGAAAAAAAGAATGTATCTCCAGAACGAGATGCAGAGCTGAGTTTCCTTTTCCTCGGACAAACCACAAATTAATGTTACCCTAAAACTGAGCATCATTTAACACAAGCTTTTTAGATTATCACACACATCTAGAGAAATGAAGGAAAAAATTATCTATCTTAAAGAGAAAAATTCACTGAAGTTTATAAGCCCTCTTAAAAAATAGAATCTGATATCAGTTTCATTTGCAAGGGTCCTTGTAAAGTTGGTTCGGTGAGCAAGGGCTTTTCTGAGCTGAAAAGAAGTATTAGGAGTGGCATGATTTTCCTTCCAATCTTTCATTTCCAAAAGCACACCATTCTCAATACTACATAGGAAATGACTGGCACAAATAGTCATTACTGTAATTGATTTTGAAGAGAGAATTCATTTCAGTGAGCAAAGAGATAACTATAAATGCAAATTTTTGCTGGTAAGGTAAGAAATTAATATCATAAGGATAATTAGCCATGGCAAATCAAACAATGTTAGGAATTAATAACATATTAATAATGCCACATTTAAATGAGCAGGCCCTAGCATTTTCTAGTACATGTGTGTTACATGAGTTAGCATTGTTTATCGGCACAATTTCAAAGTTACTGCAATGTATCCTCTACCACTCATCGCTGTGGGTGAGCTCCCAATTGTCTATTCAGTGCCCCAGACTGGATTAAGCAAATGCCATGCCCTGGGCTGCATCAGGGTCACTATGAATTTCTGCAAAACAAATCCCCGCTGAGGTATTGTCACACTATTTTTACAGGAGGAAAGAAAAAAAGAAAAAAAAAAAAAGAAAAAAAAAAACCCAAACAAACAAACAAAAAAAACCCCGAAACAACCAAAACCAAAACCAAATCCACCCACCAAGAAAAAACAACATCCCTAAATGTGTAAAATGAAGCTCGGAGAAAGTGATTTTTTTTCCTCCTCCGTTTTTTTCCGTCCCGCGGTGCGGGTAGGTGCGGCTCCCCCGCAGGCTGCGCGCTGTTTGCGGGGCCGCCCCGCAGCGGAGTTTCGCTGCCGCCGGAGCCTCCCGCGGCCGGGCTGCGCTCCCGGGAGCCCGGGCAGCCTCCCATCCATCCATCCATCCCCACAGCCATGCGGCGAGGGAAGCCTGACCTCTACAGCTCAGTCACAGATTTTCCACAAGCTTTTAGGGCTGCCGTCAGGGTGAAAAGCTGATGGTTAAGAAAAAAAACACCAACCAAACCCAGCTTTGCTTTATTGCACCCCGATCAGTGCCCAAGCCCGGGGTTCTTCCCTCGTTGCCCTCCCCGGTCGCTGCGGGCTCCCAGCTCCCAGCAGGTGCCCCGGGGCCGCGGTACGGCGAGGGCAAACAAGGGCTGCGGGTCTGCAAACACAGCGCGACAGCGGCGGCTCACACACCCTTTGCCGCACTTGGTACAGGTTGTGTGCCAGGACATCCCTCATGGACTCCACCTCTGCCGGGGACAGCCTGTGTGCACGCTGGTGACTGCCGCTCCTGTAAATAAAAGGGAAAATTAAATATGATATTAATGAGCTGATTAAATTCTTATCCCATGAAATAATGCATGGTCTATTCTCAGTCCTAGAACAGAAGGCTATGTAGAGCCTTTCAGTGACCAGCAACACCTGGAAATCATGTGAAGATTAACAAAAAAAAGTCAAATTTTGCACTTCTGTTGGTTTTATCCTTATTAGTGGATAGTCAAATTGGGCCCTAAGCCCTCACACAGCTGGCAGCAGAAACTCTTCTGTCTTAAAGCTCCATAAGGAAGTTCCTGTTTAAGGGTTAGATTAGGCCATAGCCAGCTTGGGAAAGCACTGCAAGTTTCCTCCTCTGTCTGAACAAACACCTCAGCACAGTCTAGCAGCCTGAGCCTTGTCATCTTACTGGTTTTTAGTCCTTTGAGAAAGTGAAGAAAATCCTTAAGAACAAAAGAGTATGTCAATTATGAAGTCTGAGAGACCTGCCCTGTGATGAGGAGAACATATAAAATTTCCTTGCTCCTGAACCTGTTTCTCCATTTGCAATTAAAAAAACCACCTAAAAGATAGTTATCTTTGTGTGTTTAAAAAACTTTGACAAGCCCGCAAATCACATGTAGCTGCCTGGCTTTTTCACTAGCAAAACAGTGAAGAAGGGCTGCTGTAAAATGTTATCGGGTTTCACTAAATCAGTCAATCACTGTGAGAGTTAGTGTTCAGACAAATTCCCAGGAAAAGAAAGGGAAATAGATAGTGATCATCCAGGATGAATCAGTCTGAGTTCATCTTGTTTCTGATTTTATCCTTTCTCCATTTTCTCCATTTTTCTTCCTTGGGTCTTAAAAAAAAAAAATAAAATAAAATAAAAGTGATTGCAGGTGCTATTTTTCAGCTAAGTGATGTCCTTAAAGTGTTGTCTGTAACTTGTGCAATTAAAAAAATCAATGATTATCAATGTACAGTATTGCCAAAGTTTTGTGTGCATCTATCTCACATTTCCTCTAAAATAAATTAAAAATTTTAATGGCAAATATTGATTCAAACTAAACTGTGATTATGATGTAATCATAGGGAAAAGGCTGGAATTTGCAATTACATCTAGTTTAACAATATTGCTACTGTTTTGTTCTATAATTTACCATTAATATCTCGAAAACTTGTAGGACCAACATGAACTGCCTGGATTCTATATTTTACTGCCTCTTACCATCAAGCAGACAGTGATCCCAGGTGCCCTGGCCCCTGTCCAAAGCCCCTGGAATATAAGAATTAATTCCTGATATATTTCAAGGTTTTGGAATGTGTTTTCATTCTGCCATCAGACTAAAACAGAGATCTGACTTTTTTCTGTGAAATAAAAACAAAGAGAGAAATTAACAGCAGGTAAAGGTGTAGTATTAGAGCTAGGACTGGGATAAGCAACAGCTAAAGGATCTCACTGAAGCATGAGTGACCCATGAGTCTGCCACTGAGTTGCTGGCAAGACAGTGTGACAGAAAAGGACTGCCCTTCTGGATTTGACCAGAAATCTTATCTTGTCCCTGATAAATCCTTCCCAACAAATGTTTAATTGACATTTATTGATTCTCAACAATTGCAATAACAACAAAGTTAATTATTTACCATTAGGGGGAAAAAGGACCTTCACTATCACCCAATTCCAGGCTGACTGAGTGTGTGTGTGCATTAGTTGGTTGGTTCCTTTTTCACTTGCTTTCAATTCTCAGAGATACACTGAGAGGATCTGGGGATGCTACCAATTTTCCAGGCTTGGGTGCAGTGCACCTTTACTCCCTACTGGGTGTGGTGTGTCTCAGGCTGGGGCACAGCCGGTGTTTGCTGCCCTCCAGAGCAGGGAAACCAGAGTGCTTGCTGTCAGCAGCCCCTCTCTAATGGACGACAGGGAGACCCTAGCTACACCTGGGAAAATACACACAAGCACAAGCCCTGGGGACTGTCAACACGGATTGGTCTCTAAAATACAGGCTTGGCTCATTTGTGTAATGCAAATGGAACTGGAATAGTTGCTGCAGGTGGCTTTGACATCACAGGGAGCAACTGCCTCCCTGCTTCGTGCTTCACTGAATGTGTCCACAGGCTCTTTATACCTTACAGTTGGGAATAAATAGGAGAAAGCATCTGAACAGGGAAAAGCTTGACTCCACTGGGGAGATTAGCAGATTATCTCTTTACTTTTCCAGCTGCATACTTGACTTTCTCCACATGCCAGCACAAAAGTAGCCAGTTCTAAGTCATTTCAAATCTTATTATTTTGCTCTTAAAGTGAATTAAATAGAATAAATAAAATTCTTTGAACCTCAGTTGAGCAAGAGAAAAAAATAGCATGAAGATAAGCTATATTGTTCTGGAGCACAAATAAAAAACCATCATTCTTTTTATGGGATTGGAAATTAACTTACCCAACTGATAACAATTCATGTATATGGTAATAAACAACAAATTGCTTTTGCACTTTGCAATACATCAAGAAAAGACTTTCAAAAAACTCTAAAAATGTTCAGTATGTTACCAAACACTTTAAGTAATCCTTATTTAAACAATTTCTTTGTTCTTACTGAATCTTCCAGCCTCTTACAACAAAGAACAGCACAGGATATATATTTATGAAGAAAAAAGTTGTATTATAATATGGCATGAAAACTGTCTCTCTGTAATGACTGCCATGATATTATTTCTTTCTTCCTTAGATATGGAGATAGCTGATACTTGATACATTGATACTTGATACATTGAAACATGCACAATCTGTGTAATAGTATTTTTCTTATATTATATCTAAAATTTTGAACTTTGTAAACTCTCCATTAGTTTTCACTTTTCCTGTGAAGGAATAACATTATTGGGCATAACTTTCTCATAACTGTGCCACCACAAATGATAACACAACAGTTGGTTCTGGTCTGTACTGTATTCTAAGATTTACCAAAGTCAATATTGCAGCAATATGAAGCCAGCATTGAGTAAGCTCAGTATCAAAACATCTTTCTTTCTAATGGTCATATTTCCTACAAAAAAACCAGCCATAAACCCACAGTTTTGGTAATATCTCCTAGACTCCACTTTTGCCATTTCCATCCTTATTTATAAGGCTTATATTCTTCAAAATATCATAACCAAATGCTCTGCTTTCATTCCAATGTGGATTCTTTGTTGCACAATCCATGGGCAATTTTTTTCACTCCTCACTGGGAATGTTTACTCGAAATTGGACATCCATTCCACCTGCAGGAATCACACCAGCATGAATGTAATTCTCTAATTCACAGCACTGAGATCTACTTTGATTCTTATAAAGTAAATCTCCTTGTGTGCATAAAGGCTGCAAAACTGATCAGAAGTGTGAGTGAGAGTTTTCTCACTATTCTGGCACTAATAATGATTTACATGCCATAGGTTGGAATTTCATTTCAAATATCTTATTCATTGCCAGAGTTTTGTATCTTCACTGAAGACAGGGACTTTAGGTACCCATTGAATCACTGACAGCAATCAGACAACTTATATATACATCTGGAAACCTTTTACACAGGTTCATTTAATTGCTATGGGGAAAGACAAGAACAACTGTTGTATTGGCTCAGACCAAAGATCCACCAGCTAGCTCAGTATCCTGTCTCCTGCAGTGCTCAACAGGAGATACTTATCAATGAACAGAGGTGAGAATATGAGTATTTTCCTGGAACACTCTCACAGCCTGGAAGATCAGAATGGTTTTGAGCCACAGGCTGCTTTTCTGAAGTTGACATTTCATTTTTAAAAAGGCTTTCTCATCAGAGGATGATGCACAGCAAAATTCAATTATAGCCACAGCAGAGATGGCCAAAATTAGTCCATCACATCAGCTGTTTATTAAAGAATATTTTTTCAATCTAAATCCTCAGCTCAGGAGAAAATTTCTGAACTATACTGGAGCAATTTGTCCTATTTTCTCATTCCCTCAGGAAAAGAATAGGGATGTGGTTTGATTGCCATGGATTGTCTAAAAACCTTACACATTTTCTCTTGGCTCAGAATGGTTAAGGGATTACAGCAGACAGAAAGGGGCCTCACATACACACAGTCTTTTTTAATATCATCCATTCAGCAAAGAATAACTTAGAGAGAAGAGGGCTAGGTCTTACACTGCATGCTGACATCAGTACAAGAAAGCAGATTGATCCTGACATGATTAAGCCAAAGTATCAAGATTTTAATTTAATATTTGGATTTTCTGTTATTGGTAAAGATCATCACTCAAAAAAAGAGGTAATATCCTGGACCCTGCCAGAAGTGGCTGAAAAATGGAGGATGGTTTAAAGATGCAACAGGGAAGAGAAGGCAATAGCAGCAACAGTGGTCAGCAAGAACCCAGGAAAGAAATTCTGGAGGCAAGTGGCTTCAGCAATACCTGTGCTCTGGACAGTGTGTTGCAAGGCAAGGATAAATACTTGCACGTCAATTATAGTATGCAGGATAGAAGATTTGTGCAACTTTTCCCCTAGAGGGTAGTTCCCTCTGGAAATCCCACCAGTTTGGTCCCTGGTCTGTCTGATGCCAAGTTGCATTACTGTTTGATGGACTCATAGAATGGCTTGCATCTGGTTCCAAACCCCCCACAATGAGCAAGGGACATTCTTAGTTCTCTCAGGTTGCTCAGAGCCCCATCACACCCGGACTTGAATGTTTCCAGGGATGAGGCACCTGCCACCTCCCAGAGTAACCTGTTCCACAGTTTCACTACCCTCATCACAAAAAAATTCTTGCACCTACTCTGAATCTACCTTCTCCTAGTCCTAGTACTACAAGCCTACTAAAATGTCTGTCCCCATCTTTCTTGTAAGCCCTCTTTAAGTACTGAAAGGCTGCAAACAAATGTTCCCAGAGCCTTCTCTATCTCCTAGGAGAGGTGCTCCAGCCTTCTGATCATCTTTGTGGCACTCCTCTGGACCCACTCTAACAGGTCCATGTCTTCCCTGTGCTGAGGACCCCAGAGCTGGACACAGCATTGTAGGGTCTCACTAGCAATAAGAATCCCCTCCCTCAACCTGCTGGCCATACTATTTTAATGCAGCATATGGTTGTCTTTCTGGGCTGTGAGTGCACACTGACAGTTCATGTCCAGCATTTCCACCACAAGTATCCTCAAGTCCTTCTTCTCAATGTTTAGTTGGACAAATTTGTTTGTTTTGGCAATACCAAAATAGGGCAATGTGGTTTGAGGGATTGCAAACTGGAGCAGCAAAAATTGCAAATGCCACAAAGAAATCTGCTCTCAGCAAAAAATTTATGATTGGAATAATGGAGTCAGGACCTGCATGCTAAGCCACCTTGTAGGTCTCTTAGCACCTGGCAGGGATTAACAAAACACATTGGCCAGGTAATTGATAAGAGTGGCTTCTGTACCTGACCCATGACTGCTCTTCAGGACTGCCCACCATGGAGAAGAAACAGAGGAAATATCCATGATTTTAGTTTTCACTCTCTGAGCAAAGCACAGATATGATGAACACCAAATTGCACCTCCTTTTTTCATAACTGTCTTCTTTACTCTTACATTTCAATTAAGTAATGCAATATCTTGGGTATTTCCTCATTTTTGTCCTTGTCCTCCTGTCACTACCTGCAAAGGATCAGGAGGTTGGTACTCACTGTAAAGAAGTAGTGGATGGTTTTGAAATTTTCATGCCACTCTCAGCCATCTCAATGGCCAATTTTATCTCCATCTTTTTGTACAATGACACAAGGCTGGATTTGGGCTGGTGTTCCCGAATTAAAATTTTCTTCAAATACTTATTGTCAAACTTCTTAAATCTGCAAAAGAGACACCAAAATCAAAATGTAGAAAAGGAAATATGTTTTCATTTCTATAGTACAAGCTGATCTTCATTCAAATGCATATATCTACAATTCAGTGGTGGAAAGTGAATACAAATTAGAGACACCTGTGGACTCCTGAAGGCCTGGTGAGCAGAGACCTTTAGGGGGATATTTGGCATAGTCTACCGGTCCACAGAGATTGCAGAGCCCGCTAGACAAAAGAAAGAAACAAGCTGCAATCAGAGCAAAAACAGAGGGCTGTGTGTATGTTTGCATATTACACTGTCACATTTGTCAGAAAAGAATACGGCCAGTCTCCATGCTTTTGTACAAATTTTGCATTATAGTAGGGCATAACAGCAGCAGCTGCTCTTACTGTAATCCTGGCCTATTCAGCCAGCCACCAATGAGGCTCTAAGTGGCCCAGCAGTTACAGTAGTTAGGGCCCATTACATTGCTGATAATTTTGAATCCTGACAATTAGAGCAGAGAAAATACATTTCTTTGTATTCTGAATAACAGAGAAATTGAAAGGACCCCAAAATACTATGTGCTTGCACGCTGCAGATTGTAAAATATCACTAATGTGTGGCATAATTTGAATGTGAATATGTGTGTGTGTGCCTTGGAACAGGTACATGCTTTCAGGCAGACATTTAGCAGAACAACAGCAGATCTTCAGCAGAGCAACAGTTCTGTTTCATTCAAAGGAGCAGTTTACCACAGCAAGGTAAGGTCCTTCACTATGCTGGGAAAAGCACTATAGGATTTGTATCTTTTTTTCCCCCTTAGCAATGGCCATTTTTTAGTCATTAATAGTAGAGGTAGGTACATAAATATTTGCACTGGGATTAGAGCTCTTTATGTTTTCCTGTGTAACAGAAAGCCTCCTGGATTGTCATTTCTTAGGTAATTAATTCTGATACACTACTTCAAAGTTGCATACAAAAGTTTAGGGAATACTCTTTAATACAATCTTCTTACATTAAATGTCTTCAGACATGGTGGGTTTTTTTAAATCTGTCCATGAACCAAAACACTACATTTATAGCTAGTTTGGGCAAAAATCTCTTTTCAGAGCTATCATGTAGATGTGAGACAAAGGGATAGCATTTACCCACAGGTATGTGTAAATGCAGCTATTTAATTGGATTTACTGCTCCAACAGAGATTTTCTGTTTATTGTCACCACAGACAGTGGTGTGGTCCCAGAAGATGGATGTCCTAAAGCTACCTCTGTATTGTCAGAGCCAAGAAAACATTTTAGTTTCTGGATATGCCCGAGTACATTATATCATTGCTTCCCATTGGGACAAGAATTGGATGCAAACTGGTCACCCTCTTCCCACTCTTAATCCCTGGTTTCTACAGGGAGATACGCAGTCATGAAAGGACTTGCCACAAGTCCCAGCAGCTGCCCTTTGCTGGATTACTGAAGTCCAACACTGAAAGGTCAGACGGGTCCCAGAAACTTAGACATAACTAGGGGTAACCTCTAGCCCACAGAATCATAATAGCATGTTTAGGGAGAAATAAAAATCAGTCTCTCCCCTATTTCCTTTCACATGCTCTGGTGGTGGCCAATATGTCCACAGGACTCCCTTAGGGAACATGTAAAGGGAACGGCAGATCCATATCTTTTGGGCAATGCTTGGAAGAGGCACAAAGCTTCACAAAGCCACCTCATCCTGCTTATGGAAGAGACAATGCAGACCCTGCATTTCTGACTAAAGACTAGCTTGAGAGAATTAATTATGCTACTGGATACTTAAATTCAAACGTTCCCTTCAGCACTCTTATTTTAGATATTACTGAATACAAGGACAGGTGAGTAATTATTACTGAGTCTCTACTCACCAGCAAGGGATTCTATTTGCTATGGAGCTCACAACTAAAGTCAGTGAAGCACTGACACCATGTGTAGCTTACATTCTAAATCCAGAGTTAAAGCAGCATTGCCTGGAATCTTGGGTTTATACCAAGGCTGTGCACAGGCTGATGTCTGCAGCATAAGTTCCCAGACTATGTTCTTCTTTCTGAAGGCTTATTTTCTGCTTGTGCAGATCCAGTTCAGCAGGCAATGAATGAGCATTGCATTCTCAAGAGCTAATGGTTACTCAGGAGTTCAGTTTCTAAAAAGAGATATGGCACCTGACCCCAGCATTTTGATTTCCTATTCTATTTACCTACTTTATTTTACATGATAGATAGGTTATTTTATTATATTAGACATCAATAAGAGATACTTACTTATCTCTCAGCTGATAATGACTCCAATGTCCACATATGTCTTCAATACCAGCCTTCAAGTGATCCATCAACTATAGAAATAGACATAGAAAAATTTTATGTAGCTATTTTGAAAAAAAAAGAAGTGTTATCTCAAATACACACTTGTTGACAGAATTTTGAGATCTGTTTTTTTATTTGTGCATGTAGGTTAATTCTAAAAGCAACTACATTTCTCTAAAAATCAAGGCAAAGATGCCACTGTGGCAGCTTGGCTGCACTGGCAGCACTTAAATGGAGGCAAAAAATTGTCTGGTCCTTTTTGTCTACTGAATCCAAAATATAAATTCTTGATTCTGTCAAGCAAGTTTCCCCTCCTCATGCATGATCTTCCTGGGAGAGGCACAGGACCACGTACCAACACCTTCACCTGCTGGTAAATTCTCTGAGGTTCTGCAGAATGATATGAGACTGGTCACTGCTAACTACTATTACTTTCAATCATTTTTGTGTGTTTCTAGCATTATAGAGACAGAAAAAGGCCAGTTCTTAGAGATATATTGTCATAAGGGGTGCTTTTAAATGTAAGTTCTTTTCAAGGTTGAGTGTAAAGGTTCAAATAGGAATTAAATTAATTTTAAATTCAAAATCAGTTGCGATGCTCTAATTTTGCTAATATCTCTGTGTGTGCTTCATTTCAATGCACATTGTTTCTGTTAATTTCAAACACATTCCCTATTGTGAAATGACAGAATGTATATACCTTTCCTAGGGTGTTGTTAAGTCAGATTGAGCAACTTTCTGTTATTTTATTTGATAGTAATTTGAGAACTGAAGTAAATGTTTGAGACGAGAAAAGATCATTACTCAGGATAACTTGAAACTAAGTTTGCAGTCCAGTGGTCCAAAGCAGTTCAATAAATCTGGATTAAAGACTTTTAAGATTTCAGTGTGTCTAGAACCTTTCAAAAGATGGCAACAAATGCAGCTGACTATGCTAGGAAGGATGGTGAATGAATTTTGTAAACATTTCATTTCTGTTTCTGTCCTCCCATGGTAAGAGTACCGATAAATAAGGGATCTACTACACCGTGACACTTGTGGAATGACAGGATAATATGATAGTAAATATGAATACAAAAGAGATGCAACATTTTAGGAGATCATGCTAAAGTTTACCTCCAAATATTGTTAAAAGCATTGAGTGTCCAAATCCACTGAATGCCAGGTTTCCAAGTGCCTCCCTCTTTTCAGTTCTTTTAGAATACCTGTTCTTTTCTTTTTGGGATACCAGTTACTGATATCAAAAACTTACTCTCACATGAATTTCTTCATTGATAGATTCCTTTTTGTTCGTCTTTTTAACATCCAGATATCTGACCAATGGTCCAATTGTGATTCCCTGCATTTGGAATAATGAGTTGAATTGTTAATTATCGTTCAGGCAAAAATAGAAAGAAAGCAAAAGGCGATAATTTTAATCAGTTAGGAGAGCTGTGTCTCAGCACAGAAATGAAACATTATTTATATGGAGAGCTACAGAAAAGAATTAAAAATAAAAATTTAAAAAAATTAAACAGGGCTTTTTAAGTGAGATTCTATTTACTGGCATATTCTAATTATGTTAAGAAACTGACTCATTCACAATCATTTTCAAAAGAAGACTCATTTGAAAGAAAATATTATCTTGGTGAGGTGCTGAAATCTTGAAACTATTTACTTTAACATTTTCAGAGTTAACCATTCCAGGAGTCTTTCACCTAGAAACAGTTTTTGGTTTTTCCCATTTCTTTACTGCACTACAATAGAAAACCATTTTAAAAGGGGAAATATAAACAAATTGTTTTTTTCTGAAATGTTCTGGAACCTAAGTGCCTTACTTAGCACAAGTGCACAGTGCCCCATTGGCACCATACAAGATCTGACCCTTTGGTGCTGGAAAATACAAAATATGGGATGCAAATTCTCCAGAAGTTTCAGTTTTTTCAGGTACAGCAGCAAGCCAGGTGGAATAACTCAAATATCTAAAGTAGACACATGTACTTACAAATGTCACTTATTCATTTTATTTTTAAAAAAATTCTTTTACAAAGTATTTTAAAATATTTGTATCTGGTCTTCAAGACAGACAAAGATAAAAATAAAAAATTTAAAATCTTTCACAGAACAGACATACTTTTTTCTGGTAAAATACATCACTAATAAAGAATGAATCAGTGTTGAAATGTAAAGTTAAAATACTTACTAAATTGGAAGCACCAGGAAATGCACATGGGCATGAACACAAGCTATTTCAGACACCAAGTACCCTCTTCCCTGAATATTTTAGAAGATACATGTTTTCAATACAGAATTTTTGTATTACCTAAAAGCCCTAAAAAGGCTAATTACACAGACCAGTGCTAAATCTGGCCCTAAAATGCAATAACTCGTCCTAGCCTAAGAGTGAATTCAATGCAATTTTCTCTGTGAAGCTTTCAGTCACCTCTATCACATGAAAATTATCCATTAAGAAATATACGTACTTGGATGAACACAGTGAAGTATATAACCACAAGAGTGGCAGTGATGAATAGTTTTTTTCTGGGGAAAAGATTCACTGGAAGCAGGAATGCAAGAGAAAAGCTGCTGGCTCCTCGGAGGCCACTGTAAGAAATAATGAGTTGGTCCTTGAAGGTGAAAGGATACGTTCGGAACTTGTTACTGATGTAGAAGAGACCAAATACACCTACAAAGGAAAAAAACCACAGCTATTATTAATCAAGGATAAAAAGAAAATATTAAATATTAAAAGCAAAACAGTGTCTTGGCTTGGGGAACTGTTGACAGCACAATTTTTTTTCGGTTTTGGTTCCTTGTAGCTTCTCTTTGACCAACCGCTAAACTTGGCTTGTGTGGAATATCTCCTATAAAATACTGTGGTTCCTAATGGCTTCAGGATTTTAATTCATTAAATGTAATTTAGAAGAGAGATTAGGGGAAAATATTTACTTCCTATATTTATGTTGCATAGTTTTCTCCAAAGTGTTCTGGAGAAAAGAAAAACAGCTGGGTAAGAGTTTTCCCTGTGTCTTCCCTTGCAATGTTTCCTGCTTTCCACACAGTATCTGTCTCAAGTGTTTGAACAGTGCTTTACCAACAAGTTCTGTGGACTGGTTCACTGAAAGACAAAGAGTAATAACATTTTAATTTTTAATCCTCGGGCTTATTGTGTCTCTAATTCTTTGTTTATTTCTCAAATTTCATTTTACTTTTTATAAAATTTAAAATTATTAAGACAATTTGTGGCTGTGTAAGAACTGCAACTTGTCTTTACAGAGTACTTTTAGTAATTTGTTTCATTTAGGCAATCTTTTTCACCTTCCAGAAGAAATATGTACCCTGTGTTCTATGTGGAAACTGTTAAATTACTGACAGAAAAGCTGAAAAAACCTAATAATTGCTGTGTTATTTTACACAGCTATCACTGATGCACTCAGATTATTAGAGGCAAAGCCAGTAGCAGTATCGTCCTATGTAGGTTGCTGGACGTCACTTTATGCAAAAACCTTTTCTGGCTACTTATAACTATGCAAGACATCAGGTACTCAGACTGAAACAGCCTATGTGAGGTATCACCCTCAGGCCACTACTCTTTACTTTACTAAAGCTTCAGAGAAAATGATGAAATAATTTTAACACACAAATTTAGCAGAAATATTCTGGCCTTCCTCTGGAAAGCTCTAGCACTCCCCTTGGTGTCTGAGAGAAGGATGGACATGTGGCTGGAAAACAGCTTTTATATCAGGAGAGCAATCTTTCTTTCCTAATTAGAAGTATATTTCAAAATGGACAGCAAGCAAGCCTTTAAAAATTTAGAGGCCATGCTCGGTCCAGATATAGCAAGAAAATATGCAATTACTTTCTTTTTGCTACCACCTCCAGAACATCAACCACCAGCCTTCTTATTCCTTTTTTATTCCTTTTATTCCTCCTTATTCCTTTCTTTTCAGCATTATTTTCAACCCATCCTGGACATTAGGAGAAGATGAGAAACTGTGTCCCACAACTCATGTGACATTATCTATAAACTGCCCTGCCCAGGTGCTAGAGGAATCCCAGCACCACAGGTCAGGGAGCAGAAGACCTTTGCAGGAATGAGACATACCATGTGCTAAAATGGAGTAATTGTATATGGGCACTGCTTCTTAGCAGTTTAAAACTTTAGATTAGACTTGTGAAGAGTAGCAGCATAGTGCTGTTGGCCCACATGTGGTATAAGTCCCTATTCAGTTATCTATCAGTGCTAATTTTAACCTTCTCTCTTTTTCTACGCCTCTAGCACTGCACTACATAACCTGTAGTGTTATAGCACTGGAAATGTGATGATATACATTATCTAATACATAAGTTAATGACAGTATGTGATGAAATCATTATGAGGCCCCCTTACCCAAGGGGCATATAGTAAATTAAGGTATAAACATCTCTCTAAGCATAATCATGACAATATTTTAACTTTGCTTTAAAAAATTCCATTTTCACCTAAACATATAGTCTGCGCTTGGAGACTGGCATTCAGATTTGTGCGGGGCTTTTTTCCCTTTTTTCTCTGTGTAGATTTCTGAAATCTTCTTGTCACTAATATAAACCTAGTAAATTTGTTCTTAAACCAGTTGTGCCAGTCCCCACAGACTTTCCTGACACAACTTAGTACCAAAGAGATCTTCTCAGAGGTGCAGAGAAGGTTGTCTGTAAAAGCTGACTTACTCAGCGTCCGCCAAATGAGGCAGAAGAGTAGAGTGAAGCAAATGAAGGCCCAGTTCCATTCATGGTTTTTCCCCACTGTAGACACTCCCATGAACACAAAAATCAGGGTCTCACTGATGCTGCTTAGCATCTTCATGAAATATTTTATTGTGGTATAAGAATTCTGGGAAACATTCTCCTCCACGTATTTTTTCATTGTCACTGCACACGCCGTCATCCTGTATCAAGCAAAACATCAGAGATCAGCCACAACCTGTTCTTTTCAGTTAAGGACCACATCAGCTATCATTAGCTCCACTCTTCATCACCAGATTCTGACCTTCATCATAACAAGAAGCATTTTATTTCTTCAGTAACTTTAGTTATTTCATTTAGATAGAAAAGCATCTTCATTCAAGTTTACAAATCTGTTTTACATACAGGATAAAGGAAGGAAACTAGTCCTTCTGACAAGGAAGTGAGGGTATCACATTCCAGTTCAAAGTCCATTTTATCCTGAATGCCTAACATAGAGCCACCAACCACCAAATATTTGTCTCAAACAGCAGGCAGGTTGGTTTTGTGCCAGCCTACAGGTGGACCAGTTAGAGAGACATAACCTGCCTCTTAGTGATATTCTCCCTTGAGGTGGCAGTGGCAGATCACGGCAGTCCCATGCCAGGGCCATGGCTCCCTGGCAGATCAGCAGTGCCAGGGCAAGCCTCAGGACTCTCCAAACACAGCAGCCCATTGTGGCACAGCAGGAGAGAATTCAACTATCCTACAGGGGTGTCCTTCTCCCTTTAGTTACCCTAGGGTGTGGGGAATGTGCCTAAGGAAGCAAAGGAATGTTTTCCACTTCTTCAGTGTTAATGAAGGCTAAAAGAATCATCAGAGGCATCAGCAGCCACCCAGTACAGACATTGATGACAATCCCATGGAGCAGCAGTCTTTCATCAGCTCTGCTGAAGGGGATCCCCTTTCCCCCTCAGCATTTTCCATAGGTAATACACAGATTGAGAGCTATGCTAGTAACATAGTCCATCACCTATCAACTTTCTACTGATATGATTTTAGTCTCTGGAGGATCCTTGTAATGATATTTTTCCAAACTTGTGAATTTGGAGAATGATGACTGTTCATTAAATAACCTTCCTCTAGTTTCAGTTCATTTAATTTCCACTGAAGAAATCTCAAGGGTATCCTGGTGGAGCTGAGTCATTTAGCATGTCCAAGGACACTCCAAGACAAGGCCATTAGGCATTAATGATTAATACTGTTGACTTTCAGATACACATACATAATAGACTTTCATGATCCAAGTGAAAAATGAATGAATCCTCAATAATTCAGAAAGGTGACAATAAGTTCCCATCTCTAAAACAAGCAATAATTTCCTTAATGAAGCAGTAAGAATAATAAATCCAAATTACATTAACATTCTTATATTACTAATAATTTCAGAACTCTAATGAAAATAAGTGAAAAATAAAAAGCTGTGTAGTCCAGTGCAAGGAATAGGCAGGGAAGCAGTATTTTGGGCAGTGCAGGTAGGAAAGGATCCATATGGTATTACTGTTCACTGCACAGCAGATCTAATCCTGCTCAATTAAAGTGGCCAGTCACCTCAGTGTGAGCATATGTGTTGGGTATACAAAACATAGTACAAGACTCATTTGCTTTGTCTAATTGCTCAAGATAATCTATATCCTGTCTAACTACTCATTTAATATGTTTAAATGTTCAAATATTGCTTCCCAGGACCATCCTACAAAGGTTTTACAAAGGCAATTCTTCTCTGAAGCTAGACAACCCAAGGTTCTTCAGCTTGGAGAAGAGAAGGTTTCAGGAGCACCTTATTTCAATCTTTTGACATTTAAAAGATGAGAACAAGTCTTTTAGTAGCATCTATTGCGATACAACGGGGGTAATAGTTTTAAACTAAAAGATTTAGGTAGATTTAGACTAGACATGAGGAATTGTTTGTTTGTTTTACAATGAGAGTGGTGAAGCACTGTAACAGGTTGCCCAGGATGGTGGCAGAGGTCCCACCTGTGAAAACATTCAAGGCCAGTTTCGATGGGGCACTGAGCAACACGAACTAGCTGAAGATCTTCCTGCTCCTTGCCAGGGGATTGGGCTACATGACCTGTAAATGTCCCTTCCAACCCAAACCATCCTGTGATTCTGTGAAACCAGAGCTTCACAAGTTGAGGCTTTACGAGTGAGTAAATGCACCTGTCTGGACATCAGCAGCCATATTGTTTCATCAGCAGCTTGTATTTGTTTCATTTAAACTGGTTTGTCCTCATAAAGGGAAGCACCTTCTGGAACACAAGGTCCTCCAAGACCCATCATGAAAGCTCAGAGCCAGTAGAGGCCACGCAAAGCTGCTGCTACCCACCAGCTTTGCACTGAGCCTACAGCAGCCATCAGCACCAGCTGGAGCATTTAGCAATGTGGGATCTCCATCTCTTTATGCTTTAGCCTGCAGATGAGTTGTTTGGTGAAACTCATTTGCCAGCAGCTTCTCCTTAAGTCTCTCACTTCCATCCCCATTCCTTCCTTTCTCTTCCAGCTCCTTTCCTGCTCCCATCCTCTTTCCTTCCTTCTTGCATTTACTCCAGTCAAGAACCTATCTGTTTTTCTCTCTGCAGCAGGCACTCACGTCATCGTACTTTGTGGAACACGTCCCCAGCATTGCAACAGTATCAAGCCATCCTGACCATATAAAATTATAATTGTCAATATTCACATACATAAATATAAGTATGTATGTGTAGGTGATGTTCTCTTCCACCTGATTTTGCCCTGCTTCAATTTCAGATGTAATATAATTCCAGTAAATTGTGTTAGGATTGATGTTCACAAAAAACTCAGGGGTGCTTTCTCGTGCTTTCCATACCCACTGGTTTATGTCTCTCTTATAATCTGATGGTGAAGGTGCTTAGAAATAAATGCAGATAAACTGATGTATTATCAAATAATTCTCTCCTGCTACTGATCTTATCAAAGATAGCAGACAGATGGCGGCAGCACTGGCCACTTTACCCGCAACTTTTAGTACTTTTGCCAGTGTTCCTGTAGCATGTCCGTGCATATACTGACCATGGGTTTGCTTTTCCTGGTTACCACTGCATTTTACAGATCTCTAAGAAGGTGTGCAATGCCTCTCTAAGCAGAGATTGAATGCCTATGTTGTAGCAGCCTTAAGCAAACCACCACAAAACGATGCCAGTTCCTCAAAGAGATCACCCCAAAAGCTATAAGGAGTACTCACGCCAAAATGCCAGAGATGTAAAGGGTTTCAGCAGACAAGTACGAGAGGTAGCTGAACATGAAGACCAGCAGTGGTTCAATTGAAGAGACGTTGTGGGTGAAACGAGTCATGAATGCTGAGACAAATCCAAACACGATGCCAAACAGCACTCCACCCAGCCCCACCACGAAGAAGCGAGCAAAGCCAGCAAAGATATCGATGGATTCAATTTCTTCATACCTGTGCATCTGGGTGAAGGCGATGAAGATGTTATATAAAACCTACAGGTGACAATAGGAAGACAGCAGTTAGGCATCTTTCTGAACCTGGCAGACCTACTCATTTCATAGGTGAAACAATGTGTGTGTGTATAAGTGTCTGTGTATGCCAGAAATTGCTTTAGACAGATCAGCAAAATAATACTTGAAATCTCAGCTGGTTCTGAACAAGTCCCAGAAATAAGTCTGTTAAGTGTCCTAAAAAAGAAAAGAGAAAAAAAAAAAAAAAAAAAAAAAAGAGAAAAAAAAAAAAAAAAAAAACAAACAAACAACAAAAAAGGATAAATAGCTATGGAATAGAAGTAAATTACTGGAGACCACATGCCATTAAATAATTATAAAATACTCTTTTTTTGTTTGTTTGTTTGACAGTTAATTTAATTTTTGGTCTTTGTAGCAGAGGTTAAAAGCCCACCTGGGCACCTTAAAAACCCCAGGCTCTACCCTTCATGGTCTCCTTCTGACTCAGGTTGGGGCAGGGAAGGGGCTAAGAATCACATATTTAAATCCCATACAGTTTTTCTATAGGATCAGTCAGTAGACCCAACAAACTTCATTAGATGGACACATGAATGTTACATGTTTTTCAATAGCACTTGACACATAAAAATCATGAAACACCACTGGGAGTGGAAAAGGGGGAAGGGAAGATGGTAGCCTCAGTTTCATATTGTCTCTAGCTAGGTAAAAAAAAAACCTCTCTAGCATCATATATTTGGAGTTTGATGCCACTTAACCACCTCCCCAGAGAACAGTCTCAAAGTGTGAATCAAATACTGTGACACTCCAAATGTTCTGAAGATCCTGCACATATACACATTTTGACTAGGAGACTTGAAATTACAAAAATTAAAAGAAAATATCAGATTAGAAGAAAGATTCAATTTAATGCAAATTGTAATTCTTATAATGTATAATATAATTTGGTCTGTAAAGATAATATCTTACAGCAGAAAACTTTAACAATTTCTGTTATCAATAATTTCTATTCTGCAGAAACTGTTAATGAAAAATTTTCAGCATATTCCACTTTCATTCATCTTTTAGAAACTAACAGAAAATTTCCAGAGTAGTATAGTAAGAAAAAAGCCTTAGAGGTTGCTGACAATCAGTTAATATTAAGTTCTGTCAGATCTGTTTACAGTGAATGTGTAACACATGAAAGTCACCTTTCAGTTTTGAAGTGAATTTAGGAAACAACTAAAGACAGCAGCTCTCCAAAGTTGTTGCACTAAAGCATTAGTTTAAAAACAATAAATAGACCAAAGTCATTTGCATTTAATGGGTTTCTTTGGTCTTTCTTCTTCATCTAGTTAATTCCAGAAGGTTATTAAGAAGACTAAAGCAGGTATTTGCAGGTAGAAGAGTCAAGCTCATTAGGGTAATTATCTAATCTTAAATTGCTGCTGGGGGCATATAACCTTGAGCTGTCACACAGTCTGCTCTCCAGGAGGCTCATTGCTAATAGTTCTGGGAGACAGACAAAGCCAAACAAAATATTTCATTTAGGAGAATACCCAGAACTTCTTTTTCCTAATGCCAGTGTACAAAATATATCTCTTCAGTGGCAGATAAGGAAAAGAGGGTTCATGGCTTCACAGTAAGCAAACCTCACCCTATCTACCTTATATATTTTAATTTCAGAGCCTGTTTTCTCTGTTTCCCTTTCTTGTAGACTTTGACCTCTTCCTAAGGCTTCTGATTATTTATAAATGATACTACAGTATGATTCTATGCTGACTTATGAAGAAAGATATTCTCAGAAAATTACTTCACAAGAATTTTTTCCCTTTTCTAGTTCCTAAAGTATCTATACGATTTAACTGGTTTGGCATCAAAATTAAAATTATGGAAATGTGACATAATTTCCATTTTTTGTAACTTGCTTTGTAGGAGTAAACTGTTCTATACTACAACCTGCACTGTGTCATATAAGCAAGGCTTGCTAAGTTACATGACAGGGTTTATGCCAGTAAATGGATTACTAGAATTCTTTATACATTAGGAAAGCCTGAATTAGAGTAGGAGGCTTTTGCTCACACAAAAAGGAGGAATGGATTGACAGTGGTCTTGGGTAGCACCTCTGAGAATGTCATGCTTTGGGCTGTTTGGAGGGGATTTTGTACCACTGAGCAGCTCTTAGAACTAGGGAGAGGAACAGAGAGCATGACACTGTTGCCACAGGGGACTCTCCAAGGACTGCTCCATGCTCCAGGCATCTGTGAACAATTACTGCACATAGAATCCACATCAGAAGCACTGGAAGAAGAGATTTTCAAGTGACTGCCTTAAGCACAAACACAGGTTGTCTTGATAACTCTTTCTTACCACCTGCTCATTCCTTCTGACCACTGTAGTTGGTTTTACTCTAAGTACAGTGGAACAGCTTTTATAGTAGGAGAGGAGAATCTCTCTATCCTCCTTTCTGGCATCTAAATCAGTGGCCAAAATCTTCCTCAGTGATATCAAAGAGGCAATTTCAAATCTCAAAAAAAAAAGAAAAAATTTACTTAGGTCTTCAACATGTATTAGATTTAACTGTTCTGCCACAGAGAAAGAAGAGAGGATTCCATTAGAGAATACAGCCAGTGCCACTCATTTTGAGCACAGCATGACAGATAGGTGTTCTCAGTATCTGTAAAGTCAAGCCTCAGAGATGAGGCAGTCAGGGACTATTCCATTTCCTGGTGCATATAGGTGCTCAGCTCCTGTTTAGAAACAAAATTGTCTGTGTATGTGTGGGAGCAGAGTTTCAGATGGCTGAAACACTCACAGCAAAATCAGGGCATTCCACTTGAGTGAAGGCTTGAATAAGACCTGCACTGGATTTACAACACTTTTTTTGAACAGGGCTTTGAAATTCCACTAATGTGTGATGTATCTTAGGTCCAGCCCTGTTGCTGTCTGAACTATTCTGATGCTAACAGGCCACTCAGAAATAACTGGGGAAAGAAGCAATTAACAGGACCTGGAGCCTTCTTTTTCCACTCACAGACATAGCCCTGCTGAGGAAAATAAGAAAAGGTACCAATAGGTAAAAACAGTAAATCATCCACTTTTCTCCCACCCCCTTAAGGCAAAGTCATCACTTCTAGATTAAAATTCTAATTCTACAATCTGTAATTCCGTAATATTTTTTTAATATACCAGGATATTGAACTAAATATAGGAGACAGAGCTATTGTTGCCCCAAATGCAATACAAGTTCAACAAAACTCATACTAGTTTTTCCTGCTGGGGAAAAAAAGCTTTCAAGCTGATAAGCAGGCTGGAGAGAACCAGGAGACATTTGTATTTAAATAATAAAGAAATATGTATGCTTAATATATCTTGGTGATATTATCTTTTTTAAACACTTAAAGTTAACTCAAACAAAACTGTTAAGAGAGAAAGAGAAGGAAACAGCAAGAGAAGACACCTGAGATAAATAGTTTTAAAGTCTTGGAAAAAAAGTAAGTGGGATATCAGAGAGGAGAAAGTCACCTGCTGGACTCCATTCAGGTGACAAATACTTCAGCCTTCTTAAGCACGAAGCCAGGAACAGATTTTGAAAGCTCAAATGCTCTGGAAGGGGATGAGTGTTGGTTGATGCAGAGATGCAATAGCAGGAGCTGACTAACTGATGGCAACACAGCTGCTCTGAGATGAGCCCCAAAGATGAGAATGTGTGGGGCAATGGGAACTCTCAGTGCTGCACCAAACATACCCCACACACAGCCCTTTCATCTCATTTACTAACACACCCAGGGCTGCTGAGGAGTGCCTAAGTCCACTGCTGTAAAAGGCTTTCTGTCACTGCACACTCATACTGTAACAGGATCCTGATGGAAAGCTCAGGTAAATACCATCAGGAGTTGGACCCACATGATAAAATAGCTGGGAGAAAAGGAAAGGCAAGGTAGTGGGCCCATGAAAAAAAGCATGAAACAAACTCTTCCAGTGTGAAAAAGAGGCATTACATTTTTGAGGTCAGTATTTGAAGGAACAAAAAAGACAAGTGTAAGAGATAGACACATTGGGAATTTTTCTGCTACAACTGTAGCACCCAAGTAGTTTGAATGTAAATTAAATAACACTTGTCCCTTAGTTCTACATCAGCCCTGTATCTCTGATCACCAAGAGGATTTATGATCCATAGGCTGTGGCTGCAAGAAGTAACTTTGTTCCTTTTTCTTTTTCTTTTCTCAGTGCTCATAAACTGCACTTCTCCCACAAAGACTTCCAGCAGTGAACTCTGTACAGATTTTACAAGTCCAGGTTGGGCTGTACCCCATGTATAGCAGTATCTGAAGAGTTTTTATGTGGTTTAGATTCCTGTGATTTAAATTCTGTAAAGATCTTATCTAGTGAAACTCCTTAACCTGCTGTTAACTTGTACCACATGAGCAGTCCTGTTGGTTTCTGAGCAATAAACTTCCTGCTTGAAATTTCTTCCGTGAAAAACATGTGTTTTAAATGTTCTTGTCACCTCTGCTTACATCTAGAATTTCAGGTTACTCCAATTTTAGCAGAACTAATGAGATAAAGGGAAAAATATTAGCCAAAGGAGTTTTGTAAAAACACTCTTCTCCTATTAAAAACAAAAAACAAACAACAAACAACAGTAACAATAAAAACACAACCAACCAAACAAATCTCTCTCATTAAGGAAACATTGTTTCTGGATATTTACGATAAGACAGCCAAAAAAGGCAAACATTTGTCATATGTCAATATTTTTACTGATAGAAACAGAGTTATGCAAATTTCTTAGTGGCATGTGGAATTCCTGTCTAAGGTCTCTGGTGAAATTGCTGGAAGGGGCTGCAGGACAGAGTGTGGCCTCCAGAGCTTATCCACATCTGGTTTGCCTTTTTTTTTTCCAGAGGACCCTCTCAGGTATATGACAAAGCAGGGTCTCCTGTATTTCTACCCTGGCTGCCTTCACTGTTTCAGCAGTACAATTTACTACTTATTTTCTTGCACAATGTCAAGAACTTTCCAAGGTCCTACACTGATCTGACCAGGAAAATCAGCTGTAGCTTACCTGTTCACTTCAGTGAATCCAAGAGCACATCTCACATATATGTGCATGTTTCCCTCTTCCAGAAGCTCTAAAATGCATGCTTTGGAAAGAGGTAATATAAGACATAACTTTTGCATACATTAAGATCCCTTGCATGTAATTGAGGGGAGTATTCATAAAATAAATAATGTATTAGGATCTCCTTTGAGCTGTTCTTGTCCTGTGCCCAGTAACCCTACAAGCCACAGGAGTCCAAAGAGGAAATACAAGGAGCAGAAAGAAACTCACCACAGTTATGCCATCATTTAGCAATGACTCTCCAAAGATCATCATGTAAAGCTGCTCATTAACAGAGGCTTCTTCAAAAACTACCAGAGCTGCCACGGGGTCCACTGCTGAAATCATGCTGCCAAAGAGCAAGTTCTGCAGCAGGTCCAGGTCAGTCAGGCCAAAGGCTTCGATCTGGCAGACCACATAGAGGGAGAGGCCAATCCCAAATGAGTTTAGCAGAGCTCCCAGAACAGACCACCACAGAATGGATCCAAAGTTTTCAAAAAATGGTCGAGTTGGCATGAAATAACCCTCCTCCAGAACAATGGGTGGAAGGAGATACAAGAAGTAAATACTAGTGTTCATCACTGGCGGAGATTTGTGATGGGAAACAAAGATGATTGCTCCTACTAGTGCTCCAATGGCAATCAGGATGCAGCTTTCAGGCATAAGTCTTGGTAATCGGTGAAAGATGTGGAAACCTTGAATAAAACATTAGGGAATTATTCAAGTTTAAATTAACAATTGTCTTGCCTGTGTTTGGGGCACCTTGTCTTCAGACAGCCAGCTTTTGCCCTGAAGATTATGAAGGTTAAAACAGGCAGTACTGCTCCCTTCAAAACTAAATATTCCCACACTTGTATGACTAAAGCAGGGCAAGAGTTTGACCATGAATTTCTGCTTTCCTGCTGCCCAGCTCCTGGTTTCTGAGCAAGCGTGTCTGAGCTTAAGCACTTCACTTCTGGCAAGGCAAAAACCTCTTTGAAATGATCCTCCACAATTTGGAAAGAAAATATCCCTAAAGAATCCTTGCTGCGCACCTGCTACTGGCTTGTATAGTCACTATACAAGGAACTGTGTGATCATACTGCAAATGAGATGTGCCTGTACTAAAAATGCAGAGATTTTTTTAAATTTATGAGAATGAGAATGAGGCAGACTAAGAAATCTTTAAATCCAGTGTCTGTGAATCCATGCTTGAAGCTAGGTCAGCCTTCATCTTGCAATTCTAGAAGGTTCTGCCATGACAGTATTTCTGTGACTGCTGAATTATCAGTCTTCAAAAGCAAAGGAAAGTAAATATATTTTTATGAAAGTTTCAATAACTTTTGTAGAACACTACTTTTTTTACCAAGAGGTATGTTAATATAATAATTCTACTCATCTGCTTTTTAATTTGAAAAACAATTTTCAAGTCTTCTCTCAGTCTTACAGATAAGGGGATTGTTTTGCCTTTCAAGACCTTGGAAGATTTTCCCACCCTTAAATCTTGAAATCCAGAAAGAAGATAATACCTGAACAAAATACTGAAAATGTTAACAGTTTGGAAATCTTCTTCCCTGGGTAACCTGATTATTCAGACTAACTTTCTTCCAAATATATTTAAAATTAACAGCTCCACACTATTCATCAATAATAATGTTATTTGAAAACTCACAGTAATAGGTACACCTGGGAGGCATCACACTAAAACACTAAAATTTCTTCTAAAACATCTATTTCATGTTCAAAACAAGAATACTGTGTAGATGTGCCACATGTCAAGTCCTGTGCTTTTATGGATGATAAATAAAGGATTTGGTCAATATGTTTACTAACACACTCTGCTGGTGCCATAAAAAATTTATTTGTGAAAATTTGGACTGTTATGTTACCAGTGAAGACATTTATAGGAATCAGATTAAGGGCATCAGCTATAATGAAACTTGCAAATTATGGATAGTGGCAATGATTTTTGTCAGCTGAGTGACTATGACAGAAAAAATGTTTCTTTTCAAGCCACCTCCAGAAAAACATCAGTCTCATCTACCAGCTTGTTCAAAGGAAATATTTGAAAATCCCACAGACAGATCAAAAGAAAAGAGAAATTTTATGTGTGCAACTCTTCACATTACTACCATCTTCTTTATTTATTTGAGATTGCTGCATTAATTCTAAATGGTCAAAATAATTTCAGCTCAGCCATGAAAATATATAAGACATAATGAGCCTTTTTTCTGTGTTAATTACAGTTCCTACTGCAATCACTGCTCCTTGAGTTGCCTTTCCCTTTTCAGATACCCACATGGTGCTCTAATAGAAGCTAGATGCATTTGCTATGTATTCAAAAGAAAAATCTTAGCCTACATCTCTGATGAGCCACACCCTCAAAGACTCTTATTCTCTCTCCCCTGGCAATACTTTTCACACCAACTTTAAGGAGCAAATATGTAAAACAAAGACTCAGAGGGAAATGTTTCCTCTTATTCATGCAAAGAAAGAATGCTTTACAGTTTCTCCCCAGAATTCAATACACTTGAAGTCTGATTTCTACAGCTGTGTCAGGTTGCAAATTCTGGTATCTTGTGACTAGAAAAATGAATGGACAACACTGTGCCAGGGAGCTCTGTTGCTATTTGCTACTCACAGCCCAGGAGACATGAAGGTTAGAGGTCATATGTTAACTTAAGTAAGATGGAATTATTCTAAGGGGGAATTTTGGCACTGCTGTGTAATGAACACATCTGCTTCTTTGAGGACTGACCCTGTAAAGTCATTCCAACTACAAAATGAATGAAAGTTATTTGGTTACGTTGTACTCTTTTATTCTTCCCAAGTTAGGAGGACCAAGATCCCATTTTCTACTTACCTATTTTTGCAAAAGAAGCAAGGAGGATCCAAAGGGTAACTTCATAGGGAATCTGCACATAGTCATAGTCCAGTGTGAAAACATGTAGCCTCGTGTCTTGGGAAGAGTCAACAGCAGCATCAGAATCATGTTCATAGTGAGGCAAGGACCTCTTGCCCGGGCTGGGCTCATCCCCATAAGCAGCAGCAGAACAGGATACCATGCCCAACAGCAGCAGGTTGGAAAGCTCTGCCTGTGCAAGCGTGGCAAAGCCCATGTCTGGGGCTGTGAGGATTTTGTTACAGATTTAGCATATACTGCGTGCATGGAGGTGTGCACAGTCCCTTCTGCTGCCCACAGCCACTTCTTCCTCAGGGCTCTTTCATTTGCCTGGTAGAAGTCAATTTATAGTCCTTATGTGCCTGTCCTGTGTTCCTTGTGCTGCAGGCAGACCTGGAGTTTGTATGAAGATACCGGTTGTGCAGGTTCCTCTGACCCAGAAAAACCTTGGCCACAGCATCACCCGGTTGAGGAATAAAAAGACCTTTCCAACTTCATTATTTATGCAGCCTCCCTGATTTTTCCACTGTTAAAAAATAAATAAATAAATAAAAGAAACCAACCAAAGCAAACCAAACCAAACAAAAAAACTTTCAATGCTCACCGTTCAGGCAGCAAGCACAGCATGAAGGAATAGCATCAGTTGGGAGAAGTGGTAGCAGCCTGGGCAGGCAGGAGAGCCTGCTTCGTGCCTTCCTCTCTTGCCCTGGCTCCCCAGCGGCCTCCCCAGCGCAAGGGGCCCCTCGGGCACCACACTTGGCACTACCCGCTGGTCCTGTCACACCTGGTAACAAAACTACTCGGTGTGTAAATAAAGGGACTGTGCAGGGCTCGCGGGAGGGACATCTGCTGGGGGACCGCGCAAATGACAGCCCCGTTTGGAAAGAGGCTCCTCTCTTAAACACGTGTGTGCAATTCAGCAGGTAATACCAACATAAAGAAGAAGGTCTGAGTCACATCACCTGCCTGAAATTGGATTCTGAGTTGTACTGTATTTGGCATTTGTTATATTCATACCAGTAAGGCATTTAGTGAGCAAATGCATTATCCTCCTCCAACTGCTCTTACAGATCATTTTTTGAAAATGCTGGCATATTTTCTCCTC
Source organism: Pycnonotus jocosus (assembly GCA_013400435.1). Taxonomy (NCBI): domain Eukaryota; kingdom Metazoa; phylum Chordata; class Aves; order Passeriformes; family Pycnonotidae; genus Pycnonotus; species Pycnonotus jocosus. The sequence goes on along the minus strand of VWYP01027660.1, from coordinate 25,916 downwards.
CACAAAAACTACCATGTTCAGTGTAAGGATAACAGGGTGTGCAAACATAGTGCTGTTGATTAGAAGCTTCTAAAACCTGTATTACTTATCTTAGAACTGAGTGTATTTAATTTACTGAAAAATTATTCAAATTATTCAAATTCATCAATGATTTGATTGTGTTAGAAGACAGTGCAGATGGTGAGAACAGATGTGATACCCCAAAAGAACTAGTTCTGAGGACCCTGACACCACACTGCCTGTGCTTGGGAGGGGATTCCCTCAAACCAACCGGCCTCACTGAATGCCATCTTATTGGATGGAGAATATCTTCCATTTGACTTTCTGTGGAAGGGATCCAGTGTATGCAACTATGATGGTCTATAATGCAAAACAAAAGGCAACAAATGGTGACAACTGGTAAATTTGCATCAAAATTGTAGTGATCTGAACCAAATTTTCAATACAGGTGCAACTGCAATGTCAAATTTTTCTATGGTACAGCCAGTGATGCCCTTTCGTGTTCTGCTTCTACATGAAGCACTATCTTCTGTCAGCCTCACAGCATCATCAGTCCTCACACAAAAGCTTTGAACACAACATAGCATTAGGTAGATGATGCTCAGCCTGCTTGCAAAAGATTGCTTTTTGCAGTATACTGATCCTCTTAACAGCGTTATTTCTTGAAATCCCTTTGCAACAAGGAATCTGGCAGACAAGATATGCAATTAACATTACAAAACAAGGATTTGTTTACTTGAAGGCCAAATGAAGTGGGAAGAACAACAGAGCAGAGGCTAAACTATTCAGATTGCTTAATGCTGGCCATTGTATTTCACTCAGCTGTAGACATACACACACAGACTGCAAGGTGGTTTGAGAATGAGTGGTATGAGCTCTGGAGAGTTGGCAGCCAAAGGACTGCAAGGGAAAGAATTTAGAGTCTGGCAGTCTACTAGCTGTGACCATCAGGGCTTTGATTTACACCTGCAACACACCCATAATGCCAACAGGTTCAGTGGGCATCGAGTGAGCAGCACCAGAACAGGATCAGCAATGATCAGGTGCAGTGTCCCTGAGTGTGAAATGTTTCACAGCTGGTAGAATTCTCCCCCTCATTGGAGGATGGAGGTGCCTGGGATAACCCTACACAGCGGTCCTTCTTTTCTGAATCCCTTGGGCATATCCAGTTGTAGAAGTCTCCCACTATATCTTTTGGTGTTCCCATTGGAGGAGGTAACTCATTTGAAGATTTAGTACGTGTCTCACTGGACTGCATCAGAAAATTAAACTGCAAGCTTCCTCTGGAATTCCCTTCTTTTAATCTTTTTCTAGGAAACAAGTGTAAAAACACTCCAGGAAGAAATACAGTGCAAAGAACATTGTCTCCAAACCAGAGCAAAATTATACAATAAATATAATAAAAATGGTAAAAAATATTAATTTATGAAAGATGGCTCACTTGGCTTTACAGTTGTGTGCCATGTCACAGTTTTGCTGTGCACTGTCACACTTCAGTCCTCCTGGTTGTTTCAGAGCCAGCTATTGCTGACTGTAGTGAGTTCACAGTGGTCAGATGATATAGAAAACATCTTTGACAATCACATTGCCATTCCTGAGCCTGATGTCATGCCCCTGGGAAACTTCTCCCATCAATATACCAGTCTGAATAACCTCTGGGATAAACCCTTCAGGCTGCAATCTCCCAGCCTCTTAGTAGTTTTCATTGGCATGTGGTAACACATGTATTTCCAGAATTTGTGTGGAGCAGCAGAATTGGAAGACTTCCAGGTAATGATTGGTAAAATCCGAAGTGCTTTCTTCACTATTGGAGGCAAAGTCTCTGGCTCTTGGAAATCCTTGAACTTTATTAATACCAGTTTGATCCTTTTATCTTCCAATGCACAGTTCACTGCTGCCTGCAGTTCAAAGATGCTTGGTCCACTGACATAGGCTGGGCTCAAAATAATGATTACCCGTCTGCTTTGTTTAATAGCTGTTACAACTTCATCTGTGTATGCTGGAGAGGAAATGGTGAGAGTTACTGCATTCTGCAAAGGAGTTCTTGTTTTTTACCCTTTTTTTGCCAGTTCCTTTATCAAAAGATAAAACCCAGAAATAAGGAAAATCAAGAATAGGAATGCTGAGCAATCACATAACACCTAGAAATGTGTGTGTTATCAGAGGATACCATGGCTGTTCTTACACAACTGAAGAACACAACTTTCTGCTCAGGACATGAAGAGTGCAGCTGAGACCTCAACACACTTCAACAAGGTCTCAAGGGACACTTGGACTTGTCTTTATCTCTCCCAGGAACACATATACAGGGCTTTCTAATTACTGGTGTAGCACCGGCTAAAGTTGCACAGAAAGTAACTACTGAAATATTTGAAGTCTTCTTTCTGGGGAATGGAGTCTGTGTGCAAAGAAATTCTTGCACAAGAAGCTCTGTCTCAGCCTAGTAGCTCACAGTGACCTTGCTCCAAAGTGTGCATGCATGAGGTACAGGCACCAGAGACAAAGATCACAACATCATGAGATTTGAACATTAATTCCACTACCCAGTTAGACAATTTGTTGCTCTGGTGCATAAAGCTTTTTTGCAAAATGAAACACAATTTTATTAAATTTGAAGATTTTCTACCATGCCTAGGGGCCTTACCTCCTCCTGGAAGAATATCTCTTTCAAGAATACATAACTTGTATCCATATTTATTTTCTAGCATATCTGGAAGAAGCTCCAGGGCAAATTTTTCCTCACTTATTAAAGCAGAGTCACTTTCGGAAGAGTTTAGTTTTGCATAGGACACAAACGCGTCAAATTCCTTGCCATCTAAAATAAATTAATGAATACATTAACTAATAAATAAATTACTTTATATACATTAACAAGTCTGGCTGAAGCATTCAGCTTCTTTCTTAATGCTCTGTTTCCATTTATATCTGTTTAAGTAGGCACAACACAAACCTAAAATTATGACCTGTTCATGGATTACAACTATCCAGTCACCAATGACAACCTTGCTCCTCACCGTCTTACAAATTTTGTAGACATATGCTACCAAAACAAACAAGAAAGTTAGAGATGTTTAGTACAAGGTAGTTTAAAGATCTGGTCCCTTCCAGGTAAAAGCTAGGTGGTAGGGAATGATTCCCAACCTTTTCTCTTATTTGCCCAAATGCTGATTAAAAAAAAAAAGAAAAGAAAAAAAAACCCCAAACCCTTGCGAATGGCCAAGCTTCTTTTAAAATATAATGAAGCTTAGAGGAACAATGTTCTTGAATATTAGTTGCTTGCAAGAGATATGCTGTTTTCATACACTGTTATGTTTGAAAACAGAGATACTTGTGTAAGGAGCAACAGCTAAGTCTGATCAAAATATCAGCTCAAGTACTGACCAGTTACTGAGCTTCAAGTCTCCTTAGAAGAACATTTGTATGGTGCAGATGAAACATAGGTGAAGAATTTTTCTTGGCTTTGATCACCCTGGTGCTAGTGTCCTGAGTTAGGCCCATTCTTAACCACAAGGCAAAAGCAAATTGTATCTATTTGCTGAATAAACTTTGAATTACACTTGAGGGAGAAGGAACATTTTAAAAAAAGAATTTCTTGTGAAAGCAAAAGGCACAGTGGACCCACTCCAGTTTTGCAGTTACTTGAGGCAATTTAAGGTATCCTGAGACTGCCAGATTTGACAGGGGAAGTATTGGAGCCTCAAGCATTTTGGAATGGCAAGACATCCTCAGGCATCCCAAATTGCATCAGACACCTATGTTCAATTAGCTGAATTGTATTACGTGTCAGTATAATGAATAGAAACCAGAAAGAAATCCCCCTGTGTAGAGCAGGGTCCCACTGCAGGGTGCTGCTGCAGGGTGAGCTGAGAGGCTCTGTGATTTCACCACATTCCCTGCACCTTCACTGCTTGGGAACTGAGAAACCTACACCCAGCACAGATGCCTAAGGGCTGCCTCTCATGACCCACATGCCTTGATGTTAACCTCCCAATTTCTATCCCTAGATGTGAGATTAGGGTCCAGACACAAGCTCCCACAGAATCTAGACGCACATTCAGAAAACTAACATGGATGATCTGGGGCTGAACACTCAGATTCAGAACCAGCACACAGCAGAAACTATGTCATCAAAACAAAACAGAGGTGTGCAGATTAGGTTTGGAGGCCAAGAATGGGATCAGACAACACATGTTGCATCTGTGCTCTTGGACACACACTTTCAATCACATCCTTCTACTGCTGCTGAAGCTCTTGTGATGATAGAGGAAGATGGTTCATTTTGCTGGCTACACACTGTCTTTCACTGAGTTATTTTTCTGCCAAGGTGAGCAAATTTAGGCCCACATGAGCGAATCGCCAGCAGTAGGCACACGTGACTGATTCACTAATGTGAATTAAAGGTGGACCAGAGGGTCACTAGATTGGTTTAGCTGAACTTCAATTCATCTATACTCTAAATTGAAGCTCCTTTGAAAACAGATTTTAAATGACAATAAATTGCACTACAAGCCAGGTATTCCTCATTTCACCCACAGAGGTCGCTGCAATCACATTAGCCAGCAACCACTAATACACAGACACTTTTATTACATTACTATCTCAATAGCAAGTGAAAAAAATAAATACAAAATAAGCACCATTAGGCCATTTTCCACATAATTTTACAGAAAAAATTACAAGCTGAGGAACTTTTGGTACTGTATTTAAGATGCTGAAAGTGTAGGAAATGAAGAATACCTGACTGAAGCAAAGTGATGGTATAAGTGTTCTACAAATGTTAGTATCAACTCTCCTGCATTATTTCTTTCTACATGTGGAAGAAGGAAGAAGTTCTAAGAGATCTATCTGAATTGGCTATGGAGACAAATTAACACCAGAAGGGTTGTGGTTTCTCTGTCCACAAGGTCCTGCACAACCTAGGTTGGCTCTGCTCTGAGCAGATGCCCAGGGTACCTTCCAATCTTGTAGGATTCTTCAGCTGTCTGACTCTGTGCTGAGAGGGACATGAGAGAAAAAATAATAGAAAGGAAGAAACAGCAAAATCAAATCATAACTGCTGCTTTGCTGCTCTATGAGCAAGTCCTTTCAGACCTCAGGTGACTTGATGTGCATCCACACGAAGTGAGGACATAAACCTGCAGGTGAGAACATAATTTCCTTGGGCAGAAAACTCTCTGGGTATGCACGGTTGGTTTGTAAATCCCCTATGCTCCCACTCTGCAGTGGTGCTGTGTGCATGAGGTACATGAGAGGCACGGGATAGGCAGGGGACAGGGGCTGCCAAGGTGGAACCCCACGGTGTCTTCAGTACACAGGCCTTGGCATGTCTGTCTGTCCTACTGACATGCAGGTTGTGCTCTAAAGGGACATTCCACAGGTCCTTAAATCACTTTATTACCAGATAGAGGGGAAATTTTGAGTGATTTCCCAAATCGCTTCAGTGCTTGCAAAAATGTTTTCCAAAAGGACAGGTAATTTTCTAATGTGCATGTACTTATAGGCATCTAGATAGTTGTTTCACACTTACTTGTAAGATACATTTACAAACACAGAAACGGACTCAGACACCCCTATCTCAAACTGCATCAAGATGCAAGCATTTTTAGAAAAGTTTTCTCAGGCACAAACTATCTGAATTCTTTCAATGCGTGTAAGAAAATCATATATTAAGTTCTTTGAAGTAGTCATAGTGATTCCTGATACATTTCTACTACTATTTCAGGGGCCTGTTTTAGCTGAGATGATGGAACAATGCTACTACAGAGACTTGAAAAATCAAAAGCTAACCACTCAGCTGCAAATGTCAAGTTGTTTCCAAAGATTTTAGAAAGGAAATATGAATATTTCCCAAACATTCATTTGTCACTTGGTGCCCTTTATCACCTTATTTCTCTCTTTCATTTATTCTTCTGAGAAACTTTTTGGCTTCAAGTGATAAATACAATAGACCCTGGAGTCCTTCACTTTGTTATGCAAGGTCATTTCATTCTTGTCCAAAAGTTTTGTTGAACTTTTTCAGAGAACGATTTTGAAATGTTGGAGATGCTGAATTATTCCCTGCAAATGGACTGCCAAAATTCAGTTTCCTACTCTAGTCTTCTATGGGTAAATTAGGGTAAAAGTCTAACCGACATTTCTGTTGGTGTTAGATTTTTTTTTCACACTATCTGAATTTTTTTCCATCTGCATTCACTGAGGATCTTGTAAGGTTTAATAGTCTTTGCATTGACTCAAAGAGAACAGGGTCATTAAAAGAACTTAATTAAATTAGTAATTCATACCAGATTATCCCACATGGCAAAAGACAGTAGAAAAACTGGAGCAAATTAATATTATAGAAGATTTCTTACCTTCTGTGCTTTTGTTGTGGACCAGATAACTGCGATACATAAGCACTATTTCAATCCAGTGCTGGTAAATAAAGGCAGTGCACAAAACAAATGCAAATAGAGCAGAAATGGCACTGCATAGCACATATAAGAACAACACTGCAGAAAGAAAAGAGTCTATCATAATTTGAGTTTCCAAAATAATATTGACACTTAGAAAAATCAGTCCAGAAATGGGGACAAACCATCTTACAATCTTTTTTCTTATCCCACTGGCAAAGTTTAGGGAAGTCAAGATTTCATGTAGCCACAAACTTCAACATAGAATTTCATTTCACAGTCTACCATCAGTGCCCTTTTTTGCATGGCATCTCTTTGATGGTATGAAAAGCCAATCTATGACAGAATGCACAGAAAAAATAATCTCTGGTACACTCAGCAATGCTGCAAATAGTCACCACCTGAAATGGAAAAGCTGCATCAGAACACACAGAGCTGCACACAGTGCCCTTCTGGCAGCTTCCTGTTGCACTCCAGTGCTGAACCTCCACTGTGAACTATGGTTTAACACTTTAATTTCCACACTGATTCTGGTTTGGGCCTTGAAAGGCTGCCTTCATATCAGTTATGGTAACTTCTCAGAAACATGCATGCAATGAGTGGGAAAATAAACAGGAATATCCTATGAAAATCAGGGAATACTGCTTCTTTCAGCAGCCTCTCTGCTTCAGTATAGTAGATTGCCTATTAATATTCAGAGATGACACTCCCCTCTTCCTCCTTCCAGTTACTCTCTAACTTCCACTTGGCTCACCTGCTTGTAGTAAATCCCCAGATAACCCTACCCTTCTGAGTAATCTTCAAAATACTGTAGCTTTCAAGACATCTGACAAATCAGATTTCTCCCACCCAGGTTCAAGAAATTTCTGCTGCTGGCTAAAAGCCAGTGCCAATAGGGAATTAAGTAGCAGCAGTAGAGAAAATCAAAATGTGTCTTCAGGAGTAAATAGTCACCAATTGATAGATTTACCTCTCTGCTTTCTTTTCAACTGGATCACAGCAGTGGCATTCCCCACTGAATTCTCAGCAAAGCATGTGAAGTTGCTTCTGAGGTCCTTTTCAGTAACTTCTTTCAAAGTTGCAACATGAAGAAGTGTGTGCCCCTTCAAACCTTTTGCATAGACACTAGAGAGAAAAAAATGTGTATTTGCATGATAACTTTGCTGTTCATTCACACAATTTCCCAGTGTCTTACACACAAAAATAGAGGAGCTTGCAACTTATTAACATTCATCCTGAACTTTTAATAGTAACGCAATATTCTGGTTTGGAACATCCATTTGGTTTATACATGGTAAGAAAATACTAAATAATATTGTAAGAAAATACTTTGACAGGCCTGAAGACTGAAAGGTTTATCCTTAATTCATCTACTCAGCAAAATATTTACCTTTTGCCTAGTTTTCAATATATATAGTGTCCTTTACTTCTGTAAGACTACTTGTGGTTTTCTAAGATGTAAAATGCTCGCCTGGCAAAAATGCAGAGAAACAAAACTTCAAAAAGAAACCCCAAGACAGAACTGACTGGGCAAAAACACTGAGCAGTTCAGCCTCTTGCACAGGTGTAAAAAGCACAAGGACATGATAGACAAACAGAACAAGATAGATATAAGGGGCAGAAGTACCCAAAATGAAGAGGTAACTGAGAAATCCCTTCAGGATTGAGTGAAGTATATGGGAAACAGATCTGTGTCTGCAATCACTCCAGAGCACCCAGGGTTTCTGAGTTTCTGGATTCTCCTTTGAAAGCCACAAGTATAAGCATCTCTGAGTCATCCCAAAAGGTGTCTCACACCATGCCACTGCAAAATGACAGTATTCTATGGCTGTACCTCTGCTGCCTCAAGATATGTAGGAGTGAGCATAGGCAAGGATTCAATCGAAGTTTGATGGAGACACTTAACTTGTTCATATTTTAAAAAATAAGCAGAAGCTCTACCCATGAAAAAAGCTAAAAATTTGTTAACAAGAATATTCCAAATCTAAACATTCTAAAGTTAGGAAAATGCAATTTCCAGTCTACCTCATGAGTGTGTGCATATGTGTGTGTGACATCACAATTCTTTTTTTTTCCCATATGACTCCCATTATGAAGTTGATTTTAGCGCTGATAGCAGAGCTTTTGCCTCCCCCAGTGTACAGAAAGTTTACCCATAAAGTTGACTCAGGGTGAAAGACACACTTGCCTGTGTTGCCTCTATTCTGTTGCTTGCCAAGTTGAGCACTGAGTCAGTGAATGAAAACAGGAAGGAAAGGGAAGCGTGACTATAGGGGTTATCCCCAGGTCACAGGAAACCTTTCCCCTACGTGTTTCTTCTCTGCAGGGTCTGGTTAATTCTTACCAGGGAGGAGTCCCAAAATTCAGCATCCTGAAATTCCGTGCTGCAAGTCCTCAGACCTAGTCTGTAACACCCCAATATCTGAGACACACAAACTGCTTTCAATGTCCACCACACTGTTTTGCTGATCTGATTCGTTCCCCACTCAGAGACAGCTTCCAAAGACAGATTGTGTGAATTGCAAACAAGCACAACAGAGACTGTGCTTTCAAGAACACTTGGAAGCAAGAACACTTGAAAGCAACTGATGTGGGGACAGGCAACCAGGAATCCTTCATGTTGAAGCTGTCTATGAGCTAAAGTTTTAAGAAGAAGAGCTAAGATTATGCAGAGTTTGAGTTCTTGTTTTTATTGCCATCAATATGTCCTTCTGTATGTGCAGGTCACGTGCCTGTCACTTGCTCATGGACATACACGTTACTAGGTGAAAGAAAAGAGCTTTCTAAAGTTTTCTTAATAAAATGTATTCAATAAAGTTGTTATAGAAGGACTTTTACAGTTGTTTGTGGTGGTAGTAACTAGCCTACTGGGGGGTATGGGAGAGGAGGTTCTCACCTTGTTTCCTGATTCAATTTATCATTTACATTCTCTTCGTTGTTTCGTTTCCATGTCACCCTCATTGGAGAAACTGTTTCAAACCCAAACTGTACACGGCATTCCAATTCAAGTGGCTTGCCTGGAAAAAATGATCACAGAAAAACCATGCCTGCAGAATATTATTCTCGTAAACAGCCCAGAAAGCAAAGTTGGTTTGCTTTAGCAAGATCTATCATTATTTATCAATACCTCACTTAAATATTTTCATTTGTTTCAGGGGAGGGATTGAAACTTACCAACTTCTGCTTCGAGGATCACAACACCATTGGGATACAAAAGGTTTGGTGGATGAACAGTGTTTTTTGCTGCAATTAACAAGAATATCACTAAGTATAAAGTCACTGCCAGTGCAGAAGACCAAACAAAATAACTTAAAATTTAAATTTTCAAGTTTTAGGTGGAATTTAGACACCTAAGTCCAAGAGGATCACAACGAACTTGCATAGATACTCAAACACTTGCTATCTCATTTTCTCTGAGGCGTTGTCCTCTTACATGAGAAGCTCAGCAACTAGTCTGCACTTTAAATTATTCAGGATTAAAAAATTAGGAGTGCCCCCTTGCAAAACCCCCTGAAGGGTGTAATCCTCATACCAGTTCCCTGTAAAACCTCTTTTCATCATGTCCAGTAAGCACAGAGCACATGCACACCCCATTCACAAGCACAGATACTTGTATCAAAATAGCCATGCTGTATTCAAAAGTCAGGCTGCCAAAGGGCAGAGATAATGACAACCACGGGTTATACAAAAAACCCACAGCTCTGATATTCTAGGAAAGTCCCGTACTGCAGGAAATGGTACCACATAACACCTTTTTTTTTTTTTTTTTTTTTTTTTACAAACCCAACGCAAACAGAGAAATATACACNNTTTTACCAAGCCACAGCAGACAGAGAACTATATCACAGAATCACAGAACAAGCTCAGTTGGAAGGCACCCACAGAATTGAGTCCAACGCCCAGCCCTGCACAGAAGCATCCCCAAGAGTCACACCCTGTGCCTCAGAGTGGTGTTCAAACACTCCTTGAACTCTGCCAGGTTTGGTGCTGTGCCCACGGTCCTGAGAAGCCTCTACCAGCACCTGACCACCCTCTGGATGACAAACCTTTTTCTAATATCCAACCTCAACCTCCTCTGACACAACTTCAGGCCATTCTCTTGGGTTCTGTCACTGGTCACCACAGAGCAGAGATCAGTGCTTGCCCCTTCTCCTCCCCTCGTGTGGAAGTTGTAACTGCAACGAGGTCTCCCCTCAGTCTGCAAGGTTCTGGGGTAGTATAGATGCACATGGCACCTTTTAAGGGTTTTTCTGACTGCACTAGGAAGTGAGGGAAAAGAACTGAGAAGGACAATGTGTCAGCTCAAATACAGTCAGATCAGAATAAAAGCAGAGCTAGACCAAGCTTGCCCAGAGAATATTGGGGGAATAAAGCCAGAAGGAAGAGTGAAAGAGCAAGAGGTATTTTAAGCTGCCACACAGAACTCTCGCTGGTAGGTGAGACATGGCTTCCTGTCCTGATGGGATGGATATATTTTTCCCTTGAATTCTTAGAACCAAATGCTTAAAATATCTGGGGAAAAAAAGGATCACCTATTTCAGAAAAGCACTATCCTCATTAGACCATGGAATTTCAAAGGAGTCTTTCTAGACCATCAGGTTGCCTCACCTGACACATTTCTTTTGCTCCCTAAATCTTGTTCTCCCTTTCACAGAGTGGCCTACCTTCCATCAGGATGCTGAGAAAGAATTCTGTACTGTTTTCATACAGAAACAGCTGTACTGCATCCATACAGTTCAGGATATAGAATATATTTATACTTTCCTAGAGGACCCACTGCTATTACTATTGGGTGTCCTAGTTGGTGTCCCAAGATGTCCTCAGAATACTTGGAAGAGGATTTTAATGATCCTGTAGCTAATTCAGTTTATGGGCTTTCAGAGCCATAAACTTAATAAAGAAAACATGATTTACTTCAGGTATTTTATTCTGAGTTTTTATGTTACTCACCAGTGACTTCTACTGTTACTGCTGTTCTCACTGTCCACTTGGTAATGTTGTCAGACAGAGTGTAATCACACACATATATTCCAGCATCTTTGTCATAGGTTGGATTCAAGTAGATTTCATTCTGCTTAAGCTTCAGGCTTGGTCTGCTTTTCCTGTATTTTATCTGCTGACCATCCTAATGAAAAGAAAATAATATCAAACAATTAAAGTTTTCTTTTTCCTGCCATTGTTGCTCTTTTTAAATTATATTTTGATATATTTGGACAGGATTTTCATGGCAGTAAGGCTAAACCAAAGTCTTCCACTGATGCCCAAAAAGCAATGTATTAGGACTCTGAGGACATGTTTCAGTTATACTAAAAATATGTGAATAACTTTGACTTTTTAAAAATTATTTTAAATTTATGGTTGATGCAAAAATATTAAATCATGGAGCTAATCTAAATTAAACTCCTATTACTAAAGAGCACTGAAAAGGATCACTTTTTTGATGGACTAGGTACTTTTTTATTTCGTAAAGAAATCATTCAGAAAATATTTTCAAGTTATTTTATGAGAAGTAAACCATAAGTTTGGATCATCTGATGTTGAGAACACTGTCACCACTTTTGGAAGCATGAAAATGGTCTATTTTTGAAATCTATTTTAAAAAGCACCTCATATCACCTCATATCATATCATATCATATTTTTTAAATTTTTAATTTTAGAAAATTTTTTGTATTTTATTAATATATTCATATTCCACTGAGACCAGCAAGAATTTTCCTTAAATCAAGTTTCTGAAAAATCCAGTAATGCAAATGTAAGAAGCTCCTTGACTTAAGATCAAAATGTAGGTAAAGATGCACCTCATTTAAAATTTTAAAGCAAATGTAGAGTAACTTTGACTAGATCACAATTCCACTTGATAGAATAAAATAATGTGAATAATATCAGGCAGGAAAATACACAATTTCAAATTTTAGTCATTTTCCTCTGCTCGGTTATGCAGATTTGGATGCTAAATTACCATCCTAACAAGCACTGAGTCAGTAGTGGTTCAGTGGAATAGTGTTTCATTAAAAACAGCAGTCTTGGAAAGAAAAACTTGAAACGTAATCCTTAAAATAATTTTGTGTCTAACAAAGACAGTTTTTCTTTGGTATATTGGATATTTTCAAAATTTGAAATGTCAAAACAAAACTTAAAATGTTACCTTTCAATTATGTCAGTTTTGTAAAATACTTATTTTAATTCTCAATTACTTCAATTTCTTAGCTGAAGAGAAAACATTTCTTGGCTTCTGTTTCATGTAATAATATTTTGGGTGTGACAAATTTCTTCAAAACTCTTCCTTAAATATTTGATATATATCAGTTCAAGATTCTGCTTTTGGGTTGAATTTCTCAGGCTGCATTGCCTGCCAAAGAAGAGTTCAAGAACAATGGCACATGGACATTAACTAGACCTGAAGCTCCACCTCCACTCAGCTATTTTCAATATTCAATAGACTGAACCTTACCTTGTACCATTTCACATCTGGCTTTTTTATGTGGCTGTAACATTTTGTCCCAGGACAGGTTATTGAATTCCCACTGCCAACAAGTAGATATAGCCTATTTGTGTCGTAACCTGAACATTTTGCTGCCTTCTTTGTTTGAACATCCAAAACAATTTTGAGACATGGAATGTTTCCCCTGGGTGATGTATCAAAAAAAAGTAAAAAAAAGAAGTTAAATATTTAATACACAAACCAAACCAATAATTATCCTATAGAAATAGAAACCTTTTGCTCCTGTACTCCATTACTTACTCTTTTGCTCCATTACTTACCATATTTTACAGATGTACACTCCAGAAGCATCGTCCGTTATTGGTTTAAACCAAAGTGCATCCCCTTGGAAAGCCAGGTTTGAGCTTTCCTTGATAACCTTCAGTGTCTCTTTATCTTTCTGATGCCAGAACCATTTCACCTTATGTTGATTTAGAAATGATTTGTTATAAATGTTGCTAGCATCTCTATCTGGTAAAGCACATTGTAGAACAAACTCCTCACCATTAATTGCACGATACCATATTTGAGGTTCAACATGGGAACATCCTGAAAAGCAGGAGAGTAAGATATCAGTACCATCTGAAAGAATGCAGGGTCATGGTGAAAAAAAAAAATTAAAAATTAGGAACAGTACAAAAATAGAACCTTACCATTTTTGTGTTGAATATTTATTTTTGTGATCAGAAGATGGGCAAATAAAAAATAGGGGGTTTTAAATATGTAATTTGCCTATGTTCTTGAAAATTTATTCAAAGGTTTCCAAAGGTTTATTAGGCTTATTTTCAAAAGCTTAATGTGAAATTTTTTGTTATGTGTAAAGTTTTGCATGAGTGCTAGCCTGTTGAACCTCAACTCTAGAAAAGCAGATGCAGCTCTTCTCAATCTCCTCGTATTAATGGAGAAGGGACTGACATAAGCCTGAGGAAACAGAACCTGCCCACCACATGCTTTATTTAGGGTAAGACTGACAAACGTTATTGTCTCACTGCTTTTAAATATTTATCGTCTTATGTTTCAGTAACTGTCTCTAAAATTGCACCTTTTTTTTTTATTCTGAAAGGTGTGGTCAGCCATCCTAATGCCCCTCCTGCCAGTGAGGCTATTGTGACTTTTCAAAGTATGGCAGGATTTCACCTCTGCAGAAGGGAGGTCATGAAATCTGTTCCTCATCTGCCCACCTGGGAAACTCTACAGTTCCATATTCTCTCTGCTCACTAAATCGGATCAAGCTCCTCCAGATATATTGTTTGTGTGGAAGACTCTGATAAATCAGTCTCTTTCTGCTTTTGTCTTCCTTCTCCCCAGTCCCTCCCTCACTAGACCAGATGCTGGAGACCTAAGTCATGGAAGCAATTCATTTGTTCCATTTGGGTCTCAGAGATTCTTCTTTACATTTATCCTTTTCATCAGGGAACTGATTTTTGAGTCAAATTTAGGGTAGATTGTATTACCAATACTTCAGAAGGTTGCAGAAAGGCTATTTGTCTGAAACAAGCATGGACATGTGCAGGAAAAACTCACAAAAGCAAGGAAAAATGAAGATCACCTTTTCTAAGTTTTCAGAAAACACCACAAACACCAAAGAATTACTGCAGCAGATTCTTACCTGGCCAGTTAATCTCTCTAACTTCTACCCCACCAACAAAAAATGTAAGTATCCAGCACAAAGTGAGCATTATTTTCTTTATCAATTTTGGTTGATATTCTGATACATTTTCTTTAAGAATCATCTTGCTTTCTGTAAAAGAGGAAAAGAGAGGTTTTTTGTAAATAAGAGTCCAATAAAATAGATAATTGCATATTTCATTGTGTACCTCTATAAAGCTTTGCTAATACTATTTCCTGCATGTTGTGTTTTTTGAAAATGGGGTTTGCAGCACTTTTCTTGCTCACATGATTTCACAGAAATACAGGATGTATAATACTCAAGAATATGCAACAGTCTCTCTAAATACACCCTGCACAGAATTGCTTACAGATGGATTTCCAAGTCACACCTGCAGCAACTCCAGAGGTGCAGAACTCCACTTCTGGAGCAGAAATACAGATCCTTCCTCCTTTGACAGAAGCATGTTCTTTATGATGAGAGGTAAGATACCAAATATCATCAGCCTTCAGCTAATGATGCCTATCAGCAACAGACTGAGACAGGCATAAATGGCTCCAAAAATCCATGGAGTGCTGTTGTAGCTTGAAGATCAACAGGCCCAGAGCGAGTTGATGGGATTCCTTTGGGACTACACCAAATCTGAAGATGTACTGCAGCTGCAAACAGCATTGAGCCCATGAGACTGGAGAACTCTGCAGAAGTAAAGCCCAAAAAGCATGTCCTGTGTGGGCACACGTCTTTGGTTCTCTCTTTCATCCAAGCAAAGTGCTCCTAGAAGGCTTTGTTAAAGCCAAAATGGGCACATTTAGGATTTTTACTAGGGCTAGCAACTTACAACCCCTTCTCCTCCCCCATGGTGTACCTGGGTGTGCAGCATGAGGCCTCTCTTTTGCACTACAATGCTGTGCTGCACTGCTTGAACAGCCGTGGCAGAGCCCTGCTGAGCAGGGTAACACCGACACCACCATAAGGGACCAGCTCTGCAGGCTGCCCTCTGTAAACTGAGACTGGGAGCACCCAGGGGATTTGGAGCAGGTCCACAAAGCACTCAGATGCATCCAAACCCCTATAGGACAGCACTCTGTACAAGGTGAAACCTGAAACCATATTGTTATGGTTTTCCTCATCTACTAAGAAGTCTGATCTGTATCCCACAGCGTTCTCAGCCACAGGCTGCCCAGTGTGCATATTCAACAGCCATGGCTTAATTTGGGTATTTAGTAAGGACGTATCCAGTGCCCATGACTGGCATGTCTGGAGTGCCTGGTTCAGGAGTAAGGAGCATGTACTTTGCTACTGTTCAATTTGTGCAGCTGTGCATTGTGCAACAGAGCCCTCAGGGGGTTTTTTTCTGTCCTTTGGCCACAGAGGGGCTCTGTGTTTACAATGCTGTCAGAGAGGCACTGAGTCATCCCAAGCAAAAAGCAGAGAGGCTGGGCAAGGGCTAGGCCATCATCTGGTGGCACCTCATGCAAATCAGACACTACTCATGCTGGTTAGCATGAACAGAACATCCCGTGCACAATGCGCTAGAGAGAGCTGATGAGAACTCCCACACTGCACCTTTCCAGGCAGTTGTTTTGTGTAGAGGGGAGCACTTTTAGTCACCATTCTCTTCAGAATGTCTCTATTCCTTACAAGTGAGTGGAATGATCTATTTTTATGCTCAGAGGTCACAGGAAGTAGGTTAACTCATTTGTATGACCCGATTCTGGTGTTTTGTTACAGGTTGGCTGCCAACTGTCATCACCCCACATACCTTTTAAAATCATCCTGAAACTTCAAGCCTCTATGTACACCTGAATAAAGTGAGTTTGCTACCAGCACTGGGAAAAAGCCCTCCATAAGTTTATCCAACTTCTTTATCCACTGCAAAAAGATAAATGGATCCTGACTCTCGAATCTGGGTTTACGACATCTGTAAGACCTTGCTCAAGGCATTCATTGAGGCTGCATCTCTAGCTGTGCTAAAACCAAGAATGGTGATCTGTAAAGATTCTGTAAAGATTCTGTATAAAGCCAAGAATGGTGTTTTGAGTTATGTCATCCAACAGCCCACATGGCAAAGCCATACTGGTACCAGCAGCAATCAAGACCCAAGGATCTTTTGTGTGGTTCAGTGCTGTAGTCCCTTGAGCAAGTGAGCAGGTGCTGCTGCTGTCAAAAGCAGAGGAGCAAGCACTGATCTCTTCATTCTCATGATCAGTGACATGACTCTAGGAGACAGCATGAAGCTGTGTCAGGGGAAGTCCAGGTTAAATATCAGGAAATTGTTCTTTACCCAGAGGGGTTTTAGGCACTGAAACAGGCTCCCCAGGGAAGTGGTCACAGCACGAAGCCTGACAGAGTTAAAGAAGTGTTCAGATAACACTCTCAGGCACATGGTTTGATTCTTGGGGTGTCCTGTGCAGGGCTGGAATTAGACTCAATGATCCTGATGGGTGCCTTCCAACTTAGCTTATTCTATAATTTTATTATCTATTTCTCTGTCCTCTGCACTCCAGTCTCCCTTGACCCGAGGCAAAAGGTCCAGTCTCTCCCCTGTGACAGCTCTGGTCCTTCTTGGTGACTCATTAAGCTGTTAAGCCACCAGAAGATATTTGAAGAGAGCTTGATCTGGCATAAGACAAGCAGGGGAAGTGTTTATTTCCCAGCTTCCCATTTGTGTATACCTGGGGACATACAGGCAACATGTAGTGAAACTTCATGAAATGACTGTTCACAAAGCATTTAATAATGCCAATGATGTATAATCTCTTTGTTCTCAACTTGGTGCCATACTAATGATACCTTCTTTAAGCTCCAAGAGGTCACCACAAACAGGAAAGAAGTGCCAAAGGGAAGGCTGACTAGTGAATGTTACCGCTTTGTTTAGCAATCTTTTTAATTTTTCTGTTGTCTTTAGCTAGACATGGGAAAATACACCACTGCTGTTTTTGGGATTTTTTGTTGGGTTTTGATGTTTGGGGTTTTTTTGCTAACTGATAACATTTTTATTAGAGAATCTTGTAATCTTTGCATTTTTATAGTGCTTAAAAGGTGTGGTAGGATGTGAAATTATTCATTATCGTCTTGCAAGTGTGCTTGACAGGAACAGGGAAATTCACAGCAGAAGCAGACAGCAATCACCATTGAGGTGTATTTGCACTGCAGGTGGACTCTGGTAATTCAGTGACTCAGTTTACTCAAGGAGTCATTTCTCTTTATCAGTATCTACCAGAGAAAGAAACCAATCTACTCCAGGCAACTTATTATCAAAAGTCTCTCTGCTTTCTCCTGCCATGTACACAGCCATATTATCATATCCTTAGTCTAGGGGTTTAGGGTGACACTTCATTGGAAATATCATATATACAAATAAATGGATGGGGTCTTCACATAATTTCCCGTGCTAAAAAATGCAAGTGGAAAAATAGGATTTGGATTATATTGCCTGTGTTTCAACTCCTAAAGGACTGTTGGAAGGAAAGAGTACATTTCTATTTCATAGAGTTTTCACAATATCACAAAATAAGCTGAATTAGAAGGGACTTACAGGATCATCAAGTCCAACTCCCAGTCCTTTTTTTAAATCTGTCCTGTTTAGTGCTGTGACTACTTCCATGGGGAGCCCATTTCAGTGCCCAGCCACCAAAAGGTAATAAAGCTTTTTTTAAGATCCAGCCCAAACCTCCCCTGACACAACTTCAGGCCATTCCCCTGGGTCTTGCCACAGAGATCGTGATGAGGTCTCCTTTCAGCCTCTTCTTCTTCAGCTTTTTGCATAAAATATAAGCAAAAAAAATCAAAATCCATTTATTGAGAGCTGTGCCAAGTTTCATGATATCTCTGAAGTCTAGTAAAGAGTGGCATACCACAATCATACCATCATACAATTCTGATTCTGATGAAAATCACCAGCAAAGATATCAATTCCTGTGTCTTGAATTTAACTTATATCAGTGGAAAGGCAAGCATAATCTGATTCTAGGACTAAGATAAGTAATAGCCACACAGGAGATGAAAACAACTTTACCATGTCTACAAAATGGAAAAGGATATTTAATGAAGCTACTTACTAAGACACTACTGTTTGCCTGACCAAGCAGTTAAAGTAAATTTACTTTAAAATGCACATTCAAAGGCAACAAAATTAACTCACCTTCAAGCAGACAGGGTAGGGCAGGCTAAAATTTGAAGCTAAAACACGTAATTAAAATAAAATTGTCTCAAAATATTACTCGTACATCCTACACAACATGATAAGAATTGTGGTTAGTTCTAGCTGTGCACTGTGTTGAGTCTGTTTCCTTTACAGGAATTTCCTCTACCTCACTGTCACCATGCCTTCGTTTCTCGGTTTAGTTGCATTAGGTTGAAAATTGCCGGGTCACTTTCTTGTAAAAAGAACAGGGGAAACACCTCTTAGTAAGAGATCAAAGCCTCTTGGCTTCTAAAATCTTCTATTTGCATCGCGTGCAAAAACGTGTTGGATTATTTAGTGTGCTTCATTTAAGAAGGGTGGTTTCCTTTATTTACTTTTTCCATATGCTGCTTTTAGACAGCTCACGAAAATCTGCAATATCTGAAATCTACAAGATTATTCCAATACAGAATATTCACAGTAAGAATCGAGTTCTACTTGCCATTAACATCCTCAGTTACCTTCCACACCCACTGTAATTGGGTACTATAAGGGGGCACTGTCACCTCCTGTCTCTGTCCTCCCAGCTCAGCCTCACTAGGTACCCAAACACAGTCTCGACAGAGAGGGAAGAGGAGCCCTGATGAATCTGAGCCATCTGTCACTTGCCCCTCTTGGACCTGCTGGGAAGGCAGAGCACTTCAGCATACATCGTCCCACACCGTCCTGCCCTTCTTTCAGGCTTCCTGCTTGGATGCAAACCCCATAAAAGCCAGACTGCACAGTGACCCAAACTACATGAAAGCATCTGAGAGCACTTTGCCATCAATTCAAAGCCCAATGATCCCTATTCCAATAGAGGATATGTAAATATTTGTCCATCAGTTTGCACCAGAGTTATTTCAAGATGAATAGGATTTGGGGTTTTTTTCCTGTGTGAAGTTCTCTATCTCTACTGCATCTTGGGTCAATCATTCCATTTCCACAAGAAGATAAAAAAGGCTATTTCTTGCATAACAGGGGATTTCAATGTTGCCTGTTTATGCACACATTCCGTTATGCTATGATCAGTATTAATGCTTGATTCTGTTGGGTTCTGACCATTTGGAGATAAAGGATTTGTATTCTCAGCTTCCACCACGTTTTGACCTCTCTGCTTATTCCAGACCTGAGCCCACTGATTACCAACCTTGGTGATTGTCTCCTAAACTATATTCAATGTTTTGTCCTATTGCAAAATACATGTTTGATTAATAAATTACAAAAGGCTCCAATTTATCTCTAGAAATTTCGATATAAAGAATTAAGCTTTTGACGGTGTCCTGTGTGACTAGGAAATAAAAAGTACTTTTGTTCCCCCTTCACTTAAAGGAATTACAGAATGCAACACAGCTGAAGCCAAAGCCCTTCTTATTTCAAAGTCAGATTAACAGAAAAACTGATTCTTTCATAGAGGTCTTAAAGACATAAAATATATTTCATTCATTTTAAGTATAAATTGTCATAGAGTTCGAGTAATAAGGCTTACCACAATCAAAAAATCAAGCATAACAGTCCAACTATTATATTTTAGATACATTTAGAAATACATTTTAGAAATATAACAGAAGTACCAGTCACACAAATTTTTGAAAGCCATGCTTCCAGAAGTCTGAGTGGTATGTCATACTGGTTACCACACTGGATGAAAACCTTGTATATAATACGAAATATTTGGCTAAACCTCTACTCCAATTCACCTCTTTTTCTTCTGTAAAATAATATAGACACTTATAAAGGCAGCCTCACACACTTGCACTTCCAAGGTTCATATTTGTCTTTGACTGCAAGGCAAAGTGCAAAGTGAATAAAGAAGGGGGTGCATAAAGGACCACTCTAGAATATCCTCCCTGCTTCTTCTCTCTCCCCATTCTCTCCTCCCCTTTACTCACTTACCCTCCCACTTCACTAAAATTTGGCACATTTTTCCAGAAATTGTACCTCCTCACCCCTGTGGAAAGTCAGGTTTGGGGGCTTTATCTTACCTTGTCCATGTCACTTAGGCTCAAGTGGGAAAAATGTACTATCTCAATGTGGATGTATTGTAGTCTTATAGTGCTGAGAAGATTAAGGGGTTTTGTACTATTCTGGCACTATTCTGCAGTATTCTGGCTTGAGACATTTACACATCACCTCCTCCACTGCCCAGCTACAGTTAGCACCTAGTGGGTAAGAAATTTTCCACTCCGATTATCTTCTACACTGAGTCAGTGGTGCTGGTCTGCTCTTGCAGGAGGTGCCTGAACAGTATCTAAACATGAACCTCTGTCCATTTTGTACTACTTTATGCACTCAGTGAAATGACACACAGTCACAGGTGGCTTCTGGAGCTTGTGGGTGATTCTCTATGAAATAAAGAAAGGTGGTGTTACTTACCATCAATTTACTGCACTGCAGTAAATCCTGCCTTGGGCATCGGGGACTGACATGTCTAGACCCACAGAGGTACTTTGAATATACTAATAACTGAATAGTCACATGCTAACAGAGAAAAAGCAAAGCAAATTCTCACCATGCAAGCCTTTCAAAACTTTTAACTCTCACAATTCTTAGCAGTTAATTAGAAAAGATTGTCTAGCATCTCAAATTCCATGACAAATTCTTCTTGCCAGCCTTGATAGTCCAGCTAGCTTACTGCAAAGCAAGGAACATAAACCTGACAGGGATGACCACTGCTGAATTTTTGGTTTTCTTTCAGAAACTTACTGTACTTGAACCTAAAAGGAGGTCAGAGTGGTTTCTCCTTTACTCTCACAGGAGACTTTACTCTTATAATGGGTTTAATGCCCATTTGTTCAAGGACACATCCTTGTATGAATATCATTCGTTAGCTTGAACAGCTCTTCATTCCAGTGCTTTTCTTTTCCTGTGTGCATTTGGTGACAACGTTCCTATTCCTTTACCTGGTCATTTTACCAACCTAGGCAATTAAACTCTTCTAGGATCTGTTTCCATGGTTCCCCTGCCATGATTCTCATGGCTCTGCCTCACAGAAATCAAGGACTTGTTTCACTAGAAGCAATTCATTGGTATTTGTCTTTCCTTCATCATGCTGGAAGCTGGAGACACTCTCAAAAATGTCACAAGTTTCCATTTCCAGAGTATGAGTTCCTTCCTTGTAGATGAATTTTTGTTGCTAGTCCATAAAGGCAGTATCTTCCTTATGTATTACATAAATAAACGTGCTTAATGTACTGCTTATCAAGCCAATATGAACAAATAGAGACATTGCTGTCACAGCTGAGAGCTAAATATTTTCCTTTAAGTACCTGCTGCCAGCTCTTCAAGACTAGACACAATCACTTCTGAATTTGCCAAACTGTTTCTAAAAAGTTGGATTTATACAGCATTACAAGTAGTTTTGGAACCTCTTATGGAACAGCATTCCTTCACTGTAGTCAAAACCCCTAAAACAGCTACAATTTTTCTGTAATTAATAGAAAACTGTTTTGTAACCATATAGTAGAATGAGGTCTCCAGCACACCACTGAAATTGGCTTCGTTCTGGTAGAGGTTGAAAGCAATAGAGCAATAACCCATAAATCTATTTGATTATCTTTCAGAAGTACCTTAAGGCATCAATGTACTGAACTCTATTATTTTCGTATTTGATAGTTTACAAGCAACAAATATATTACACTGGACTGTCTTGCTGATATACACACTATTTCTTACCCATAGAGGCCAGATGGGAGATCAAACAATGAGACAAACCCCTGTGATGACTTTTTTGTATATTTAGCTGACAAAACAAACAAACAAAATTACTCTTGTGGTCTATTTGCAGCTACTTTCACTGAAATTCAGAAAATTTGGATTGCTGAAGTACAGGAAGCTGTAAGTTGTGGATACTGCAGAAAGCTTGGTAACTGTTGCTTCACCCAGATACCCCATCTAATTCCTGTTCAGGAAATTATTTCCTGAAAATGTAATCAGATTTTCTTTTTCAAAACACTGAATGCTTTTCAAGTTCATCACAAGCATCTCATTAGGAAAGACAACATTTCAAACATTCTTAAAGTCTGCAAGCCAGACCACAGAAGTCTCTAAAATGAAAGCAACTTTTGTTTTACTTTCTCTGAGAAATCAAGATAGAAAAAGACAACTCCAATATATAACCAGAGTTCTAGAGTAACCCTTCAGGCCAGACATATACATTTGTCTTCATAACTTCATCTCTATTTTCTAACCATTTTTAATTCCCTGAGGAATCAATCTACCAAATTCTGGATGTGACACACAAAATTCTGTGCTGTTTTGCATAAATCAGCCATGTACTCCCTGAATGTCTGAGATGTCCAGTGAACACTAACCTTGCCCTGCACACACAGGAGTTGTGTTCCCAGAATCTGTTGGAGCATCCTAAATGGTGCTTTCTATTATTGTGATTGCTGATTCTAACTACTATGTTTAGCTTCCAGTTAAGTAAACACACTGGCAACAACTTGCTTCTGCAGGCATCATCAGTTGCTCTGCAACAGAACCAGCAAATCTTAAGGTTCCCTCTGTCCAGCCCTTCTGCAAAACTACTTTCATTACAATCTGTAGAGTGATGGAATTTACAGGACTTGTCCTTATGCTTGGATTTGGAGTGACACAGCTGCTTAGGAGGGGGAATTCTGTTTCACAAGTTCTACCTCTCCAATGTCTCTCAAGAATGCAGATGGTCATGAAGGAACAGAAGTACTTATAGTAGGAAAAAACCCTCTAATTGGCAAACATTATGCAGTTATCAGCCCTTACACAGTACTACCCTACAGCAATGATACTGTATACAATAGTCCTAATTCTTCCTATGCTTATGTTACAATTATCAATAGACAAGAAGAGTTCTTTGATACTGTTTTGCTTCCAGCCTGTATTGTGTCTGGTAGAAGGTGGTCAACCAGCAACACTAAAAACACGCAGACACAGGCCATGTTCTCACAGCCAGCTACTATGTGAGAGTACATAGCAAGAGAGACAAGAAATTTCAAGACCAGTGGCTTGCAACAGCTGTCTCTTTACTGCTGCCATCTGTGTAGTCCTCAGGGAAATTACATCTTTCAATGGCTTTTTTGGATTTGGCTTTGTTTTAATCTTCCTAAATTACAAATGAGACATTTGTTGCTTGTGGTCTAACCACACTTGCTTTTCTTGCATTTTTTTCTTCATACCCTAGGCTTGATTTTTGGCACATACATGTGGTGGTGCATCTCCCCCCGCCCCTCCCCCCCTCCCCCAGGCTGTACTATGAGCTGAGAAATATTCAGTAGGCCTCGACCTCGAACAGCACCTGGATGGAGCTCTCTTGAAGAAAGTTCCCAACCCAAATTGTGGCTAGGATGGAAAATTACTATGACTAAAGCCCACTCTCTTTCAAACCTATAAACAGCAGTCCTAAGTAGGGCCCTTTGAGCTCTCCAGGACCACATGGGCTGCAACCAGCAACCTCCCTCTCAGAGCCAGTAAACTCTCAAATTTGCTGTATTTAGAGGATCATCAGACAACAACAGATCCTGTGTTGACACCCCCACTGCTCAAGATTCAATGGTTTGTCCATTGAGAAGATGCAAAATCATCTGATGGGAGCATGTCCCTGAATTCGAGGGCCATTTTTCACAGGTATACCTTATATATTCTTCTTTAGGTCTGCATGCATGAGAGTGTGAATATGATATAACAAATGCATCATGAATGTTGCTCTCCTAAAATACTTACATTTTTAAGATAGGACTGGAAATGAGTCACTGTTGCACTGTAGTAAATTCATTATTAATCCTTTATTAAATGGTTTAACTTAATCTAGGGTAAGGCAGGGTATAGTAGGGTAGGGTCAGGATGGTTAGGGTAGAGAGGAGAAAGGTAGGGCAGGGCAGGGTAAGGTAGAGAAGGGTAGGGTAGGGTAGAGTAGGGTAAAGTAGAGTAGGGTGGAGTATGGTAAGGTCGGGTAGCATCGAGTGGGGTAAGGGTAGGGAGAGTAAGGTAGGGTAGTATAGGGTAAAGTAGGGTAGGGTAGGGTACTATTCTGGCACTATTCTGCACTATTCTGCCTTGACACATTTACACATCATCTCCTCCACTGCCCACCTACAGTTAGCACCCAGTGGGTAAGAAATTTTCCCCTCCGATCATCTCTACACTGAGTCAGTGGTGCTGGTCTGCTCTTGAAGGAGGTGTCTGAACAATATCTAAATATGAACCTACTCTACCCTACTCTACCTTATGCTGCCCTACCCTAACCTATATTACCCTACTCTACCCTACCGTACTTTAGCCTACCCTACCCTAACTTTCCCTACCCTAAGCCTACCCTACCCTGCCTTACCTTACCCTACCCTACCCTACCCTACCCCCCTAACCGTAATCCTCAGTGGCCCTGACCCTGACAGCCTTAACCCTAGCCACCCCCAAAACCCCGCTAAACGTAATCCACAGTGGCCCTGACTCTGACAGCCCTAACCCTATCAGAACAAAAAACCCCTAACCCTAACCCCCTAAACCCCTGACAGCCCTAACAATTACCAGAATCAAAACCCCACCAACCCGAAACAATGGTGGCCCCAACCCCAACAGCCCTAACCCAAGCCAGCCCCAAAACCCACTAACCCCAACCCGCGGTGGTCCTGACACTGACATCCTTCACCTTACCCACCCCCAAAACCCCCTAGCCATAACCCCCGGTGGNCTAACCCTAAACACTGGTGGCCCCCATCCTAACAACCCTAACCCTAGCCAGCCCCAAAACCCTCCTAACCCTAACACCTGGAGGCCCTGACTCTGACAGTCATAACCCTAGCCACGCCCAAAACCCCCTAATCACCGGTGGCCCTGATCTTGACAAGCTTAACCCTGGCCAGCCTCAAAACCCCCCTAACCCTGGACCTCAATGGCGCCCACCCAGACAGCCCTAACCCTAGCATGCCCCAAAATCCCCCTAACTGTACTCCCCAGTGGTCCTGACCCTGACAGCCCTAACCCTTGCCACCCCCAAAACCCCAAGAACCCTCAACCCTGGTAGCCCTGAGTTTGACAGCCACAACCCGAAGCAGCCCCAAAACTCTCCTAACCCTAGCCCCTGGTGGCCCTGACCCTGACAGCCCTAGCCCTAGCCACCCCCAAAACCCCCCTAACCCTAACACCCGGTGGCCCCGACCCTGAAAGCCCTCACCCTAGCCAGCCCCAAAATGCCCCTAACCCTAACCCCGATGGCCCCCAACCTTACAGCCCTAAGCCTAGCCAGAATAAAAACCCCACTACCTTACACTGGTGGCCCCCACCCTGAAAGCCC
>VWYP01027659.1:0-48642 GCA_013400435.1 Pycnonotus jocosus | reverse complement strand
CCTCTCTGGCATTTTGCATTCTATTTCAAAGCTAACTTTAGCACCTCAGCTCATGTTAGAGGTTACAGTTTCCTCCATGACAAGTTCAGCTTTGCCCTCCAAAAGACATTTGTATCTCCCTTTCTTTAGAAGATCCTGCTTGATAATATTCCTTACTGTTAATATTTACCTTTTTCCCAGGGGAATAATCTGAAGGATCTATAGCCAGAACTCCCTGATCTTCAGCTGGTATTACACTACACGCTGTTTCAAATTTCTTTGGCTTAAGACCAGGTTGTTGACTTTCTTCTTTTAGTTTTACTATATTTTTCTTTGTTTCTATACTTTTCTTCTCCTTTCTCAGCTCTTCATAGTTGAAACCCCAAGAAGACATTAATTCTTTTAAATTTTTATTTTCTAAAATAAAGTTTGCATTTGCTTTCTGAAATTCATCAAGCTGTTCTGAAGCTTCTTGCTTAATTCTGTCTATCTCTCTTTTCAGTACACATTTTTCCTCCTGTAAGTCAGAAATGGTTTGATAACAGCTAGTTTTGCAGTCTTGGAGTTCTGAAACTAAGGTCCTATACTTGTCTTGCTCACACTTTATCTCTGCCAAATGTCCCAACAAAGCTTCTTTTTCACTTTCTGAAAGAGCTATTCTTTGTAAATTTCTCTTTCTCTCTTGTATTAATTCATTATATTTTGCTACATAGTTCTCCTTGTCTCGTAATAATTTAGCCATTTCTTTGAAGCATCTGCTTCTTTCTTCTTTCAGGTCAGAAAGCAGCTGGAAATATCTCATTTGCCTTCCATTCAGGGATAGAATGCTCCTGTTAAGTTTATTTGATGCAACTGACAATGAGTCTTTTTCAGAATTCTTCTTTTTCTCTTCAACGTATGAGAGATTCTTAGAAAAATTTGCAGCTAAAAATGTTCCTGGGGTCATGGTGCTTTTTTCTGTAAAGTTATTATAACATCCACCAGCAACTTCTTTATCCTTAAGTAAGTTTTGGAATGACGCAATGTTAGCTTCATCTACTGCTAAAACATATTGGAAATATGCATCCATCTCCTCTTCCAGGGCACACATCATCTGAGCATATCTGTCATTCTCCTGTTGTAATATAAAGACTTTTTTGGAGTAATTCTCATTCTCTTGCATCAGCAGAAATATCCTTGCAGAACATGCAGCCACTACTTTTTCCAGTACAGATATTTTCACATTACATTCCTTTCCAGCTTCCAGGGGTGACAGATGACAGAAACACTCATAAAAACTGCTCCCAGGCTGGAATAATTTGCTTAAGCACACAGGCCTCTCTTGCAGAGGAAATAGCAAGTTTAGTGGACACCTCTCTCCATCTGATGAAAAAACATTCTGAGAGTATGCATCTTGCATGTTTTTAGCAGCTATTTTTTGACATGAGAAATTCTCATTTGGTTCACATAGTTTCAAGGTCTGGTCTTCCCTTTTTTTCAGGCCAGTACTGCTGGAAGGGCTTGTTTGGTGAGTTGGTTTCTGAGCCTGCTTTTCTTTTTCTTCCATTTCAATTATATATTCTCCATTATATCCAGTATTCATATCAGGGATGCAGTTTTCTGAAATATTTTCTTCTTTCTCCATTTGTTCAAGACTCCCTTCAAAACACTTTTTAAAGTCTCTAAAATCAACACATAAACTTTGAGCATCCTGCATGCTATGGAGACTCTCTTTGGCTTCCACTCCTTGCTTCCCAGGACTGAATAATTCAATTTTGTAGGAAACTTTAGAACTTTCCTCAAGATCACAGGTCACCTGTTGTTGTTGAGCTTTGTCATTCTGTATTTCTCGTCTTTTAGCTCCCCCTGTAAAGATTTTTTGGTGATACTTTTCATCAGCAGCATCTTTACCAAGACATTTGTTTTCACTCGCACTTTTTGGTAGAATTTGCTTGTTTCCCCAATGTTTTGCCATCATGCATTCTTCTAGAGATGTGAAAATTTCAGCCACAGTGTAAGGCAGCTTTCCTTGAAGAAGTTCAGTAGCTCTGTCACAAAATCCTCCTTTTGCAACAATGCAAAGGCCATCAGACCAAAGATGAGTATTTGTCTCCCAGAAACTCAGACTTCTCCCTTTCATCTGAGTGGTGAAAGCTGTTATGTTGCATCTTCCAGGTCCAAACAAGGTCAGTTGGATCTTCTTCCTCATTAGGATTTCAACCACAGAAGCAGGGAACGTCTTCACTGGTAGAGTTATAGCATGTTCCTTCAAGAGAAAAAATGTTTCTTCATCTTTAATTTCCTTACTTGTCTCATCATTGGGTAACTTCTCAGAACAAGGGGGAAGCAGTCCTGCTGCATGATGACTTGGGGTACACCTGAGCAAAGTGAAATTATCCTCTAGAGTATTTGCCCTCTGTGGTCCAAGGATGACCTGATGATAGCAAATGAGAAATATTTCAAACTGAAAAATATATATGCTAAAGTACATTACTAATCATAATTTTTTTTCCTTCATCCACAAAATACTTGATTACAGATTGATGAGAAAAAAAAGTATTTCCATACAAAGGCTTTTCAAATTCTTTAAAGATTTGCAAGGAGAGTAATGTTACAAATTAGGTATGAGTAAGTCAACCATTTTCTTAGTGCACACCTGTATTCACCTTGTAAAGCATGTGCACTAGCTATGATTTAAAGCTACTTTTATATTCACCTTTAAATACACCAACTCCTCATTTTCTCTCCAATTTCATATGCTCCCTGTGCACAAAGATAGCAAGAACAGCAGTAACTTTTCTTCTCACCTGCTCGGTCTCAGCAAGACCATCAACTTTTGCAAAGGCACTGGAAGTGCATTCCAAAACTGGTACAAGTTCTTCTGGTAGCTCCTCCATCTGCTTTTGTCCATCACAACTACAGGCTGGTATTTCTGGTATGGTAAAGCACTGGACAAATGTAATGTCACTCCCAGACAGTTACACAAAAAACAAACCCAAAGCCACTCAAGCAGATGTTTTGAATAGAAAAATATTTTAGTGAGAGTATGCTCAAAATTGCCTTCCCCACCAGCAGCATATATCACCACTGATACAGCTATAAGCATGATGTTAAACATGAAAATGAGCTTCATAAAAACCCCATAAATACTGAGGTGTGAAACAAAGTGTATTTGGTGTTCACGGCTTCCAGTTCCCCAAGCATTTAGAAATGGAAAATACATTTCATTACAGTGGGCAGGTGAAAATTTATGGATTAAACTTACAGGTTAAAATTACTCAGGGCAGGTCTGCATTTACATACACTAACATTTGCTGTAAAATTCCCATTAATTTATGTTGGAAGAATTTACCTGATATAATCTGCCAAGACATGAGTTTTCACATTTTTTGATCTGAAGAGCAAATCTGTCTGCTGCATGGCATTCCCAAATACTGTATTTCATCCAGGACATGGATGTATGTACTATAGTACATATACTACATACACATATGACGTACATGGACTATGTACGATGTCTCATACAAAGTCCTTACCTCTGTAGTTCCTTGCAAGTTTTACTATTTTTTATGAAAGCTCACATCAGAATTGTGGCAGACAGTTATCATTTCACCTTTCCCAGATACAGTTTACAGATTAGGAGGATTTTCAAAGGATTTACACCTTCAAAGTCATACACACCCCATGAATTAAATCATCTTCACTTTAATGGCACAGAAATTAAAGCAAAAACTCAGATTTCTTTGCATACCAGACTCTTCATTATGTAGCAGCACAACTGGAGTTTGAGTAGCTCTGCTTCTGAGCGAATCCAAGACTGGTCTCCATTTCAGATTCTGAACTTCATCCTGAATTAGATCTTCATTCTTAACAGGAAAAGGGGAAAGAGAAGGAAAAAACCCCAGGGTTATATACATATACATGGTGTTTGTGATATTAAAAAGAGGCATATAAATTTTCTTTCCTAGTTTACTTTCAAAAGACCCATTATTTCATCAGAATTGCTATTGTTTCAAACAATTTTCTTATTTCAACATTTCCCAGGAAGTTGTGTAATTGTAAACTTTCCTCAAGTTTTTTCTTCATACTTTACAAAGTATTAAGGAAGAAAATCTGAGTCATAAGCACGTAATTTATCAGATCACAGGTGGAACAGTGACAAAATTATATGGTCATCAACAAAGATAAAAGAAAGTCCAATCAAGTAGGGAATAAGACTAATAGTTCAGAGCCCAGCTACAAAGACAGTTTTTCCTAGGTTGGAAGAACCAAAGTGGAGTAATCACTCCAAACAAAATTTTGTTTTTCCATTGATAATTTAATTGCAAATTTCATATTCTGTTCTTGACATTTATCTTAAGTCCCTGATTGAATTTGAAAATTTTTACACTTCCTGATGGAAAGCAGATACCCCTATTGCTTGGTAACAGCAGATCACATTTCACATGCACTGTGCTAATTTTTAGTGAACAGAAGGATCAGATCTGATTGTCTCAACAAAACACATCATTGAGATGGTAACCAAAACAGCTACACCACAGAAACCAACACAGGCCCTTTTGTCTTCCTGCACTGCTCTGCAGCAAACACCAGCAGAAAATAAACCTGGTCCCTTTGCATTGAGCTGCAATTTTAAAATTACATATGGATGGGAAAGGCAATGACTTCCAAGTCTTCAGCTCCTAGTGAGTCAGAAAAGGCTGCTGATTTTCCACAGGATCACCAGTGAAAATAATTTTTATTTCAACCCAAGTGAGCTGCCTCATTGTGCTCTATTTAAAGATCCTGACTGGGAGGCACAACTTAAGTGGAAACCACAACACTTCCATGATTTCTTCCCTTATTTTCTCAGTTATATCGACTAATAGAATGGTTTGGATTGAAAGGTACCTTAAAGGTCATCTAGTTTCAACCCCCCTGCCATGATCAGGGACACTTTCCACTAGACCAGGTTACTCAGGCCCCATCCAACCTGGTCTTGAACACCCCTGGGGGTAGGGCATCCACTTCTCTGGGCAACCTGTCTGAAACTAATGCCAATTCCTTGAAGCACAACCATTCCTTTCCTGCACTTTTTCATTTATTTCTTTACAGATATCAACTCTTGATTGATATGTGGGTACTGTCAAAAGAAAGTTATACAAAATTATGTATAAGATCCAATGCTCAGGTGGCAGAAAATCACACTGAGAACTCAGGACCTCAGCTGTCATGTGGAAGCTGCAGAAAGATGCATCACTTGGTTTTTTCATACTTTTCCCCTCACCTCCAACAGACTCCCTAATGCTCACATCTAGAAACTGGTAAGTCCACACACAGCTACATCTAACAAGCTGCTTTTTTGGTGTATGTTCATTTCTCATTCAGGCATATACTGCAACTGGAATATTGCAGACAGGATGTTGATACTGAGTTTGGAAATTCAAATTTTCTACAAGATTTATGTGACTACACTCCACCATAAGATGCAGTTCACCTCTTGGTGCTCAGTCTAACTGGATCTTGTATTGCACACAATTTCTCATTTTTACAGCTCTTGAAGGAGTATGATGAGCTCAAATAGGATTTTTCTTGTAACTATTTCGGCTTAAATCTTACAAGATCGAGGAGATGAGACTGAGAAATTATATTTTAATACACGCTGGTAAAACTCCAGATAAGGGGGAAAAACCCTCTTCAGTTTTACAGAAAAACACCAGATGTCTCCCTCCTCCTTTTATCATAGATATTGACTTTTTTCCCCTACTATCTCGAGTAATTTTTTACTAGAAAAAATGCAAGTGTATACTTGTAGTACCAAAATAGGAGGAAGAGACAACCAGAAATGCAGAAGGCACAAGATCTGATGCTGCTGATGCTATACACAGCATTTAAAGAACACTACCCACTCTGCAGCAGAGTGAAGTAAACATAAATTATGGCCTGTTCATTTATAACAAAGACTGGGTAACTGAGGCTCGAACCTCCTATGAGAACAGAAATGTTAATTAATACTTAGAAAAGAAATGGTTGGAAAATTTTGTGTAGAGGAAAAAATAGGCTTTTATTAGAGTACAACATAGAAAGATTCTTGGATTGGTCTTAGGCAATTAGTTAGTTGTGTATCTTGTTTCCACACCTTTAAATATTTCAACTTTTTTTCTCTCCTTTTCTCAATTTTATCAAACCAACAGTAAATCTTCACTACTTCCTCTCTGGCTCTGAAAGCCCTTACTCCTCTTGATTTTAGCTGTGCAGTGCCCTCATAGTTCATTTGTTTGTTGTATCTGTTTAAAACACAGTGCAAGTCCTTCAAGAAGTATCTTAACATATTTTTAAACCATATGCTTCATTCCAAAGGAAAAGTGAATAAACTAGTTAAAGTAACTATAGCAAAGGCTCAGGGTAAGCAGTAAGTCTTTCTGCCACGTCGGGGCCAGCTACACAGATGTGGGGTTAGGTGCAGCTTTTGAGCTCTCCACAGAGGTCACCCACATGCTGCTGGTTACTGCAGGATGATCCTACCACTCTCTCACAGAGACAACCTCCTGGAGCTCACTGCCTTGGGATTGTAGAAACACTAATGGTATAAAATCACCAGGCCTGTAAAAGTGCATTCACCTACCAGGTTAAATTTTTTTTCTACATTTCCTCTAGCTTTATGGGTATAAGATCCTCTATAGCTTATCCCAGTTCTGGAAGAGCTCACAGTCTGACTGATCGCCAATACAAAAGGGTTTTATTCATGCCCATTACCTCTTGGTTAACTGCAGTTAAAATCAGGAGAGTTCTTGGGATATCAGGTCACAATCTGAATGAGTATGAGGCATAGCTGACCTCACTTCAAATAAAAAATACTTTTCTCAGTAAAAAACCCTGCACCTCAGTGCATGAAGAATAAAAACTTTGTTTGAGTCCACTCTGTGAAAAGAATTGTTCCTTGTCAGCAAAATGAATTGGCAGAAGCTGAATGCCATATTACAGCATGAGCAGAGCTTTCCCATGTAGTGCTGGAGTGAAGTGCCTGAAGCAAACAAGTCCTATTCAGTGTATTCAGGGCATATCACAATGCTACAGAGCCACAAACCATTGACTATCTCAGCTCACTACTGGTCATGAACACTGTGTCCATCTTCCCTTGTTTACCATTATCCAGAAAATCTCATAGACATCATTTATTGTCAAGAGTGCTTTCTGCTCCAGCATTTGGGCATGAATAACATGCAAAAACTCATCCAACCATATGTGTCCACCTCCACTGAATGGTGTCCACAAGGCAGGCCTCAGAAGTTCTTCTGGGCTCTACTTTTAGTGCCAACTGAGACCTTTTGCCATGAGCATATCACTTCAAAAATTAAGGAAAAAAGGTTTGTTGAATGTGCTCAATGTGCGCCTAACAAAAGCTCTGATGCAACAAAGCTCCAACTACTGATTTTACTGGGTGTGAAAGAGACACTGGAAAGCACTAATGAATAAACCATAATAAAAAAAAAAATCAGGCAAGATAAAGCCTCACACTTGTATCTTAACTGTACCTCTAATGACAGGTGTAATCCAGGGTGATGCAAAGATAAAAATTAATTTCATTTTGCATTATTTTTACTTACCAGTTGACTTAGCAGGTTAACACTGCTGTCCCCATCCACCAATTTTGTAAGTTCTGAGTCTTTTTCTTCGTTCTTTTTCAATTTCACAGTACTTTGATCTTTTAAAGTTCTGTTTTCATCTAAAAGCTCTTCCACTTTTTCCTGTAGTTTGATTTCAGATAATTTTAAACTATAGACATGACGGTGAAATTCTTCCAATTTTGTCCTGAGAAAGTCTTCAGTGTTCCAAGAGCACTGCAGTTCAGTCAGCAGGTTTGCCTGTTCTCTTCTAGTGTCCTCTTCTTTTTCCCTCAAGAACTGCAGGTTTTGCTGAAATGCCTTGAGATGGTTTTTCGCATCAAGCTCCACATTTTCAGTACAAGTCTTCCACTGCATTTCTTCCCCACCAGGGTGTTTACAGCCCTGAGTCCCACTGCACACTGACTGCAGCTTCTGCTGGAGTTGCTGGGCCATTCCCTCTTCTAACTCAGATGTCAAAAGAGCAATACGGGCATTAAGATCCAGGACTTGCTTTTCCAGCCTAGATACCTCACCCTGAAGGTAACAGTCCCTCTTCCTCTGTACTGCTGTTTGTTGTTTCTGCCTTTGTTTGTAGCGCTCAAAATATTCTGACTGGCTTTTTATTTCATCCTCTTTTGTCTTCAGCTGCTCCTGAAGCCAATGCAATTTTCCCTTGTGCTTCTTCTCTGACTTCTTTTGGTTTTCAACCTATCATTTCAGTGAGATGTATGGTTAACATAATGAAATAAAAAATATGAAATATGAAAGCTCTTGTTCCCTTGTAATTTTTCTCTAATTTAGTGATAATTCTGCCCTTGTTTTCTGAAAACTCAGGAATGGCACAGGGGTGTTTCAGGCAGAGAAGCCATGGTTCTGTTATAGAAAACAGGACACACACTTTCCAGAGCCCAGGATTTTTGCCTTTGCTCTTCACCATACCTGTCATCTGCCAGCTCCTCTTATGAGACTCCTGAAAAAGGAGAAAGGGACAGATGCCTTTTGAAAGAGTTTGAGAGAGACTTTGGTATTTTCCTTTGCACTACAGTGTGTTTGAACACAGAGACTTAGAGGTGAAAGATGCAAGTGAAAGGCAGAAGAGGCTTTCATGAGTCCTGTACTGCCCTTGCTTTGAGCAGAGTAAGAGCCACCAGCATCACAGGGACATTGCAGCAACTTTGAAGCAAGACTAAAGGCACAGACACATGAAGGAATGACTTTTGTTTTTTCAAGGACTTCTTTAGATCAGTCATTTTGATCATCAATACTTTCCTGTCTGAGGCATTCACTGGCAAGGACTGGTCAGAAGGAACACTAGGCTGAAAAGTCAGGTAGATGTGGGCTAATTTTTTTTGTTGTTGTTGTTAAATCTTGATGCGAATATATGTCTAAGCTTCCCAAGTCTTGAAAAATACATTTCACTTTTAATTACGAAAGCAGAAACTATTCTGCATTTTCATTAATCTTGCCACATGGTACTAGTGTCCTGTCAAGAGTATTCAACTTTGACTTAAAATGCTGAGAAAATGAATGCATATCTTATGATAGACAGAATCAAAAGACATTGTTTCACTGAAAACTGTTCCTGAAAAACTTTCATTCCTTCTCCATTTTGATGAATCCATTAAATGAGCAAACTAGGTAAAAATGCCTGTTGTATGGGGCTAAGAAGGAGTATATTGAGTTGGTCCTAGGGGGAAAGTAAGTAGGCAGAGCATAAATTTGATCAAGGACCTGAATGAGAGAATGTCAAAAAAACCCAGAGAAATAGAAAGCTGGGAGAAAAAAAAAATCCAAAATTTCTTCTGATTTCTTTGGTAGAAAAAGAGAAAGACTGAGATCATTTATTGCTTAAAAACAGGTCACTGGAGATGAGCTTGACTTAAATTACTATCACAAAGAGGAAACAAACTAGGTCATTTGCAACTATATCCCCTCACCAAGCTGTTCAGGTCCTCCTGAATGTCTCTCAGTTTCCCTTTAATGCGCACATTGGCATTTTCAACCTGGTCCAGTTTCACATAAAGTTGATCCATCATCACAAGAAGTGTTTTGTGTGACAGCTCCAGCTCCTTCATCCTGTGATAGCGAGAATGAACATTTCTGCTAAGTAAATACCACAGTACAATTCCAGATGGATAAGCAGTCACAAGCAATGCATCAATTTATCTTATCTTTGTATTTTCTCCCAAAAATAAAATAGTAACACATTTTTGATCACTAATATAACAAAATTCTTAACAAGCCTATTGGGGTTTGCACATTATGCTGGAGAGTGTCCAAATTGTTAAATCTAACACCTTTCTGCTGGCTTAATAAGAATACCACAAGCAAACACATTTACAACATTTTTGTTCAATGGAGGTTGGCATGCTATATGAAGTAACAATTTATCATAAAGACAACCACAACACTTCAGTCTTTGCATGTACCTGATCATAGGACTATGGTATGTTCACAGTCAGTGAATTCAATTTTTATGTCAGTAAATGCTTCCCAACAAAATTAACATTATGGGCAATGTACCTGTACATAGGTACCTACAAGTACCTACATTTTAGGGGCTGAAGTGAAAATATCTTACTCGAAACATGCCTTCAGTGGGTACTAAAATCTACAGTGCATAATTTTATTGACTTTGTTTGCAAAGACGGGTTTTGACAAAATATAGGTTTGCTTTGCCTGTAGCTAGTCAAATGGTAGTATAAAATTATGAAGTATGATATGAAAATCTGTTAAAAAGATTGTTATTTTGAAAAAAAAGCCCATTATTAAAATATTTCTGACAAAATTCCTTGATGAATTCAAAGCAATTAAAAATTATAAAAATAGGTGTTTTAATGCCATTTATATTTCCTATTCTTTTTAACTTTGATGTTGTTTAGAACAGTGCTGTTGCTGACTATCAAAACCTTATTATTCTAGTCAAATGTATAATTAATGCTTAATGGCACCTTCATCTACTGTAATGATTATAATCAACACACTAGATGAAGCTTTCTGAAACAAGGAACTTTTTTTACAACACGAAATTCCAAATTAATTCTTATTTTAAAAGGAAAGGAATATACTTTAAAAACAGAATTTACACCATATGAATATTTAAGAATGAAACATTCTGAGAAAGCTGCCTGGTTATTTGCAACAATATGTTAGACTATGCTGTAAATCTTACTTAAATAATAATTCTTAAAAAATTATTATTGCAGTTCTATTCTGACAGCTATACAAAACACACATGCATCTTCTCCAACACTCCAAAAACACAGAAAGTCTTTCTTTTTGCTGGTTCTGCATGTACCATTTGACAACCAGTACACAAGGCAAAGTGAAGCGTACATTTGTCACATAATAATAAATTTTAGTGCAAACCCCCCTTTTGTTTACCTATTTCTTAGTATGGAATCTGACTCCACGTAGTCCTCTAGAACACCTTTCAGTTTTTTCTCTGACTTTTCCAGCTCTTTTATTCTGATGTTCAAATTCTCTTCTCTGGCACTGTTTACTTTTTCATCAGCTGTGCCTGCATCTTCTAATTCCTGAAAAAAACAGGAAGTAGCAAGTTTAACACTGAAATTGAGGATGGCAAATCCTTCATTACCAGGCATTCTAATACAGTAACAAAATTCTTGCTCTCTTCCAGATGAAGGATCCATGATGAAAGAAAACCCAAATTAGGTTCTATATGTACTACAGTTTAAGCATGCAATAACAGAATCTAAGCTTCTGATGATCAAATGAACAGTCCTTCTTGATTCTGAACACATTTATTATTTATGAGAAAGTCTCATCTCATTATCCCCATTAGCCTGTATGAAGGGAGTTGCTGTTCACAACATGAGATCCCCATGAAAGATTCAGTTAGACTAATTAATAAAGGAGTTAGGCATCAAAGTTTTGAAAACAGAATAATTTTCTACTAAATATGGGAGTTCATAAAATTGAGTGTGTTTATTTTAGATAAATGTATTACATTATTATTGTTTCAAGACAGAAGACTAAAAAAGGACATTTCCTTTTTTAGACATTCTATAACTATTTCAGAGAAAGCATTCCATTTATTTAATTGGTATTTTGGAATTCTGCATGCAGTATTTTACTTATATCTACTTCACTTCTGACAGGCCACAAAACCATAGCTGAAAGAAATTTTCAAATTTGGGCTTGAGAAGGCAAGCTAAGGTTGGTTCTTTTCTTCTTCTGCCCCTTTTAGTCATAAATCTAAAAATTCTTCAGAAACTCACTTCAGTAAGTACAGTCCTGTAACTGTGTCCTGGTTTCTGCTGGGACAGAGATAATTTTCTCCTTAGAAGCTGGCACAGTGCTGTGTTTTGGATTCAGGATGAGAATGATGCTGATAACACTCTGATGTTTTGGCTGCTGCTGCTCAGCAGTGCTCACTCTCCCTCAAGGACTCTTCAGTGCCTCATGTCTGCCAGTGAGGAGCTCCACAAGGAGCTGGGAATGAGCACAGCTGGGACAGCTGATCCAAACTGCCCAAAGGAATATTCCACACCACAGAGCTTCATGCTCACTATATAAACAGAAGGGAATTACCCAGAAAGGGGCTGATTGCTGTTCAGGAACTGGCTGGCCATTGGTCAGCAAGTGCTGGGAAACTGTAGTGCAAAGCACACTTGATTGTCTTGAGTCCTGTTAAATTCTCCCTTTCTCTTTCTCTCTCTCTCTCTTTTCTTATAATTACAATTATTAGTATATTATTATGGCAATATTTTGTCTCAATTATTAAACTGTTTGTTTCTCCAACCCAAGAGATCTACCTTTTCTTTCTGATTCTCCTTGCCACTGGTGGATGGAGGGTCGGGGGAGTGAGGGAGTGACTGCACAGTGCCTGCCTGTCAGCTGGGTTAAACCTCAACCAGCTGGCACCTGTGAAATGCCTGTGATTTTGCTACATTTGTGTTGATTTGGAATTAGATCTGTAACTGGAATTCAACCACAGAATCTGGATTTATTACAAGAGAAATAACGCAATTACTTTTTCTTTTTTTTTCGGTAGATACATGCTGAATCTACAATGCAAAGAAGAAGATAAAAGTAACTTTTTTGATACTGAGGAGAAGAAAATGGCACAAAATCAGTGCAAAACAATATAAAAACCAGTTCTCTTTATCATCTCATGTTTTTGATGCTTTGTTGTGTACTGTTCACAGGTTCAGTCAATTACATAAAGTGTTACAATTTTGGTTATTTGTACCAACTCACTGTCCTTATGTCAGTCACACAAGGACCTAGAGCTGAAACGATTCAGCCACTCCTCAACCCCTTAAAAAGCCATGATACTTAAAAGTGTCAATAGACATCAAAGAATAAATCCATGTGGACAACAAAATCCACACCTCTTTGTGATACCACGCCCAGTCCCTTCTCAGAGACCATGCATCCCTAAGACATGTTAACATAATTATGGCTCTCCCCTGGATGGTATAATTTCCCAAATGGAACGTTATCTTCAATTTAGAGTTCCTTGAGACATTAGTATTTTGTCTGTACTTGTTATTTGTAAATGGAATAGACACCCTGTTCTGTGACAATGGTTATCCCTGAACAGCACTGCAAAAGGCATATATAATAATAGTTACATTGGAAAATTGATATTTTTCTCATTAATAATTTACCAGGAAAGCCAAATTAATATCATTTGCAGCTGTAGCATGAAACCAGGAAAGCTGTTACAATTGACACAAGTAATGAGAAACTTACAGTTTCCTTCTTCACTTACACAGCTGGGAGAGATGTTTTGAAAGCTGTGTCACAAAAAGGGAAAATCAGGCCCAAATTCTGTGATTCAGTCCATCTTGTGTGGACTTAAACCATGTCCCCAAGTGCCACATCCGCACCTTTGAACTTTTCCAAGGACGGTGATTCTATCAGCTCCCTGGACAGCCTATTTCAAAGCCTGAACATCCTGTTAACACGCTGTACCCGTTTCCAGCTCTACAGTAAATACCAATATACAACAGAAAGACTGTAATGATCCATTATCCTAAAGTACAAATCCTGCTAGCTCAGTGCAGAAAAAAACCATCACAAATGCAATGGAAAAGGTCAGCCCAATCAGCTAGTTTTCTGAGAAAACTGTCACATGTAAATGACAATGTAATAACAAAACACATAACAAAATAAGGAAACGAAACTGTTCATACCTTCTCTGCTTTGTAAGACCCTCTCCTGTCTGTGCAGTGCACTTGTTGCGGCAGCCACGTGCTCTGACCATCCCATGTTTGTGCTTGTAGTTCCATATTCAAAAAAGTGATGAGCAAATCTGTGTCTGTGAGAAGTGCTTCTTTGCCAAGTGAATCCTTGTTCCTTCATTGGCACCAGGTTTGATCATCTCAAGCTCTGTTTACCTCCCTTTGTAGTCCTTTGCTTCTGTGATGCCAGAACTCTCTCTTGCAGTGAAGGCCTTATTTTTCCACAATCTGTCATCACACTGCTAAAACCCTTAACTAAAACATGAAAAATTTCTATTTGAAAACACATTCTCTAAATGCTTGTTCCTTTTAAACAATATATTGTGAGCAACACATTCTTTTGGGGATTGAGATTCCAGACTTTTGCATGATCCTTGTTTCCAAGGTAAATTGTGCTTTCTAGCAGGGTTATTCCAACCCTGACATCAGCCACAGTTTGCTGTGTGTGACTGAATTAAGCTCGTGGAGTGTCTCACCTCCTTCTGCATGCAAATGCTCTTGTCCAGTGATTTTTTGTGCAGAGTACTTCTCTTCAGAGCCTGATAATTACCTGAGCAAACAGGCTGCTTCTTAGGCTGATTCCTGCACCTTCAACAGCTTTCTCTGTCCTTCCTTAGTTGTTCACTGCCTTATGTTATTTTTGTCAATCATAATTTCCACTTCATGTGATGTATTATTGTAACCAGCTTATTCATGTTGGAGTTCAGTGTGTCCATGGGGGCAGACTTGTTTCTCTGTGGCTTTCTACACAAATACGATTTTCAAGAAAATGTGAGGGAGGAGAAAATTATCTTCTAATATTGTGCTCTTAATGTTTTCATCTTGCCTTAACATTTCAGAAATAATTAACTATTTCTTCATATTGCCTTTCCAGTTCTGAAGCATTGATTTGCTTTTCCCTCTTTGAAGGAGTAATATCTTTTATTTTCTAACCATTGTCTTAAAAAGGTCTTTGCAACTTTCATTTTTTCAGCATGTGCTTCACCCCAAATTTTTCTTGCAGTTCAGATGGTTGGTGACTGTTTATCTACCTCTGGTTGAGGTTGTGCAATTTTTGCTTCCTGGTAGTGAATGATTTTTTTTTTATTTCATCTGACAGGATGCCATGATTTCCAAATATTCATGTTCAACTACTTCTCTGCTTATCACATTTATCTACATGCCCATTTCTCCAAGTCCTTCTTTCTTCTTGAAGAGATAACTGAGCACAGCACATCATGCATTCTCTTTTCCTGACCTCTCAGGCCACCATGGAATCTGTCATTTTCCAGTGCTGCCTTTACAAGACACTGTCTTACTTTTCAAGAAAGATTCAAAGCATCATACTTCCCCCATAGTTCTCACCCACTTTAAAGTTTTCATACTTCAATCTACCATCTTGCCTTTCTCCAAAATCCTTCCTTTCTGCTCCTGTGGATTTCCAACTTAGGAATTTAATATTAATTTTACCGCAGCAGGGATGTAAATGTTTATTTGTTTCCAACTTTGAACAGTTTGCTTCCTGTCAGTTATTTATTATAGACAACTTAATGTCAAACACTTAGCTTTTTAAATATAGATATTAAAAAGGAGATCCTGTGTTTCTT
Source organism: Pycnonotus jocosus (assembly GCA_013400435.1). Lineage (NCBI taxonomy): Eukaryota > Metazoa > Chordata > Aves > Passeriformes > Pycnonotidae > Pycnonotus > Pycnonotus jocosus. The sequence continues at coordinate 33,300 of VWYP01027659.1, read as the reverse complement.
GGGTGAAATGCAAACCACATTTGTTGAAAGCATGCAGTATGGAGACAAAAATCTCAGTACTGTAAGAAAACCATTTGGTAGATAACAGTTCACATAGCAGCCAGTAATTGCACTTGTATTTTTTCTGCTGTTTGTTTGGTGTGAGAGTGTAAGTTCTGTTTATGTTTTTTTTCAGTGTTTATGATGTGCTGGTCCTTATTTGATTGTGAAATCATTCCAGCTTGAAGCCGTATCTTTAAAAAAATCTCTAATTTTAAGTTCAAATATTTTGCAGCTTCAAGTATTATGCAAACTGCTTTATGAAAAAAATGCATCAATTTAAAGCTGCTTAATAAATATTTTCTGTATTTTTGCACGTGGACTCAGCTTTTCACTCCATAGGTTCTTTTAATAGCCTGTAAACAAAACAAAAACCAAACAAGAAAACAAAAACAACAAAGAAAAGAAAAAGTCTGCTGAGCTTTAGATAAAAAACCATTACTTTAGAAATACATGTTGGTATCAAACCCTAAATTCACAGACAGCACATGCCTTTCCAAATGTTTTATATTTCCTTCAGAATAACTAGAACCAAAGTTACTATCAATAAATCACCTTGAAATAGTTAACAGTGTTGAAAAGTCCAACTATAATTACGTATCTTAATATTCGGCTTTTCTGTGTTAGATTCATCAGATTAATCGGATTCACCTCTGGGAAGATGAATTAAAGGACACTGCTCATCGCACCAGCACCACAATGTGATGTGTACTCACTCCTAGAAATGTCAAAAGCTGAGTGGTTATGTGGCTACACAGTCATTACCCCTGTGTTATCCCCTCAAAATGCTTGTCATCAAGATTGAATTTAATTACTTAAGTACTTACTGTTAACAGGAAGAGTAGCACATCATGTCAGCACAATGCATTTTCTGGAGACTATTAACATTTGCAATTTTTGTTTTGTTTTGTTTGTTTGTTTGTCTTTTGGTTTTTGTTTGTTTGTTTGGGGTTTTGCGGGCGGGGTTGGGGGTTTTTTTCCCTATTTTAATCCAAGGGGAACACAGAATACTATCAGGTAATATCAGCGTGGAAATCTATAGCTCCCTTGAATGCATAGTATGTGAAAATGTTTTAAATGGAATTTTAAAAATATTGGTGAGTTCACTGTTTATTGAATGTTAATGAAGTATCTCTAGACTTGGCAAGTATATCTTTCAACATATTTAAAAACATATATGCATCTAGATGTTAGCATCTCTAACTGGGACTGGTATAAAAACGTGGATGGAATTCCAAAGACGGTAGTTTCGTGACTCTTTTAACATTACTCTTTCAAAGTTATCTTAACCAAAATAGCATCTGTCTTATCTGATCTCATCCAAAAATTCACTTCAAACTGTGGAAAGGTGAATAGCTTACCATAAGGCTTCACCTTTCTTCAAACATCTCTCTATAAGCATATGCTTGGTTTTTTACAAAATAAAGGAAATTTCAGAAGAAATCCTGAAAGTACTGAAAAATATTGCCCAATTTCAAGTACTTTTCAACTTCTAACAATCAAAAGAAAGCTCCAGCACTTTTAAGAAAACAGTAAACCCGAGAATTATATTCCACCCATCTGCATCTGTTACCATTTTATTGAAAAATGAAAAGCATACGCAGCACTGCTTGTGATGAAAGCCCAGAGCAAGTTCCAAAGAGCATCAACAGAAGGGTGATAACTGAGGATACTGGACCTGAATAAACCCTAGAAAGAGCCCATAATAATACAGGTCTGATTTCTCAAAAGTACTTGAGATCTGGGCAGAAGAAAATATTGCTTCATGCTAATAATAGGGGCTTGGGGTAATTATTGCCATCATTCTTTTTCATAATTCAGTACTGACAGTTTCAAAAAGGTTGATTAAACTCCCACTATAAGAAGATTCCTTAAAGATAATTCACAGCAGATTACACAGCAGAAAAAGCTTGGAAATCTTGTAAAGGCAAAAGCACTGTGTATTATTGGGTAAAAAAACCAAAACAAACAAAAAAACTCCCACCCCAACAACAGTAAGAATACAAATACTGTATAATATTCAACAGCTTTAAAGCATAGTTTAATCCTCAAACAGTTAGACTGCTGAGTTACCATCCTTCCTGAAAGGCAGTGTGGAATTTGCATTGCTCCAGGGAAGAGGACTGGGATCGATTTTCTAAATTGTATTTCCCTCTTGCTCTCTGTGAAAGGTGAGTGCTGGCACTACAGCTCCTGCCACAGCTGAAGAAATTCACTGCCTTTTGCACTGAGCTGAAAGGATCAGGACACTGTGAAAGGACAGTGAGAATGATGGCAATGTCTCAAGGGAAAGGCACAGAGGTTTTTTACCCTCACCCTTTCCATGTCGTGCTATTCATACTGCAACCTTCAAATTGCCTCATAAAAGGGAAAATTTGTTATTATTTCCTAAGTTATTTCATGGCCTCAAGGATCTGGAGGAAGTAAAATCAACTCTTTATTTTGCATGGGTGGTTATGCTCACAGGGCTTCTTGGAAAGCAAAACTTAAGCCAAATATTGTTTGCCACCTCTCCACCCAGCATGACAGAAAGGCAGGATCTGACAGCAATAACTGTAATTTCAGACAAAATGTACCTGCTCTGCAAGAATTGAAAGCACGTACTGCAGTTATGGCTGTCAGTATCTTTGAATACAAAATCATCTCTCATTGAATACCCAACTCTAGACTTCCTGCAGAAATCCAGGAAGGAAAGCATCCAAGTTGGGCTTTACAGATGACTCTTCCTCTCTGTGCAGGTAAAACCAGTATGCCCCTCTTCATGGTTTCAGGGTTTTACAAACAATCCCCCAAACACAGCAAAATCTAGGAGTCAAAAATTGAGTACAAAGAAATATAAAAAATACCAACCACACGTCTTGGCTCAGTTGTGTCATCAAGGCCACAGAATGAATGCTAGTGAAAAAAACAAAAAAAGGAACAAAAACTATAACATAAGATCAAAAGAAAATGAGGAAAAAAGAAAAGAAAGAAGATATAAGATATGTAATATGAAATCCAGTATAATTACAGCAGTTATTCTTATATCATTAATTGAGAATTAATTGATCTGAAAGAAAGACATAGTATACCAATCTTACTCTAAAAAGCAGTAAAAAAAAGTCAGTATTTGAGGGCAGTTTTACAATGGCAAAATTTGTGGATTTTTTTACTTCATATATATTAGGCTTGGCTTTGTAATGCACTAAAAAAAGTACCTATAATTACATACATTAAACCTTTCCTGAACCAAGACTTACCAACCCAAGGGCACAACCTAAATGCAACTGAAATAGCACAGAATCAGCTCTGAGAAGAGAAGAACGTGTTTAAATAGCATTTGTTCCTAATATATCAACTCACAGATTAAAACTGAGATTTTATATCATTCTTCTGTATAGCCTCTAGAAACAGAACAGTTCGCTGAATAATCTATAGGGCAAAAATGCTACAATCTTTATCTTCTGATATGACAGAATTTTACACAAAACTTTAAAACTGATTCCACTCCTAAAGGAAAATGGAAAGTCATATTCATGACACAGTAACTGTAAGTGGTGTATTGCCCTTAGCTGCCACCAGCAATGGGCTCAGCTATAAATGCTGCTGTTCCTTCAAAAGCATTAAACTTCTCTCCACAAGAAATTATTGTGCTCAGTATCAGTAGGACGTAGGTGTCAGTCTGCACCCTTTAACACATTAAACCTTAAGAAGAACAATGAGGTAAAACGACATCATTCATTGATTCCCTGACAACACAATCTTTCTTTGAGGGATCAGAATGGGATGTAATCCCAGGGAAAAAATAATTCAAATGTAATAGGGATAGAAGGAAGCCCTCCACCCAGCCAGAACTGAAGGTTAACAGAAAGAGATGAAGCTTTTTTGAGGTCTCTTGCTAATGTAACATTAAAGCAAAGAGGATGTTAATCATTTTAACTCATTACCAGCTTTCTGCTAAGCTTGTGATTAAGCTCTTTCTTTTCCAGTGCTTTTCCGCCTCCATCCGGCTGATGAACCAGCAGAGATAATGCTATTTTCCATTTCCAAAATTATCAGTCTGGCTAATCCTATACCTGCTCTGTAAACTGTAATGGCAATGGCTTAAAGGCCTTCATTTTTGCAATAGCAACATCTAGAGATGTTGATTTTTTAGAATAGGTGGATAAACAGTAATATTTGAAATTATTAGTACGTACAAGTATTGTCTATCTCTCAATATTTCTCTGCTTTGAGGAGTTCAGTGCAGCACCTTAGACATCACTGGCTGCCAGGCAGGAACAACTTCAGGTATAGACATGATCGGGGTAGAAAAGAGCAAAGACAGCAAAAGAGCCCTTTTAAGGGTGAATAGTGCCTGTGTTTCTCTGCCAGTGCAATCATGGACACTGCCCTCCCAAAGGACACAGACAGACAGAGCAGCCCCAGCCACGTCACCGTGAGGGTGACGTAAAGCAATAATTAGCAACAGCACCAGACAGCCCAGCTCCTGCAGGCTCCTCTCCTGGCTCTTCCACAAACCCAGATGGGTATCATAGTCTGAAAAGTGCAGGACAAGGTACAGCTGAGGGCAGTCAACTACTGTGGGAGCACAAGGGGCCAAGGAAGATGCTGAGGGAACTGGAATATTTGCGAGAAGTGCAGCTGGGAGGACTGCCACATCCTGAAAGCAGATGAAGGGATGCTGAGATCAGAGAAGGGTGAGGAAGAAACTTTTCTACACGCAGTGAGCTGCTCCTTGAAGCTCTGTTCTGCAAACCCCACTGACCCCTTTCAACTCCCTCCAGTGTCCTGCAAAAGCCTTCCTTTTGCCCTTTTACCCCATTCTCATGCCAAGAAAAAAAACCAAAAAAAAAAAAACAATGACTGAAAACTCCACTAACATCTCCATTCAGCCCAGGAGCAGGTTTATGTAGGATTACATAACCATAAATACTGAAGAAAATGAACCTGGGATGTGACTCATGTTGTGTTCTAAGCATTGCTTCAGCAAAAGTAACATAACTAAAACACTCTGCTGGGGCCTAGAGTCCACCCTCTGCAGAGCAGCCTAAACTCCACAGACCTGGGAAAAACCTGAGTCCACGAACCTTGTGCCATCCCTTGCTTGGGAAACACAGTGACACAAATTCATTTGCTGTCTGAAGCCTCGATCAGAGCTGCTTCCTCAAAAAAGTTGGATCCATTATATTAACTTATTTTTATATTAAAGCAAGAAACACTCCTTAATCGTAGTGTTTCACAGGCACTTCACTAATTTTGTTTTATTTTTCAGTACCTGAAAGTTTTGCAAAGCAATGCTAATCAAAGAATAGGGCTGAGATAACCAATTTTTTCTTTGCTTTTTCTTGATTTAAACCACAGCAAATCCTCCTTCCTCTAGTCCAGAGTCTCTCCAGACTCCTTGATTCCTTCCTGTACTTGACAAAAATCCTGGATAGGAAATAATTTTGAGCAGATTAGGGACAGAGCTGCATTTCATGCAGCAGTGACTCAAACTCTGATTTTTTCTTGTCTTAAAATAGATTTTGTGATATTAAGTTAAGTACTATTAACATCAGTGCAACAGAGAAAAATAATTTTGTACAGAAAAAAATCCATATGTCTACTGCCCAGACATAAATTTACCTTTTCCTCAATTTCTTTGAGTTGCCTCTTTTGAAGTTCTATTTTATCTTCCAGATCTCGAATTCGCTGGAACAGAAAAAGCAAATAGACATGATTATATCTAATTTGAAAAGCATATGAATCGAAAAGATAAGAAATAGGTTAAAAATAAAGAGAACAAATGCCCATTATTAATGTAACTCTTCCTTTACAAGTATACTAGGCATGTCCATGGCAAAATTTTCCACATTTCCATGAAACAATGGCATTTCAAACAAGCTGCATGTTCAGAACATTATGTTTACTACCAGAAAGTCTACTCATCACCACTCATTAATCATAATTTTAACATATATATACAGACCATTCCATTTTGCACCAAAATTCTTTTTTTGTGCAACTGCCAGTTTTTCTCCTTACCTAGACAGTCAGCAGATTACACTATCACATTTCCTTTTAACTCTTTACTTTCTATTCCTGTAAAACATAACCATGCTTCTAGCATAGTCAGACTATATCAGAGAAAAGAGAACTGAAAAGATTTTCAGTTTATCACAAAGACACCATCCAGCTCTGTCCTATTACCAGTCACCTCCCACCAAAGCCAGATGGAATGTTTCCTTCACTGTAGCTCCCCATATTTTCAAGGATTTTTCTTGTTCAGCTTCACAAAGATTCTTCAAAAACATGACTGCTGCTGGGTCCACATATCTTACTCTTTTCTGTATCACATAGCCCCTTTTCTTCCTTTCTGTAGGTTACACTTCTTTTTTCTTATTTTTTATTTTTCTTTTGATATTGGGTGTCTTATATAATTTAGATGCATTTTATTACACTTTCAGTATATTGTACTTGTTACAGATAAAGTATGTTCTAAGTTATTTTTTCTACAGGTAGAAACCCGTAATCTACTAACAGCCATTGGTGATCAAGAAAGAGCTTTATACAATGAGAGTTTTTGGGGGATTACCTACTCAACCTCAGCCTGGCCTGCAGCAACTAGAGGTGTTAACAGTTCCTGAATTTGGAAAGACAAATTATAATTTCCTCGAAAAAAAACCCATAGGTAAATAGGTAAATAAAATTAATGCAGCTGCTGCTGCCTCACTCCCAAATTATTTTATGACTCTCAAATTGATGTGAACAATAGTATCTCTTTCAAAACAGCATCCAGTCATTACTTACAAACCTGTGCATATCAACTGATGCTGGTAGTTGCTTACTCGCATTCAGTTCTAAGATCTCAAATAGGGATAAATGCTCCACACTCACTTAGCCCAGGACAGCTGCAGCAAGGCAGCAGCTGATCCAATGACCAGACTGGTTCAGAAAAACACAAAGTTTGGCTTGAAAATCACAAACCTAACCTGGAACCATTCCAAAAATGAGATTCACACAACCCTGCAGTTCACTTCTCCTAGGGCATACTCCTCCACACAAATATTGAAGACAGGCGATGAGCAAAAACTTTGTTATCATTGCTCCTGTTTCAAAATGGAAGATATTGCTTAAAGAGTGCTTTGAATACTATATATTCAGTGTATGTCAATTAAAATCTACACTACACCATACTGTAATGCTCAAAGATTTCCCCAGATAATACACAAACCAGCACAAACCAGATTGCCCTCACGTGACACAAGTGAATGCACCTTTGCTAACAATCACAAATGCCCCAAGCACAGCTGTATTAATTTCACTTTTCCTCTATTGCATTTGAATTGATTTATAGTTCATCTATGCCCTGTTCAAGGCAAGCATATCTCTCAAGTGATCATCTTCATATAGTGCATGTACCAGCAATGTTACAATCACTGTATAAACCATGGGATGAGAAGCAGGCAGATGGAATCACCCCCCAAGATCTCTAATCCATCAGGTCAGACTCCTGTTTCTCTCCTACTCATTACAGTTATGCTGATTACTACTTATAACCACATCCCAGACCTGACTGACAGACTTCACTCCTCTGGGGGTTGTGCTACGCTCTGAGGTAAAATTTGACCGTAGCCAGGTAAGTGGAGAGAAGCGATATTTTTAAATACCATTTTCATCTTCAAGATCTATCATGCAAAGGTATTTTTCAATAATTCCTGAGAGTTTGCCCTTAAAAAAAAAAAAAAGAAAATAAAAAAGCCACCAAACATCTGGTGGTTTTCTCACCTCAGTGTTTAGAGCAAGTGTTCCTCTCTAAAAGAGCAAGTTAATTAGGATAAGATGGTATTTTTAGGATTTGGGAATTCTGTTAATCAAGTAAAAATTGAGATGTTATTATTCCCTTATGAATTTTTAATCTTTTCAAGATTATACCTATCCAGCTCTTTCCTCCAACTATTCAGAACAGTTCTAAAAAAAGGGCTGAGGCTTCCATTTTCCAATTCCCTTCTGTAATAACTGTCAAATTTTGAGAGATGAAAGATAGAGAATAGTTTTAAGGTGTGGAAACATACACCTTCTTAAAAATAACTTAAAACACAAGGACAACCTACCAGCTGAAAAGGAATACATAAAGGATTGAATTTCTTAGCAGTGAAAATCTACAAAAAACCCCTGAAAACAACTAGACTGGTAACAGTAATGCAGATTGTGCTGGGTTTGGCTGGGGTAAAGTTAACTTTCTTCACACTGGCTGGTATGGGGCTGTGTTTTGGATTTGTGCTGAACACAGGGTTGATAACACAGAGATGTTTTTGTTATTGCTGAGCAGAGCTTACACAGAGCCAAGGCCTTTTCTGCTGTTCACACTCCACTCTGGCAGGGAAGTTGGAGGTGAATGGGAGGCTGGGAGGAGACACAGCCAGGACAGGTGACCCAAACTGACCAAAGGGATATTCCAGACCATGTGACATCATGCTCAGTATATGAAGTGGGAGGAAGAAGGCAGAAAGAGGAGGGACATTTGGAATGGTGGCATTTGTCTTTCCAAGTCTCCATTCACATGATGGGCCCTGCTCTGGAGATGGCTGAACACCTGCCTGCCCATGGGAAGTGGTGAATTAATGTCTTGTTTTGTTTGGCTTCTCTGTGCAGCTTTTGCTTTCCCTATCAAACTATCTTTATCTCAACCCATGAGTTTTCCCATTTATTGTTCCAATTCTCTCCTGATCCTGCTGGGAAGGGAGGGAGGGAGGGGGTGGCTGTGTGGGGCTTGGCTGCTGGAGGGGGTGAAACAACAGCAGTTCTGTTTGGTACCCAGTGTGGGGCTTGAAGGGTTTGGGATAACAACAGATTCGGCTGGGATGTACTAGATTGAATTTGCAGCTCTTAGTGCTGCTCAGCCAGGAATCAGCAGGCTCCTGTTCCTGCCATGGGGCTTGATTACCTGATTGTGTATTAGAATCTATTGCTCAGTAGTGCCCACTTCTTGCTTTCCCTGCTTGCTGTAGTGCTGCACTGCTTATCATCTCACTGCATTGTGCCTGGGAACGTTTTGATAACAGCCATGGGCAGAGCCTGGGCTGGCAGGTGGCCAGGGCACTGCTGCTGCACTGCACAGGGTGGATACAGCCAGCAGGGCAGACACTGATGTGTATAAATGTGTACTCAGAGCTGCTCCAGACTTGCTGCTGAAGGGTAATATGCTGAAGGCAGGTGATTGTTTAAACAGCTTGTATTCCTCTCATATGAATGGAAATCACAGTGACAGAGTACTTTTGCTGCAGATGAGTAAAATTTTGTAACTAACTTCTTTGCTGCAGAAATTAAAGTTCAAATCTAGATAGGTCAAAAAATTGCTTTAAAACACAGCCTTGGGCTGGAATTGTTCATCAGGTATCAAAGCTTGGGGTTGTTTGCTCCTGGTTGTTTACTAGCCTTCCCCAGGAAGATTATCCAGGAGGATGTAGTGGGTGTAGCTATTCCCACAAATATCCTCTGATTGCTCAGGGACAGTACTGGAAGATAACCAGCATAGTTCAGCTATTTATATATCCTAAAAAAATCTGATAGAATCATTTATTTCCATTTAACTGTAGAGAAAGCCTTAAAAATATACACATGTAGATGCAATATATTGACTGGAAAAAACCTACAGATTTACCCTTGCATAGAGTATTTAACACATAAAAAGAATAATTTTCCCTTATTGTACCTATCTGCATTTACTGCATTATCTTGATCAAAAAGACAACAATTTCCAAAATATAAATTCAAAAAATACATGTAAGATAAGTAATCATAGCTGTAATAAGAAAGTATCTTCTAGAAGCAGCAAGACGTGTTTATCAGTCAAACACTGTATTTAATTACTGAGAGGGAAATTACACAAAAGTTAGAGATATCAATTAAGACCAAGGCAGGACTGTTTGAGATTCAGCATAAGCCTTTACCTCTTTATCTACTATTCCTTTCATTTGCAAGAATTACCAGTCAAGAAGCTGTGGACTCACTCTCAGATTTCAACACTTGATTAGATGATTTCAGTATATTCTGATTTGTTTGTGTTAGCAAAAGTGTGACTGTGACAACAAATCACACAGAACTATTTCATTGTTATCATGGAATTCTACATACTTTTATGCTTCAGGGTATAAATTGATGATCATTAAGTTGAGCTTTTCTGGCTATGTGGTATGGAGTTGTAACAATTGTGATATAAAAGATGCGTTCAGCTCTACCCATGACGTGGCTTGCAGGAACCTTGCAAATCCAGTATAATTCAACAGCTCAGAAAAAATGCAAGGAAGCAACATAACTGACTCTATTTTGTTCTCAGAACTTTGATAAGTCTCAGCTGAAAAGAAAGCCATAGCCTGTTCTTCTCTTTATTTCAGTTTTTTAAAAAGAGAGGGATAGAAGATGTGGATAGGCAACCTGAATCCAGCACAGTGTTTGTGCTTCCTTTAGAGTCCCTAGCTGGGTCACAGCCAAAGCGAGGATTAGGGACAATGCAGAGCAGTGCTCTGCTGGCTTCTAGCAACTCCTGTATTCCTGCAGCTAATAGCTGCCCCTCAGTCACACGAGGGCACCTTTCTGGGACTGACAGGATTCAGGAGCAGTCAAATCATGGGGCCATACAGTGGAGTTACTGTAGGCAAACAGCCATAGCCAGGCAAAAACAGAGCAATGGGAATGCAGCCATAGAAGAGAGGAGTGTAAACATAACGGATGGATTCTTAACATCGTCCACCTTGCCTGTATTCAAAACCAACCTGCCAAAATAATTAATATTTATGTGTCATTGATTTTTTTTTTTACAACAGCAAATAAAATCTCATCACAAAAGCTCTGGATAATAGATGGTGCCTTTGCAAACACTCTCTGAATGGAGCTTCCCTGACTTTCCAAAGACGGTTGGACCACCCCCCATTTCAGTATGGCAGGCACCTACTCGATAAATCCATCATTCTTCCACTGGCAATGGAGTTTGCTGCTCTTTGTGAGTAAGTGCTGCCAGCAGCCGTGGTGCAGGCGGGGCTGAGGGTGCTCTCTATGCGGAGCTATCAGCAGAGGGCTCTGCTGGCCAGGCCAAGCTCCACCGCAGCTCTGCCAGCACTGGGGCTCAGCTCACACAGACACTCGCATCGCCAGACACCCACAGAAAAAAAGAGGCTCAAGATGCCTCACTTATTACTTAATTGCCATTTGAACAGACTTTTAAAGCTCCATTATAAAACTCTTCTTAGTAGTAGTTACACATGCGGCACTTATACAAAGGTAGGAGGCACAGATGTAACAGCCTGAAAATGCTAACAATTAGGCAAAGGAGAGCACATCCAGAAAGGGCAGGCAGCTAAAGTACACATTTCCTTTGGTAGTCTGTAATGCAAAGACAGGCAAAGACTGCCCCTAATGTAGCAGGCACTAGATATGACATTATATTACTAACAGAGTCACAAAAGCGACGTTTACTGTCGGTCAACCACAGTTATATAAATTATATGTTCACTGACTGCAGGCCTCTCCAATTTAATTCCTGGAGAGATCTCAATTCCAATCACTCCAAAAGTAAGAAATTTGACATTTTTTTCAGCAAGAGATTCCTAATGTGCAGAAGATTCCTCATAAATGCTCATAACCCTCCATTTCCTTTCATCCCATGATGGAAACTTTATTTTTCTGGGAAACAGGATCCACTTCTTGAAGTGCAGTGACTCACTTCAGCAATTCTCTTTGGTAAACTTGGATGACAAGTGCCTTCCAGTACTGTCAGGGAAACTAATATAAGTCAGCTCTTCCTTTCTCAAGTAGCAGAGCACTGAAACACCAGTATGAGACTACAAACTTCTACTCCCAGCAGGTCTGACCTTCCTACAGAGCAGGAGCATCTAAGTTTGCTAGAAGCATTGCTTTACAGGCAGTATGGTACCTGAACTGGCCTCGGTGGGACCAATTCAGGTATCTCTGCACCTACAGCTCAATCTCCCTGACAGCTGGAAAATTTCCAGCACCCTTGTGCAAGGGAGGAATCACAATAATCAGTCTGCATCCAAACTCAGCAATAGGCTAGATAACCCTGGATGCAGATTGATTATTGTCATTATCCCCTTGTACAAGGATGGAATCTAAAGGATAAAACAGTACTTAAAACTGAATTGAAGACAAAGAGTCAATGAAATCATACTAGTACCCTTCCAGTGGAGAACCAGCCTGGTACTGATTTCAAAAGGCAAATTTCTGTAATTTGTAGCATGCTTTAGTTTCTGCAGCTGTATTGCAACCTCAAGGTTGCAAGCCACATCTCTGGGAAGTCTGGGGAATCAAAGTTTAGGCAAAATGCAAGCAGCATGATGGTGGATGTGTGCCTGGAAATATTACTCTACTTTCAGTAATAGAGACATTTGGCTTAGAACACAGGCTTAGAAGACTCAGCTTGTGGTTTAGCCAAAATGACAATATTGCTCTATTAAAAAAAAAAAAAAGGTTAATGGCATTCCCACACAGAATACATGAAATATGAGTGCCCAGCATGTGTTTTAATAGCAATCCATCTACATTAAGTACCATTCCCATTAATATTGTGCCCCTTGTAAAAGAGCACTGAAATAAATGGAAATCCTTAAGCTGAGCTCCTGAGCCCTGGATTGCAGCCTCGGAGCTATCATTTTTATACTGGAGGTAACATTTCAGCACAGTAATGATGTCTCATAAATTTGAGAGTTAGACATGGGAGTAACCTCAGCAAAACAAAGAAAGAAAATTGATCTGAGATGTACAGAAGTGCCCCACTGCACTTAAATGCCAGGTCCAGATTCCCCTAAGCAGCCAAAGTGTGTGCACTTCCTCATTTGATTAAACTTGTCTTTCAAGCTACCTCAAGTTCTGATGAGAAATGGACTGTGTCATTCTACAATTACATGGTGCCTTTCACTGATTCTGTTTTGTTGGTTTTGGTGTTTTTTTTTTCTTTTTTACTTGATATCCCAGCTGCCTCTTTAGTTGCAAACACAGACAAGAATTTCTGCATTTTCTCTCTATTGGGCAGTGATGCAGGCTAGATGAAGTGGTCTTCTTCATCCAAGCCTTCTGTCCTCTCCAATTCACCCATAGCATGAGCTAGACATTCACAGTCTTGAGCCAACATCATGGATGGCTTCAAATCCTCAACAAGCTTTGTGAAATGGGGAAAAAAAATCCATCAGGAAAAGAACTTTTGTGACAAATTTCATCTTTCAGACAAACTGCATAACTGATGTTCTTGTTCCCTAAATAAGTACATAAAGAACCCATCCATATGAATGTACTCTTTTACAGACAGCAACACCAAGAAGATCAATTAATCTAGCTGCAAAATATGCTCATTTCCATGCTACTGTACTTGTGAAAATACAGGAATGTACTAATCAGGGGAGTTAGAAATCACCTTAACAGTTCCTGTGACACACTCTTATTGGATTTACATTCACCAGCAAATCCAAGAAAACAATTTGATAATTTTAGCACAAAGCAGACAAAGAAGGATTTGCTAAGCTGCTTAGAGCCTGGCCCTGAAATGTTGGAAAGGTTCAGGTACATTCACAGGCTAGGCACCATGGACAGAATATATCTGACATGAACCGTGTTCTGAATCTCTGAAGCCATCTTATGATCAGGAAAGTATCTCGTTCTACAACGAAATTTAGCATGGGAGATATTTTATCAATCTGACAGAGGGAAGAAACAATATTGTTTCATTATTATTTGAAGAAGATTTTCATCACTGTTCAGACACAGGTATGTAAAATCTTCAGTAGTGTTAACAGCATAACTATGTTACATGTATAAATTTAAACAAAGATGAATATAAACTGACTTGCCTTTAGCTATTATTCAAATCATTAGAGTGATGGATAAACATTCTTTTCTTGGGCTTTTTTGAAATCTAATGCATTTTAACAGCTGTTTAAAAGCCTGTAGTGTTTTAAAAATACAATTTGCATAGGCAATTGTCACATGCATTACTCAAGCTACTGGAAGGGGTGTGTATTCAGAAATCCAAATGTTCCCTTTAATCCCATATTCCTAGAATGTGATTTTGTGTAATGGTCATAAGGAAACAAAAATGCCACTGCAACAGCATTAGCTTCAGCTGGTTTTGTTGACACCCTATTTTACTTCATGAATGAAAACATAATGTAAATTTCAGCCAGTTGCATATGATGATAATAGGTAATTTTGATGGACATCTCTCTGATTCTTACCATGATTTTGTTTGCACAGCAGGTAAAATTTTCATTCTTTGCTCTGTTCTGCAGTCTCAACCATTATAATCCAATTAATGTGGGAGAATTGTTCTTTTTAATCTTTATTATGCATCTGTAGTTTCTTTATTTGCCCTTCTAAGGAGAATGAACCTTTTAGCAGCAGCACTGATGCATTTCTCAGGATATGTATTCAGTCACGTTTGTAGTAGTAAATCAGTGAATTTTATAAATGCATTCAGCCCCAAATAACTAACTGTTATAATCTGATACAAATTACTGTATGTATGTAGTCTTTATCAGTAAACTTGATTCATCTTTTTAAACACTGAGAATCTTTTAATTTATGCAACAACATACACTGATATCTAACAGAATAATATCCACAGTCCTATTGCTTTTCATTAGAGAAAAAAAATTAAGTCATAATAGATTTATATTTACATGGAATGGCTATGCTAAGTCTATGTGAGCTCAGAAGACAAAACACATTCAACATCTTAAAATTGACTCTGTGAAAGCCTAGACACATTATCAGGCAGAAAAAAAACCCCAGAAACATAATGTAATAATTACCTAGAATTAAATTTAGATTATTTTACATTCAGATATTTAAATAACAAATTCCCATGTAGTTAATTATAATGATATATGTATGCATTGTGCCTATGAAAATACATTTATCCCTATCTTCTGTAACAAACTTCACATACTTTCTTTTTTAGACTTGCCTTTCCTCAGCTCCCACTGGCTTTTCCTAAGAAACAAGGTATTCAGGATTTCAGCATTCAAATTTCAGATAAGAGTTTTCTTGATACTAATATTATTGCAAGGCATACAGTTGCTCTTACTTTGAGTAGAACCTCAATCACACTTTGTTTAGGATAAAGACAGCAGACCTTTCAGATATATATTCTTTAGGTATTACAGCAATCCTATCACCACTTATTCAGACAAGTAGCATCACTAAAGCAATAAGCAAAGCAGACACAATTGAAGGCTACATGAAGAAAACACACGGAAACACTGTAAGATGAACATATAGAAATTACTAAAATTAACTCTCATCTGCCATTCATGTCAGCTGTGAGAAACTACAGAAGTTTATAATGATATTGTCATTATAGCAGCAATAATGTGCTGAAAGACTCCATGTTCACTCCTGCATGACAAATCAATACCACAGGACAACTGTGATTAGCCTAGTCATGATGTGCTTGATGAATATTGATGACAGTTATACAGCTGTGGTATATCAGAAGCTTTTAAGAGCAATTCATGAATATAAAAATCGTATTATCAACAGTAATCTATTACATTTTAAACAGCAAAGTACAGACCATTAATACTAAGAGGGGGAAAAAGAAAAATCAGTGGTTACCATATGTATAGCTCTTCATATTGTATGCAAACAGATAGCACCTTAATTCAAAAGAGATTCAAAATAAAAACCATTAAAACCATTAAATCTATGTAGATTCAGAGGAAAAATTATCTGAACATCCCCAGTTATTATTATAGCAAGATTCATAGTAATACTTCTACCTAATTTCTAAAGTGTGTGACAGAGCTGTGAGTTTTTGACCGAGCCAGCCTCTCTGGCACAAGGCAACAGGGTAGAGGAGGGTGGTTGTCTTTAACTTGTCCTCTCTTCATAAAGCATTGTGCCAAAGAGGGCAGATTTAAAACACCTCCTTATGCCTATCAATGAGGTACACTGAGCACAGCATCCTCCCTCTCTCTCTCTCTCCCCCAAAAGCCTTCTCATCAAACATTAAATGTTAATAATCCTCCTTCCCTGAGAAACAAACACCAACCAACCCCCTCCCCAAACAAACATCGATTATAAATGGCTGAGACAATATGATCATATAGTTATGATGACATCCATACTGAGACATACTGAGAGAGTAAACAAACTACTCTCCCAGCAGGGAAAAACTGTTCATATATACAAGAGAGCAGGAAGAACTCAAGGCATTTGCCATAGCTTTGTCTGGACTTTAACTGTGGAGTAAGTGTGCCCTCAAAAAAACCTGCTGGTCGGAAAAAGAACTAAGAAACTTAGTGAAGAGAATTAGTTTGTTGTTTCTCAATTTCAAGCGATATTTTGACATTTCAGGATGAAAAAATATTGGTGCTTCTGACATCTCCTTGGTATCCATGGAAAGCAGTGTCCAAGGCATTGAACCAGCAGTGAATTCTTCTCTACGGAGTAGCACATGGAGGTCAGTACCTGCTCTGTCCTAAAGCTTTGCCTTCTTCTAGTAAAACATGCAAATAAATTGGTAATTTCTGCTCTTCTTACTGTTGAATAATCCAATCTGGTCACAGGAGTAAATGCCTCAGTTTAAAGAAAACATAGTTAAAATTTTTACAGCTATATTCCAACTATTTAAAGCTGGAGTTGGATGAGTTCAGAAGTTCATAGATGTCTGATATTCAAGTCTAAAACTGAAGTAATGATTTCTTTCACCCCGTAAAACTGAGCTTCACCCAAGAATATTCTAACTCAAGTTAGAATAAAATACACTCACCTCAGTACAGTACTACAGTACAACTTAGGGGAAAAAAAATCACACTTTTTGATGAAACAATGAACTAACCTGTCTTTTATCTTTCTTTTTTTTCTAACAATTTTATACAAAGGTAAGACTGCTCTCAAAAATTATTGGACTATGTTAATAAAACCTGTCTTTCATATACCTTCTGACTGCAGCAGCCATTTTTGGAACTGACTGTATCAATCTGCTATCCTTTAAGGATTTTCTATCTTCTCTTTGGATTTAAAATAACTTCAGATGAAATCAGAATAAATTACATTTCTGTAATAAATTTTCTTCATGTTTGAATACTGCCAACAGTGCAATTTGAATAAATCCATCCTAATTTAAAGAATGCTTCTGCTAACTTTCCCCAGTTTCATACTCCAAAAGCAGCTACAGTAAAACCAACAGGAATATATTTTGGTTTTTAATTTGTTTCATTTATATAAAGATAAATTTGACATTTAAATAGTTACTAGTTTTAGAAGACAAGATAATTACAATATATATTTTTAAGGTGAACTAACCATGATGCTGGGTGGATTTTCTGTACTGAGATTTTTTTGGCTGCTGTTGTATTTTTGTTTGGGGTTTTTTGTTTTTTGGTTTTCTGAGTTTGCTTAATTAGGAAGTTGATATCACTGCTTCAGAAACATGTTGCGTTGCTCTACTCTGTTTAAAATATCTTTTCTCAGAGATGGATTTTATAGCTACACAACATATTTTTCTCTCCCTCTTGAAGTGATTTGAAGTATATACATAAAAAATTACTCTTCTTAATAGAACCTCCTAGTAATAACCTTCATATTTTCAAAAAAAAGCGGTAAAGTCATGCCACTGCACTGACTAGAGCACAAATGTTACTTTTAAATTAAATTCTGCTAAAAATAAACCAGACATTGATTTCCAAAAGGTTGTAATAGCAGTGTAGCACAATGAGACTGTTTTGATGGCAATATCCGCACATGCACTATTGCTGGGAGCAAATATCACAAGCTGCTCATGACAGATTTTTAATTAACATGTTTTACCTCCTCCAGATAGAGAGGATGGTGTAAATCACAGCACCCTGTCTGACCTAGAGGGAGTACTGCCAACATGCTTCAGCTGAGGATCTGTCCCCCAGACCTGCATGTTGCACTCTGGATTTAATAAAAGTGTTGTGTGCCTTAGCAAGCAGATCTAATCACAGAGTCTGTCCAACTTGGCTCCACAGAGGCCTGGTTTCCTTAATGCACAATGGACATACATGAATGGTTCCATTTATATACTAATGAACAATAATAATGTGGGGTATACATGCCTAAGAACAACAGACCTACCAATGTAATACAGAGCCTAACTTCCTAAAATATATTTATTTCACTGGAACAAAGTCAATATCCAGTGCCCAATAACTCAAGTTTTACATCTGGACAAAGCACACATAAAGCAGCACAGGCTCACACCTGGGCAGCCTTTTACCCATTTCCTTATGCCCGTCCCTTTCAGACAATCATTCCCCAGGAAGGACATTTACCAGCTCTGTAAAACCAGCACCTCACACACTGAATCCTCGAAGTCCCTGCATGAAGCAATTAATCTATAATGAAACCCTGCATACCAACGTATAGCTTTCACCTCATGCCTTGCCACTTCTGCACCCTGCACATATGGTCAAGGAGCATTTACAGGCAGAAGGAGGGAACTCTTTCTTCATCAGATCTCCTTGAACCCCCACTCTATGACACAGGAACTCTGACTCAGGGAACATTGCTGCCAGCCTGCCAGATAAGCAGAGTTGTTCTTCTGAAGCCCTTGTATCAGACCAGAAGGTAATGAAAGCAAAGAAACAGGCCTTCTGAAGGGATTGAACTTCAAAAGTGTCATAGAATTTGGAGTCTTTAGTACATGGTTTCTGTTTCAGGGAAAGTTTGAGAGTGTTTGCAACAAGGAGACTCTGTATGAAGCCTTGCAGGTGCATCATTTCCTATAATTCCCTGTAACCTCCACTTCAGCAGAAGAAGAAGTGTTGCACATACTGTGGAGGCACTGCAGACTATAAAATCTGGCCAGGTCTAGACTGTTTTGCCAGAACAAAGTGCAGTGGGTGCCTGCTGATGTCACAGTATCAGTAAAACTTCTCCTGGATGTAAACATATGAGGAAAAGGGGGTTCTTATCAGAGAAGTACTTTTCTTAGTGCAGCTTCATCCATTCATTAGGATTCTGCCAGCACAAGTGTGGTTTCATTTGTGCAACATTCAGCTTCTGTCATTTGCTAGTGAGATGAAAGTAATCCAGTGAGAATTAGTCCTCCAATATCCCAGGCAAATTAACTAGCATCTTTGCCTTTGTTCTTCCTGTTTAATAGGGAATATGTGTGGGGGGAGGGCATGTGTGTGTGTGTTAAAAATAGATGACTAAAATACTTAGATGCTTATTAAGCAGTGGAATTCAGTTTAACATGTCCTGCAGGGCTGTAACATTAGCATGTCTAATGAGATGGGCACAACACGAAACTCTAATGACATCGTATAAAATGGATCTGGAGACAGGTACATAAACATCCATGGCTAATGAAGCTATGTTTATGCTAGCATTTTTGTTTTCCTATGCACTCATCATATTTAACCTTATGATGTGAAGCAATCTGTGAATACATGAACTGGACTAACAGAAGATGTGCTCCACATGTTCATATAAAGTGCTCTAATTGATAGCAAGCAGGCAATGGAACAAATTGGAACAAAATCTAAATTAAACCCCAGATGTGAATAAAATATGGATTTTGAGTCCTCTGGAACAACTGTTTCACTTTACAAATCTACTCCCATTTTTTCCTTTCTATTTACCACTATTACAGGAGCTCAGCTTAGAGGCTCTGCACAGGTGCCCCAAAAATGCAATCCAATAAAGGACACATTTGTGTCAAACCATATTCCTGGTGAAAGCAAAGGACCAAATTATGTCTAGTCTGATGCTAAAATCTGAAATTGTCAATTATTTAGGTGTAGAGGCATTACTCAACACACAATGTAATTCATACCCATTAAATGTCATCGACAAACAATATTTAGCCATCTGAAAAGTGCTGTGTTATTGTTCTGAGTAAAACACCAACAGTCTGGCTAGGAAATTGGACTGCCTAAGAGACTAACAAAAAACTCCATTCTCACTAATTTTCAGCTACACTAATGACATTAAACTACTATCTTCTGTCTCCATCCTTATTTACCAAATTTAATATATTTACTCTACTCTCTCTTTCTGACACTTCTGTGCACCATTGGTGATGACTAAAAATAGGTGACACCCATTAAACAAGTTCATCTCCTGCTCTCAGTGTTACAAATTCGAAACTAAGGGAACAGAGTCAAGGAGTAGAGAAAGGACTTGGAACTCAGCAGTCAGGTCTAGCACTGCCATCATAAGCACTTCCTACCACTGCAGGATGACAGGAGATGATCACAACAGTGCTGGGTCACATTACATCGGTTTCATCTATATTCATCTACAAAGCCAACCTGAACAGAGAGAGGCTTGGACTAAACTAAAAGCAGTCCTTGCTCCTAAAGCACCTAAATCAGCACTTGAAACAGCAACAGTGTTCTGGACACATCTCCACAGCACATTTTGGCACTCACAATATGGGATTTCAGACTTGCACAGAAAGTAGCCAAGCAGTCCTCAAGACCCAGGACATCTGCCTACAACTTCCAGAGTCTACTATAAAAGAGAACAAAAATCCTTGGAAACTATTATTTCTGCTGTAGTAATTAATTAACACCCTGAGACATGCAGCTCTCTTCTTTCACTGAGTATTTGCAAAAAACCACTAGCAATGCTACCAATGCCAAATAATTAGCACACTTCTATAAGCCAGGACCTTGTCAAATTCAAGTTGTCAATAATTGTGCTTAAGGAAGCCCTTTGGACAGACAAGGCTTTTCTGAACGAATTTAAAGGAGCAAAAGCATGTAAATGGCCTCTTAAAAGACTTCCTAAAACTTCCTCTTTTTTATTTAAGAGATTTCACAAATAGCTAAAATAAATAAAAAGGGAGGGAGATTAAAAACTTGGATTCCTGTAACTACTGTTTCTGCCTATACTCTTTTCACAGTGTTACACACTAACTTTTTCTACTTCAGGCCTTAAACTTGCATGAAGCTCCCACTGGAGTCCTGTGGAAGACTGTGTGTTTGCTCACACATGAAAGGTCGTGCAACAGCACCTTGTGGTGAGACGGTGACTCGTTCTGTGTGTGCACCATGCCCAGCACAACCAGGCCCCGACACCACACGGCTCCGGGGCACGGGAGCTGTACAGAGACCAGACTGAACACAACTCCACGAGGAGGGGGTGAAGCGATGCTGTCATACGGGCAGTGGCGGCAACCACAGAGGTAACACCAACCGGGATTACCTGCTGGGCCTGCTGCAGCAGCTCCATCCTCTCGTGCAGGATCTGGCTGTCAAACTCTCGGCTCTGCCTCAGGATCTGCCGCCGCACCTTCTCCACCGCCGCCCGCAAATCCTCCCGCTGCGCTTCCGTCAGCGACTCGCTGGCCCGCCGGCCTGGATCCTGCTGCAGGGCATTATACAGCGTGGCCTCCAGCTCCTGGATTTTCTAATGCAACCCAAATCACACACAGACAGGCTGACGTTTGAATCCAGCAAGCAAACGACCCACCAAGAGCTAGAGGAGAAGGCTTGCAAGCGAAGGCTAAGGCAGGAGGGCAGGATGGACACAGACAAGACAGAGAGCAGCAAGCGTGAGCAGTGAGGAGCATTCCACACAGAGTGCACGCAGCCTCCCAGCACGGATTGACACCCGGGAGATGGGTCCTGTTCTAGAAAATCGCTGATTCTTCCGTTTAAGAAAGATTCAGAAGATAGGTCTGCATTCAATACCTGATAAAACTCCAAATCCTGATGCTGAACATTACAAGTTAAATTTAGAATAACAGATTTCCTTCAACTGCAGCTGAATTGTTAAACCATCCTATAAAATAAAAAGACCACAGGAAAAACTGTGAACAGGAATCTCACTCTCCCTCTCTCTGGCCCTAGTGACCTGATATCCGTGGCTCACAGTCTACGTCACTGGCTTAGTTCCAAGTTGCCATAAGCAATGAAGGAAGGAACACTTGTATACACTAACCCCTCATCCATGTCTTGCTGTCTGCCAGATTCCTCATATGATTCTCATGCACTGACCAAAACTGCAGTACTTTGCAAAACAGAGAACACAGGAGAACTTCACATTCACATGGAGAATTGTACTCCCAAGAGGAAAGGAAGGAATCATGGCAGTGTTTCCTTGATTACAGGAGTTAGTATGATCCTATCAAAAACCAGTATCCAGACTAATAATATTTGGATCAAGAGCATCTGACCACATCCCTTTGGCCCTCGTAACACCTTTGTGAGGTAGGTAATTCTATATTAGTGATGCATAAACAGCTGCACAGAGAGGTTAAATGGCTTGCCCAAGGTCACAGTGCTAGAAACAATGCCTGCTTGCTTTTATCTCTGTTATCCACTCTGAGCACTAGACCTTGCTTCTTCTCTGAAAACATTTTCCACATAAGAAATATTTACAGTGTATAAATAGTGCTTCAGGCCATTATATTTTGATTTCCCAAAGTCTAACTATTAGCAAAGTTGTATGTACAGTTTTACCAGTTCCTGGATAATTCCTGTTTAGCCTGAGAAAAGGCAAGGTTACAGCTTCCCTTTTGAAAACAAGGCAAGGTAAAGTTGGATCGCGCAGGAAGGAATCGCATAGGAAGAACAGGCATTCCTGATTTAGGATGGGTTAGCAGCAGTAATACTTACAAATGCTTCAGGAAAAGAAATATTGGAAAAGTTCTAAAGTAATTTCTGGTGTATTTTAGCAGTCATGGGTTTTTTTTTCCCATACATAAACCAGTTTTTCCCATTCCAGATGTACCAACAAGATGTTTGCATATCATAGAATAAAAAATGCAATGCAAAAATGTTACACTTGTAAGTACTATAATCCATTTCCTAAACTTTTGTTTAAGAAATAGTTGATTTCTAGTCTGGCAGGAAAAAAAAAGACATAAAGTAAAAAAGAGTCCTATTTATAATTAAAAGATAAAAAACCAAACAAACCCTGCATTTTATCAGATCTGTTCAAACAGAAAAATTTAATGACTTTTCTTTTCCTACCATGTAGGCCTGGTCCAGAGCTTGCTTCCTGTAGTCGAGTTCTTCCTCTAAATAACCCTTCTGTTTACTGAACAGGTCCTGAGCAATAATAAAAACAAGGGAGTGTTTGTTCTTTATCCTAATTCATGAAGAATCATAAATGCCATCATTTTTATGCAAGCTTTCCACTTGAAAGCAAAAGAAAACTCATACCAAATGACCACGTTCATCCTATGGATATTTGGAATATCAAATTTACAATATTAGCACTTCAAATCTGTGTATCCTATTAACAAGTTGTACCTAGAAAACATTGACCTCTACACCAGTGTACAAACCTGCCTGGACCTGACAGAAGTGCACAGAGCAGCAAGAGGTGAGTGGGGATATACATGCATGTGGTCCAGTAACTGTAACTTACACAGGGCAGGGAAAAGAGACACAAGAGAGAGCACTTTATGAAAATATCCCATGGAAATACTATCCTTAAGGAAATCATGGGGCAAGCCCTAATTGCTGTTGTCCAATCTGTTCTTCTAGGGAGGAAACCCGAACATGCAGGGCCACAGCTGGGTTCTGCAGCACCATCCCATGATCTGTTACTGAAACTGAAGTAACAATTCTGTCCTCAGCTTGTACAGGCAGGAGGCCAATTTGAAATAGTTGAAGTGATGCCCAGAGAGGTTGAGTGACTAGCTGAAGAGCTGAAGAAGTTCTCAAGATACCTAAGATTAACAGGGATTGTTTACTTATGTTCTTAAAAATCAAACTCCTGAACTTTCACTGTTATTATATATGAACCCCACAGACTGGGGTTTCAGTGGAATTCAGTATCCAAAACATGATGTTTGGATCATCAAGCAAGTTGTGGACATTCAGATGGTTGCCTGATTAGTCAAGCCCTTAGAGTGTTTTGAATCATAGAATCATAGAATGGTTTGGGTTGGATGGGACCTTAAAGATCATCTTGATCCAACCCCCCTATCACAGGAAGGGACACCTTCCCCTAGACCAGGTTTGTTGATAGTAAGTAGAACATAAAAGACTTACTTAATTTTATTAGCTTTTCTTTCAAAGCAGGTTTTCACACTCAAAAGAATTAGTCATAGAACAAAATGCAAAAAAGCCTTATTCCTGAACTTAATATTTTCTATCATTCTTTTTTCTAATTAACTTTTGCATTTCCTCAGCATACAGAATAAATGCCAAATTAAATACATAGGGCTCTTAAGATCACTATTGCAGCTTTTATTAACAGTATTAAAAATTCAAATATTGTTGCTCTGGTTAGTTTTATTGGATATAGGAATGCCTCAAAGTCAGTTACTTGGCCAAATTTTGCCATCAGACATATATGTGGACTTCTCACAACTTTTCTGTCAGTGTAGAACTGGTGACAGTAGCAACATGTAAGACCAGTATTAGAGGATTCAGAGGAACAAGCTGCTATTTGTTCTCTGTATAAGAAGTATATTATTTACTATTTATTTTGTAAACTTGGAGTTCTTTTAATTACCTACTAATTAATATTGAAGGCAAACCCAAAGTTTAAGTCAGACCTTGATCCTGGGGCTGGAATTTGGTTGGGAACAGAGAGGCATCTATTGCTATGATAGCCGTTTTAGAGTCTTCTGCTCCAGCATATTCTAAATATGATACTAGTCCTGAAGGGAAAGGGCCTCGAACAAGTCCTGTAGGACACATTTTTCAGCCCTTTGTGGACATCTCCAGAACTCTGTGTTCAGAATTCTGAGTTCAGAACTCTGGAGAATGTGGTATGGTATTAGACACCATGTTTATGCAACTGAATCCCACCGTGACTACTCAGGTGGCTCCATTTCGGACATGGATGAATTACAGAACTGCAAGGCTGTTGTACAATATGAAACACCACCATGCACTGTGAGTGCACAGCAAAGGACTGGCCTGGCCCTGACTTTTTTACAGGTGTCTGACACCACAGAGGTAGATTGACTTGTCTGAGAATATAATGAGGGTCAGAGCTATATAAGAGGGCCAGACCCCAGAATAGCAACGCGGCTGCCCTGATCACATTACTTCCCAAAAGGGATAGTAAAGGCTGTCCACAGAAAGCAAGAGGGAAGGAAACAAGAATAGGACATCAAACCCTTAACATGGGTCTCAAGGACAACTAAACCTCTGCTAAGTCCTTCTAAATGTATCATGCTAGAATATGATTTCTCAATTCATTGAGTCAGGCATTAGGGATGCAAATTCTCAGATTGTTGTGCTAAACAAATAGATGCAAGGGCTATCCATAGTAAGACTAGAAAACATAACAGATAATAAGAGAGAAGATAATATATCAAGTTATAAACCTCCTATTTTTTCCATTTTTCTTTACAAAAGAATCCAGTATTTGTGGGCACTTTCCCTTCCCCAAGCCTTTGTATTTTCCTATAACAAGACTGAAACGAAAAGAAATACTAAATGTGGAAAGTATCTATGTTAAAGTGCAATTGGTATGACAAGTTACACTCAACAGAGAACACAGTCTGAGCACTATTTTAGTTTGTGGCTCAAACGCACACTTCTTCAGTGGCCCTGGGCAAATCACTTAACCTCCCTGTCTCATTGTCTCATTCTTTAGGATGAATACAATGCTGCTTATTTATCTACCTGTAAAAGGTGTGGTGAGGATTAATCAGTGTTTGGAACACCATTTGAAGATGTGAAGCCCAGCATGCATAGTAAACCAATAAAACCAAACACTCTTAAAACTGTTCAACACATGGAAAAATAAGGTGAGTTCATTCTTCAAGACAGAACTGCTTTTTGAGAAAACATTGTGTCTTTACACATAAAGGCCGTGGGGCAAGAAAGGTCATCTGGAGTAAGAGGTCTTGACAGCTTGTCCAGAAGCTGAGTATCAGAGAGCAAAAAAATATCCATGACTATTCTCCTACCACAACCCCAACATTAAAAAGATGCTGCTGCTGCCTGACAAATTAATATACAAAGAAAGCACAGAGACAATTTCACACTGTTTGGTTAATGTGCTCTTCAGTTATGACTTTGTGCCCTAATTTGTATGTACTTCTGCTCTTTTTGTTCTATATAAATTTGAAAGTTCTGTCTCGCCCCAAAGAATACAAACAATACATTGTTCTAGAAACCTCTTGCCTATTTTACCATGAAGCCATCTCTGTTAAGCAGACAAAGGCAGCAAACCTTCCTGGGATGAAATATATGCACATTCCCTCGAGGTGACTTTTAGCTAAATGAATTATACTTTTAGCTATTTTTTTCTTACCTTCTCATTCTCCAGGTCTAACATCTTCTGTGTCAGTGCAGCTTCTGTCCCCTCTATCTGTTTCAACCACTACAGCAGTGTGAAGAGAAATAATACAAAATGAATAGAGATTTTGCAAAGGGTTCTACCAAACATTTTGCAAGTTTGTAGCCAGCACTTCCAGGCATATGCTCCTCCCATGCTGTCTATTCACTCTGAAGACACACATGAATAAAGAGGTTGTGAGAGCACAGGCAGAATGGAGGACTGCAGAGACACACTAAAGACTAAAGTGGAGGTTGCTTTCCTACAATAAGTTAAATGGGCTTTTCTCCTGTAAATTTCAAGAAACAAAATATACTTGGGTCAAGAATGCAAAATCAACCGGATTGTTTCTTACTCAAATGCTTTTTGGCCTCATTTGTGAAACCATCATCACACTTCAGGCCTCCAGTCCTGCATTTTTCCAGAGGGCAATTTGAACAAAAGACAAGGAGGAAAACTCAACACTTAATTCTGCACTGTTTGCTGCACTCTTTGTGGGAAGAGGTCACTTGTAAAATATTGGTTATGTACTGGGAAAAACAAAACAGACAGATAGATGGAAGCTCTTGTAATTGCTACTATGAATCCCTTATCATTATGGTGACATTCAAAATAATCAGAATTAAGAACAGCCATTGCATTCCAAAGGTAAAAATTTCACATCATAATAGCTAAATGCATGGATACAAGGTTCTTGCTTAATTACTAAACATCACTAGGGTTATGTTAATGTTTCCATTTAAGTTTATTGGAATGGATGGGAACGGTCAGTTCTGTATTATTTAATTTCATTTCTTTACTGGTCTTTAGTAAGGACCCATGACTAACTTAAAGAGAGCAGATTTGCCACTGATAATTATCACTTTCCTCAAATGTCTTGTTTACTATCACTGGACTACTCATATCTGCTTGAAGTCTTTTGGTAACCTTTGCACATCAACTCCTTTAATTTAGTATTGTGGTGAATTCATTAGGCCTCAGACTCAAAGAAAGTAATGACATATTAGCTTCCCTCCCCAAGATTTACATAGAAAATTTCAAACGTAAGTTTACAACTTGTGAAACGTGAATTCATCACTTCATCATTTTGCACCTTCCACTATTTAAGAGACTGATGAATAAAAATGGAACTTTGTTTTATCTGCTTAGCAGGTTAGCTTTCTACAGAAAAAAAATTAACAGGAACACCATATTCCCCAGATATTCTACTTTCACCATCTTTGTTTTCTTCATTTTGAAGGTGGCAAGCTGAAGATATTCCTAAGGAAAGCCTCACCACGGATCTGCAGCAAGACTGTGAGCATTCTGAACCTTTGAAATCAATGGAAATGGGAAATCCTGAGCATCTCTCACAGCTACCCTCAATCAAGTGAAGGACTATTTGCAAAAATTAGAGGTCTAATTTTTTTTTAAGGTATGCAAATGATATGCAAAACAAAATATTGATTCTGATCTTTCTAAGCCTGATAGCCTTTCATGAACTAAGGGGCACAGGAGACACAAACAGTATTTTTGGGAGTCTATATCTTAGCCTTTTATAGTGGGGTTCATCCTTCTTCATTTTGCAGATGTGAAGTGCTAAAATCATTACCTTTTCTTTTAATGCCACAACACAGTGAAAACCATAGGGATTTTAGCCCTTTTCCCAATTTTTATTTTGCTTATAGCAATTACACATTTAAATTAATGATTATTAAATTACCTAATGTAGATTATTTACTTTAAGATATTTAGATAAGTAGATTATCAAAATTATATCAATTAAAGCAATTAATAAAATTGCTCCAATTTTAATTTAAAATAACTGATTCTGGATTTCAACAATATATCAGGAAAGATTTAATGGAAACAAATGAAAAGGATGCATAGAGCTTCTTCAGAGAAATATGCAAGTCTTTCTTAGTTCTAAATGTCATCTCTTTCATATACAGATTATATTCTCTGGAAGTAAAGAACCAGCCATACAGAAATGAGTGACCTGATTGATTACTTATCTTGTGTAAACTACTTTTTCTCTATGTCCACTAATTTACAGAGGAAAGGACCACTGATTACTCTGAGCTTTTTCAGTCATCCACAGAAATGACTCCAAAAGGGACCACGGGCACCTTATAGAGGGTTCTTTACAACTGTTCCCAGAGCACTGAGGACATCAGCACTTCTGGGAATGAAGCATCTTGTGTTAGGTAGATTTTTAGTACTTTATGCTAAGGGAGTATCTACAAAACATGCCTTTATTTTTAAACAAGGTTTCTTTCTTAAGTTTGGCTTTACCTCAAGACATCACAATCCCAACATTCATGTAAGGATGAATACATGCTCCAATCCAGATGACCTGAACAGAAAAGCCGTGCTTCCCTGGCAAAGTTAGGAGGTATCTTAGAAGACACGGTCAGTTTTTAGCAGAGAAAAATATTTATTGAATTCTACCTTTTCACAGAGGGAAAGCACAGTCCCAGCTTGGATTATTGCAACCTGCTCTTCATTTCTCAAATTCTAAAATACAAAAAGATGAATTTTAATTTGGGTTAAAAATTCATCCCTTAACACACGCGGTATGTTCTAACCACACTTAAAATAAATCAGTTATAACATTTAGGAATATAGACATGACCAAAAAGGATCCCATGACTGAATGTACTGGAAGTTAAACCAAGGGTGCTTAGTTCCACTCTGTTTCAGCATACCAGCCCCACAACACTTTATCAAGTGATCATTCAATGAAACAGATCATTCAATGAAAATTAAGTGGTTTCAGTCATGGATATTGCCATTTTTTCCTGTTTTTGACAGTTCATTGGATTAAGCCTTGCAGCAAGTGCATTTCACCTTCATGCACTTCAGACTTCCAATTAAAGAAAACAAAGCAAAGAGTAAGTGCCACAGAAACCTCAACAGGGCCTGCAACATAACATGCAAATCTAGAACTTCAAACTAGTATTATAAGGACCTGATTCTGGTAAATCTAGCTATAAACTGGACTCAGCTCCCTGGATGTTTGTGCCCCAAATGTGTGACTAAGATTTTATACTGTATTTAGCAATAAAGAGGAAAAAGGGGAGACAGTTATCCTTGCCTTTCTCCCAGAAAATCCACTCCTGGCAGTGATAGCCTTCACAGCAGAAAGAGCTACTATTACTACTCAAGAGAGATAATTCACAACTTGGTCTGGCTTTGACTTCTGTTTTATATCTTTTCACTTTGCCTATTACAGTGCCTATTTTCTGTATCATTCAGACCAAGCACTGCCTTTAAAAATACTCTTTTCACTACCATCAGTTTAACTAAAAAATTTAATGTTGTAGAAGCCATTCCTAACCATTCATATTCTTCATACAGATACAGGCATATCAAAATCACCCTGTGCACTATCTTAGATGCTAGTATCTGCTGTGGAAAAAGAAAAGCTTTTAATTAACCATGAAACTGGAGGTACATTTAAAAGTAAAAAAGTGTTACCCCATTATCTCCAAGAATATCTAGCTTCTTCATAAGTTCAGATACATTCACATCCTGAAAAAGATGTTCAACACTTACTTTTTATGAAGTAGGTCAGAAATAGTTTTTATATGCTACATTTCATGTATTCTTTATTCACTTCTGTGTGTGAAAAGACTTCGAATGTAAGTGAAACATAGTTCTGCATCACAATTACAAAAGTAATTACTGATACTTTAAGATGAAACCAGAAGTCACTCTCAATTATAACTAGCAACCTGGATGTCTGTGCATGAGGGCAGAATACTCCTGTATCATTCACAATTATCATCCTGCTAATGTGTGTAGAGGAAAGATCAAAACTAAAACGGGTTTAGAAGACATAAAGAGAAAGGGCTTAAAAGACTTTTATTTGTTTGTTTGTTTGTTTGGAGTGGAGCACCAATCACATCAAGCTACAGAAGTTACAAGAACAGAGAGTGTGAACAGATAATTGCTAAGAAGGTTTGCTTGCTGGTTTGATTTTTTTTTGTTTTGTTTTGTTTTGTTTTGTTTTTTTTGTTAAACAAAAACATGGAGTTTCAAACTGGCTTACAGTGGCAGAAGGGAATGTGCACAGTGGGCTGAACATCCTCCTCCAAATGTTATCAGCTCATCATCATCTTTCTGATTAGAAAGCCACATTTCTCTGCCACTCAGCTCTCAGATAATGAACTAAACTAAAAACCACTACTCTGATTCAAAAAAGAGAGGAATAAATTCATGGAATACATAATCATAGAATATGCTGAGCTGGAAGGGACACATCAGGATCACTGAGTCCAACTCCTGGCCCTACCATCATCATCCCCAGGAGTCACACCATTTGCCTGAAAGCATTATCCAAACACTTCCTCAACTCTGTCAGGCCTGGTTCTGTGACCACTTCCTGTGCCAGTGCCCAAACACCCCCTGAGTGGAGAACCTTTTCCTGATAAAATTCACATGATGTCTGTATTTAACACTGTGCCAGGATCCATTCCTAGGCCCCAGAACGCTATTTAAGTTTAAAAAGTTATTGGAAAGGGTCATGGAACTGTTTAATCAGAGTTAATCACATTCTCCTGGACTATCCTAAGTTTGGTCTGCAAGTTAACATGGACCAGGGATAATTTCCACTGAAAAGTCTGTATGCAGCCATGCCATTTGAAGGCAGGGAGCCTTGAGAGCATGGGAATAGACTAGCTCATGTTAGTCCAAAATGCTGAATACACATACATAAAGAAAAAGAGCCTTGTTAAATGCTGCTGCCCTCAACTTCTACTCATATTTAGCACTTAGAAAAGGCCAACATGTCACAGGGCCGTGTGTGGTGTTCAAGTTTTTCTATCCTAAGAGGTCCCCTCCCTCTCTTTCCAAAAACTTCAGGGGTGTTCCCAAATGCTACATGAGCTATTTAACTGTGCACATCACTAACTCTGGAATGTTGCAGATCCTAATACGCTTGTGTTTGTATCAATGTTAAAACCAAAACTATTTATGACAATCAGCATTGACAATGCTGAACAGAAACTTCTTTAGCCAAGGAGTTACATGAGTGAAGAAAGGAATTTACTAAGACGTGCAAGTTATTCCATCTATTGAGCCAGAAATAATGATTCTAGTAATTTTTTTCCATATGATGCATAAAGGAAGAATCAGAAACCAAATTAGATTTTGCATCATTCTGGAATCTACATTGCTACTGATGGCTAATAATTTTGAAAAGCACCAAAAACAGATAAAAGGAAATAAAAGAGTATTTCAGTCTGCCCATATAAGGCAACTACCCCATCTTCCAGGTAAGCAAAAAAAAGGCAGATTGAAAAGAATCCACCTGCTAAAGCAAATCACAGATGACAATGGAAAAAATGGGAATTATGGATCCTGGTACATTGTAGCTGCTACAGCCAACATGCAGAATAGAATAACAGGTAAGATAAAAGCATCTCTGGCTCTATTTGTAGGTGGTATGCTAACTGATGATGCTTGGTGTGCTTTGGGAGATGAATATCCAACCAAATCTGTAGGTAAGAAGCAGCTTTTAACTCTTTTCTTTCAGACTACTCAGCTTCCTAAAAATATGCAGAGACAATTTCCATTTATTTCCTCTAGAGATCATGCTGTGCTCATTAAAGTACTGAATAGCAACAAGCCTCCTGTAGGAGGACTTGTAAACACACTAAAAATTCAACCATAAATCACTAGTGAGGGGCACTGAGATTATGCTTTAGTTATTTGTAGAAAAGTTACCCTGGCCTGTTGTGCAACATTGCTGACAACACAAGTCTGAATTCAATCTTAAGTGAACCAGTATGCAAATCCAGTTGCACAAATAGCCTGTTCATGGGGGAACAGGAGTGAAAAGAGTAATTCTTGCTTCCTTATATCAGAAGGTAAACAATGGAGATCCTGATGTTTATCTTGTTCTTTTTCTGAAAGAGCTCCACCTGTCTGAATGAGTTTTGGGTCAGGCACCTCATGCTTCAAGGCCCTGGCCTTGGCAAATAACTTAAGCATATTCATTCAACAAAGAAAAGCCTTCACTAAACTGGGTGTAAAATAAGGACTGAATGTCATATTTCTGAACTCAGATGAAGATATTTAACATCACGAACCATGTACTGTAGCAAGCCTGACAATGAATCACATCAACATCCATATCCTTCCCTTGACCAAATGTAAATTATATTGATCGACCAGCCTTCAGTCTCACTGAGGAACTCCTGAGAGGACCTGATCACATTCTTATGAAACCATTTTCCCAGTTAAAAATATCTTTTCTTGCTAGTTTTTTTTTATTTTGCATTTTCTTCCCTGGTAAGTGTTAAACCATTTGTTTGGGTATCAGACTGGTCATTTAACAAAGGCTCCCAGCCATCCAACTGTTTCTAGTGCTCTGAATATACCTTTATTCCTTCCTGATGGCAGAACAGTTGAAGTGCACTTCCATTGTTTTCAGGGAAGGTGGTTATATGAAGATTAAATGCTGGTGACCTTCGCTCTCTCTCCTGAGGAAAGATTTGTTTAAAAAACATTTGTGATTATACGTTAACATTTATTCCCCACCTGTACAAAGCATACTTGCATATTAAAAAGTCAGAATCCTGCTCTCATTCCAAATCTATTCTATTTCCTCTTACCATATTTGAAGAATTTTGGCTAAATACAAACACAGTGTTAGCTGCCAGCTTATTCCATGCATACCGTTTCTGCAAAGCTACCTGATGCTCCCCAGCTGCAGAACCCTTGCAACACTGCCCCTAATTAACTGGATCCCTAAAATACTCCATAGGGTTTTATGCTGATTATAACCTTCTTTAACTGTTGTTTTCTTTCATGGAACAATGAAACAACTTAGAAGGAAGAATCTGCAGAAAAAAAAAATTAAAACTCTGTCATGAAATAGTATTATTGAAGATTTTTTCACTAAAATTAAACCTGTTTGTCTGTTCCCTGTTCATTCAACAGTCTACCTTCCTATTAGAGCATTTAAAATCCCCATTCATATTCGCTCCACAAGCCAGGATGTCAGAATATGTTCAAAGACAGCACTATTCTACAGTTATGATGTTCTTTGTGCCAAAACAAACAAACAAAAAA
>VWYP01027658.1:6714-31665 GCA_013400435.1 Pycnonotus jocosus | reverse complement strand
GTTATTAGACCATAAATAGAAGCAGGAAAGAGCATATTTTTAATAACTGGATATTTTTCATTCACTTCAGTTATAAGCTTTCATATTAAAGGAAGATAGATCTCAACTCTCTATCAGAATGATTAAATATTTCTTTGAATTTAGACTTTTACCTCTGTGTAAATATACTAGACACTTGGATGTGGTTCATTTCTTGTCCTGTGTATTAAGGTTATTGGAAGGATCACTACTGATGTTGATAAATTGTGGCAGGTCTGTTTCATGGACCTGAATCCTGATTCCATTGCATGTCTGCAATGATGTTTACTTGTATGTTTGTCTTCATAGAACTAAATAAAGCTTGGAACTGGCATTTTTAATTTTCAGTGTTCTTTTTTGTTGACCATAATTTTTTTCCAAACTAATTAAACTATGACCATGACTTCCAAAGCCAGTCTTCAATACTAGGATCTTAAGTGAAAAATGGAACTGTCAAAATTACCAATATCTTCTCTGGACCAGACTGGATTCCTTTGAAGCACTTGGCAGTCAAATTTTCTCAAAGGACCTGTACTTGCATAGAGTATCACTCTTCTCCAGTGATTCCCACCAGCTGGAGGCAACCATGCAATGAACACAACAATCCAAAATTTCTTTAATATCAGAATATCAGAATTTCTTTAATATCAGAAGGAGATTACAGCATGCTGGTGCTCATTGCTTTAAAAAATGAGGGACAAATAATGTGTAGTGGACTAACTGAGCAACTTCTGTACAGATCATCATTCTCAATACGTTTCTCTCCAAACCCACACAAGCACATTCATAAATGCACTTTTGTTTAAGAGCTCACAAATAGATACCAGGTACTATAAAATTTTAACAGAAGTCCATACAGTCCAGTTGGTGAAGAGGTTATGAAGTTATATGGTTGACATTGATTCACTACCACAAAGTCAAATACAAGTCCGTGTAAGTAGTAAGTGTCAAGTGTAAATACAGGGGGTCTTTTATTCAGGCAGAAAATATCTAGACTATCAGATCTAGTATCACCTTGTTTTTTTTCATGAAGAAACAATATAGTATTTAATAAAAAACAATTATAGCCCTAATAGTTAATATAGCAGTAGGTACATTAAAAAAAAGGAAAAAAAATAGTTGCAAGAAACACAAGAAACAAATAGCAATTCTGTGAGCCATTCAGCATGAAAAGTTTTATTATATAACTCACCAGCCCATTTAGATAGATCCCTTTTTACATATTGAGGTACATCAGAGACTAATGAATTTCGTTGTGATCATACGTCACCGCACAGATCATATATTTTATCTTTGCAATATATCATAGCACCGTATGATTGTTTAATCTTTTAGCAAATATAAGCAGTTATCCATATTTATATGTTATATATATCTATAACATTATTTGCTATCTATTTACCTCCTCTTGGCCCACTGGAGGAAAAGCAAGTGTTGTACTTTGAGTGTGGAGTGAAATTCAGTTAAAATCTTTGAAAAGACACAATTTTCCTCTTTAACTTTTCATATTAATTATTACTCAGTCAATAGTCTCAGTGGGAAAACAGTTACTGGATTATCCAAATGTTTCAGCAGCTGTTTGTCCAAACTAAATTTGAATCCAATACCTACCCAGAGCCAGTGCTGCTGCTATTTTCTCAGTGCTGCCCTGTGAAAGTACAAGACTCAAAGGGCATAAACTGAAATAGCTTAAATAAATTTTAGGATCAGAAAGTATTTTTACTATGATGGTGATCAAACACAGACACAGGTTTCCCAAGAAGGCTGCTTATTTTCCATCCGTGGAGATATTCAAAACCTGTTTGGAGAAGACTCTGATCATCCCACTGGTCTTAGGCCCTATTTTCTGCAAGGGCATTAGAAAAAGTGAGCTCCAGAGGTACCTTCGAGTCTCAACAGTTCTGTGATTCTGTGAAATCCTGTAGCAATTAGACTGTATTTAAAAAATATAGAAAACCTCCAGCAAGCGGAAGTAGAGCTAGTATGACACAGGTGTGTACTGTGAGATTTTGCAAATCATATATATATATGAACATTTATTGTATGAGAAATAGCTGATTAGATTCTTCTAATAATCTGCTGCTTATGTATCTTGAAGTCTGTTTCTCTCTCTGTTCATATACCAGGAAAAAAATATGTAGCAAGGTAACCTTTTTTGATGATTCTCTTGATTCAGGGGAAGAGCATAATTTATTTCTCCCTCAAATGAGAAGAGTAGGAAAACTGAGTAATATGGTCTGCAGCACTGACCATAAGCAAGGGGAAGATTTCCAGACAAAGATAAATGTGGAAGGCTGTGCTTAAACAGAATTTTCTATAGCAGTTTCAAAGAGCCAGCAAAATACATTTATCACCCCAGAAACTCCAGGAGAACGAGCACTGTATTTCATGAAGTGTTCAGAATAATTGAATGTAACATTCAAGCTGAGCTGATTTTGTATGTACCAGGTAGTGAGAAAATGAAGCAGAATTAACTACATGTGAAAATGATAAATAATGAACTCACAGGAGATTTTGAACTTTTATCGGGATTTACCACATGTAGATATGTGGGATAGTGTCCTCATAACTCACATGAGAACTTATTAGCACTTCTTGGACCCCTGCATTGATTCCACTCTTTTCTTTTACATTAAGTTGCATGCAGCTGAAGGTATTAGCTTGAGAATGATCGGTCACTGATGATCTGTGGTGGATGCCATGAGGTCTGTGATTAGAAAGAAGTCCTAAATTGTGTACAGCCCCTAGCAGAGATTACAAAGAGCTTGCAAAGAGCGAATTCTGTGGTAGCAGAAAGCAATAGGCTAAGTGGTCCTGGCCTATCTACAACCAGGAACAGAGCCACAACCCAAGAAAGAGCATTAGATTTCAGACACCCTGTGGGAACATGGAAAATGCAATCCACAATTTCTTTGTTATGACTAAGCATAACATATCTCAATTTAATAGACGCAGAGTTAAACTGAGCTGATGAGATGTGTCCCTCTGTGCTTCTTGCTGAGTCAGTGCTTTAAATGTGAGGTATGATATGCTAGAAAAGCTATTTCCTTACTGCAGTGTGTCCCTTGCCAGTATTCTGAAGGAACCAATGAGTGAACTGAAAACATTTCCTCAGTCTGGTGGTACAGTTTGTTCAGGACAAAAATTCTTAGATGATAAGAGCTATGGTTCAAGTTCTATGAAAAATTACATAATTTTACAGCTTTTCATATTATTTAAAATGGCACAGATGGAAAGAATGAAATGTCTTCTGAGATTTCCTTCTAATCTGTCCAATATAGCCCAGTTTTAAATAGGAAATTTTTCTCCATTTAGTGCAACTGAAAAAAAAATACATATATAATTATTAAACAGGAAGGTCAGGCAGTGAATATATAAAGACTGTTTCTATAAAAACATGTAGGAATGAAAGAAAAGTATTAAAGAAAATTCTTTCTATTCTCTTCATGAGAAGGAGGCCCACTTAATGGGATTCAAAATCTGAAGGTCACAAAAAATAAATGGCTGATACGCTCAAAATCTCATTACCAACAAAATGAACAAACTATATCACTCAAATGTTATTCCAATGAATTTGTTACCCATCCAAATTACGTAATAAATGTAGAAAATATTTTGTACTAATGCAGATAAAAATTATACAACCTCCCCCAATAGCAATTCTGAATATGTAAATCTTTGCTCCGGTGCTGAAATCACCCTTCTACTCTGACTTTGCACCTGAAGGTTGACAGTGTCAGTCATCTGCAAGGATGCAGGATTTGGGGGTGGGATCACACCTTACCAGCACCCTGAGCAGCGTGCTGGGAGGAGTGGAGTGATGTGCCTGTAGGTACAGCCCCTTGGCAGGGTCCTTTTCCTCTTCACTTGTATTGGGGCAGACTTCCTCCACCCCATCAGCTGACAGTCAGTGTTGTTGATGACATACATCTAGACCCCTGAGAATTTAAAAGAAACTATAAACATTATTATTTTACTTTAAATATGCCCATGATATAAATCTACCTAATGGAGTTACAAGAAAATTTTCCTGTTGCAAATTAATATATAAATTCATATTTCAGCTATTACTACTAAAGTCAGTGACAGGATACTAGACTAGATGGATCACTTTCTCAATTAAGTATGACAGTTTTTATATTCTGGAGGTTTTACTTCAGGGATAAACCAATATTTCACACTCTAATTTAATTTTTAGGGGGAATTTTTTAATTTAAAATGTACCTCCTAGTATCCATTCAGTTTTCCAGTATATTTAAAAGGAGAAGTTTTTTGGTTTTTTTTAAATTAAATGTGATATGCATGTAATGAACACTAGAAATAAAATAGTGCATATGAAAAAAAAATTGCCACAATACCATGAAGAACTTATTACATATGAATAAATTTTTCTTTATATACTAATATTTCAGCAAGTATTTTAAAACTGTATAGTTATTCCATAATTTTAGCAAGCAAATTCAGGGAGGTAATTGCAACCAAACACTGTTAAATTGAATATCTTTGGTCTAATGTCAATATTGACTTCAGTCAGTACTTGAACTTCAGATTATTTTTTTGTTGTTGTCATGTTCTATTTTTTCTTGACTGTTTTGTCCTGTCCCAAAATGCCTTTATTAACACTCTCTTAGGGAAAAAAAAAAATCATAAATCTTGCAAAAATCTTCCCCTCTCCTCTAACTTGTATCCATATAAGCAGCAAGAGCCTCTAAAAGATAGATCTACATACTCTAAAAATATCACACCGAAACGTATTGGTCAGGGCTGAAACAGCTAGCAAAGAAACACTAAAAACTGAATTCTGTAGCTGAGCCACGCTTTCTTTCCCAGCATCACAGCAAAGTATTAAGGCTTAGAAATACGGTTGGCAATGAACAAGTACTATGGACACCAATTATTCTCAAACTTACTTGCTATGTGTAGTCAAAAAGAATCAGCAGTACAGTGACATGTTGGATGACTTTAAATTATCCAGATAAGGTAATCTAAAGCCACAAGCCAGATGTAATGTAGATTTTTCATTCTGTGGAATTCAGCTTATAGAACTGGAGATACATAAGCCCTCCAGCATGTTGTTGGACTGCTGAGTGTAAAGAAACAATACACAGAATGGACTCTCAAATGCTACTGTTACATATTTCATACTATGAAGTAGAAATGAATGGGAAATAACTGCAGCTGTGATTTGAGATTCACATATCCAAATCAAAAGTTATACCCCTTGGTATTAATAATGGCTGCAGGACAAGCAGATTGAAAGCAGCCCTGCTGAGAAGAATTTAGGGATTCTGGTGGGTGAGAGGCTGGGCATGAGCCAACAGCACTTGCCTCTAGAGCAGCATGGCCAGCATATCAAGGGAAGTGATTCTGCCCCTCTACTGTGCTCTGGTGAGACCCCACCTAGAGAGATGTGTCCAGGTCTGGGCTCCCCAGCATGAAAAAGACTTGGTCCTTTTGGAGTGAGTCTCAAGGAGGGTCATGAAGATGATCAGGGGGCTGAAACTCCTCTCCTGTGAAGAGAAGATGTGACAGTTGAGGACATTTGGCCCAAAGGAAAGGCTTCAGGGAGATCTCACTGTGCTCTTCCAGCACTTAAAAAGGACCTACAAGAGCTGAGAGGGACTTGTTCCAAGGGTATCTGGTGATAGGACAAGAAGGCATGGTTTTAATTTGAAAAAGGTTAGATTAAGATATAGGGAAGAAATTCTTTACTGGAAGGGTGTTGAAACATTTGGGACAGTTTGCTTGGAGTGGTGATAGGTGGGGCATTCAAAGTTAGGCTGAATGGGGTTCTGAACAAACTGATCTAATCAAAAATAAGCCTCCTTATATCAGGGTGTTTGAACTAGACAACCTTTAGTGACTCCTTCTATCCCAAAATATTCTACGGTTCTCTGAATCTGTGATTCTGCCCTTTTCAGTTCTGCTTCTGGAGCAATATAACAATTTTCTGTTTCCAGCTTTGGTCATAATAGCATAATTTATGCTTAATGGCATAGAGTGTGAGTAATTCACTGACTGAATCATTCTTTATTTTTCATGTTCTATGTAATTTTAATCCATAAAGAAATCTGTTGTTTGAAAGGCACCATAGAAGAAAAAAACACAAATCAACAAGAGTAAGAGAGCAAGAACTGGAGCTTTATATTAAGCACAAATTACTGAACTGCAATTACTAATGCCAAACTGACTGCTAGCCTTCCTTAACTGAGGCTTTAATTAGAAGAACAAAGGGAGCAAACAAAGTACATGATTTGACATTCCATTTGAGATGTAGTACACTACAGTGGTCTTGTAAGTGAAATGAAAAAAAAAATAACAGGGCTTCTAAACTTAGAGTATTTTCTTGCAGATAAGAATTGGTGCAGTAAAATTTCATCAGACAAAAAGAATAAGGCTGAGCTTTCCTGAAAAGAGTTACAGTGTGTATTTAAATATGCATCAAATGCACAGAAAACAAAGGAAAATTAAGCCACAAGTAGTTCATTTTGTTTATGTATTTATATAAATAGGAAAGTATTTAATTGCATCACCTCATATAGAAACAATTCCACACTTGTCCTTCACCTTTTTCTATATGTGACAAATATTTTTTAATATATTAAGATTACTTCAAAATATATATTTATGAAATTATATAAGTTTTTCTGTGGTACTCTTTAGAGATAAGTCCTTCACAAATATAAAGGAATTTATGTTTAGAATATTTCTATTAGAGAGAATTAAATTCATTCATAGTACCTTTTTGATGATGTCTTTAAGAAGAGGGGAAAACTGCTTCACAGCAGCAGCTGGGACAGAAGAGTGAGAATATATGAGAGCAACAGCTCTGCAGACACAAGGTCAGTGAAGAAGGAGAAGCTGCTCCAAGTGCTGCAGCTGAGATCCTCCTGCAGTCAGTGATGAAGATCATGAGGCAGCTGTGCCCCTGCAGCCCATGGAGGTCCACAGGGAAGCAGAGATCCACCTGCAGATCATGGAGTAGCAGATGATATCTTTCTGGATGTGTCCTTAAAGAAGATGTGATCCTGTGGAGAGCCTCTGCTGAATAAGGTTCATGACAGAAACAGTGGCCTATGAAGGAAGGCAATGCTGGAGGAGATTGTCTGGTAGGAACTGTGTATCCACAGGTGACCCATACTGGAGCAGTCTGTGAAGGATAGGAAAACTGGAGCCATTTCTGAAGAACTACAGCCTGCTGATAAGACCCATATTGAATAAATTAATGAAAGACTATCTCCCATGGGTAGGATCCCACGGTGGAGCAGAGAAAGCACATGAGGAGAAAGACTGGCAGAGAGAGACTGCTAAAGTGCTCACAACACCCCTTCTCTATGATAGGAAGAGATAGAGAATTTGGGAGTCAAGTTGTTGCATTAATGCTATAGAAGTTTGTGAGAGAACAAAGCCCTCTGCATTACAGCTGGTCCTCAGAGGTCAGAGGGGCTGGGTGCCCTAATTTCTGATTATAGACAGAGTAGTACTGTCAGTCTGGTTGAGCTCAACAGGCAATTGCACCATCATGATCAGAAACAGTGCACCAGCTCTATACTACAAGTCTGGGTGCGTTCAGTCCATAGTGACAAATAGCAGAGTTTATGGATGGAACAGTAAGGCAGGTTCTGGATTGCTGGTGAAAAATGCATTAATTGCAGTATTAATTTGTGTCATGACAGAATGTATAGTAATAGAGATCTAATAATGAGGTGATAGATACATAGACAGATTATCAAGTGTTCTCCAATGCAGTTGGAAGGACAAAGCTCACCTAAAAGTAACCCTTCAGGGGAGGAGGACAGAAAAAGTGTGCTGACTGATCCTGAGCAATCAGAGATGTTTTCCTCTTGCTCTTTTTTGCCCCAAACCCCATTCTATACTATAATTTTTGTCCCTTCCCAAAGGGATGAAATAATCCCATGTTATAGATGGAGTTTTGGAGATTGTGGTCGTACATATAAGGTGTGTTGTCTTTTCTCTTCATTTGCATTCTGAGGGGTGTGAAAGTTAATATGCAAATAAATGAGGATCTCAGCTTCTTTCACTCAGAATTTATAGTTGATTGAAGAGGTAGAATAAACTCCTTGGTCCTCCTACACCAAAGATGGTAGTAAAAGCTTTCTGACCTTTGTCAGACTGTCTTTCTATGCACCTTTAGCTCCTTAAATGACCAGATTTATTACAAGGCTTGCTTTTAAGGGTGAAAGAGGAATAAGGCCAAAGGCTGGTAGAGATGTATGTGTGCTTTTCTTTGAGCCTCCACTTCACATCAGATATTCTTCAATTGTCAGGACTTTGCTCAAGCCAGGGGATCAAATCATGCTCTTTTCAATCAGTCTTCACCTATTCTTCAAATTATTCACCAACTTAAAGGACCTCTATAGAAAATCTGACCGTTTACAACAAAAGTTGAACTCAGGGAGGGGGAAATGTGCAGTTTTTTCGGTTTGTTCTTATTTCTAATTATCCTACTTCTATTTGATGGTGAAATATTAATTTCCCCTAGCTGAGTCTATATTTCCCATGACAGTAGCTTGTAAGCAATCTTTCTATCCTTATCTTGACCCACAAGCTTTTTGGCATACTTTCTGCCTCTTATTCAGTTGAGGAAAAAATAGAAAGATTTTGTTGGCACCTAGTAGTCAACCCAGCACAATTATACACAGAGAAATGTTCATGCTATAGAGAAAACATTGAAATAGAGTGATGAAGTAAAAACTTGATAGCCTAGCCCCTGATTTACTGTGGAGCTTTTTGTTTGACATTTTCTGTTTGTTTGTTTCTGAGCCTTAGCCTTCTAACACTGCAATATTTTCCAATTACACTTCTCATTCAAAGTGCATTTCTAATGCTTAGTGGTCTTGCTTGTGGGAACCCTGATTTTCAGTTTAAGCACCAGGGAATGAGAAATGCACAGTTAATGATCACCTGTGAAGAGTTATATTGAAATAATTTGTTCAGCATCACATTAAAAATCTACAGAGGAATCGAAGAAATAATTGAACATTCAGTGCTGACATCCAGGTGCCTGAGCCATTTCTTTCTGAGTTGTATTCATTCACTTTGCAATTTCAACAAGAAAAGAGACTGGGTACTGATAGCACTTAGAGCTATGCTGCTTCAACAGTCTAAAATGGATTTTCATTTGTGTTGTCACAGTTTCTAATGTTTCTTTGCCAAGATTAACAATATAACTTCTTTCTTTTTTTCTTTCTTCCTAGAGGTTTAAAACTATTCCTGCCAAAGAATAAACATACCATTATTTGAAATAATTTGGCTCCTCTACAGTGGTTGCTTGCAGGGTTGGATCTTTGCAATCATTTCAAACACCAGCTGTAGTAGGTAAGGCAATTGTGAGCAGCAATAGGAGGCTTTGTGTTAACACTTTGTTAGTATGGTGAATGAACACTGGAGGGAGGGAGTCTGTTCCTTGTGTAGCAGTATTTTTTGTCTGGTGTTGTTTGCTTTTATAGATATCAACTCACTCTCTGAAATTTGATACAATGAGTAATAGCCACACTTGGCCCTATGGTAGAATTACTGTTTCTGAGGAAGTCCTTTAGTTAAATGCATACCAAAAGAATGGTCTACGTTTTTCTCATACTGAATTGCTCAGGAATTTGTCCAGAAATTAAAAGCAAACTCTCAAATTAATATAATTATTATTTTAAATGATTACAGAATTATATTTATCATTGCATATTAAACTTCTACTTCAAATCTGAATGAAACAGCCTCCTTTTTTTCCCCTCATGCTTCTGATTCAGAGCAACCTTTATTTTGTTGTTTTGAGACCTCTGAGAAGCTGAAAATTTTGGAGAAAGTAAGAGTAGAAATCCTACTCATCTCCCACAACCAAATCACATTCCAAAAGTAAATGCTGGGGGTTTTATCTGATAATATAAGGGAATTTTATAATGATCATGTGAATAGCTTTCAAGATATAAAACATTAGTAGAAACAGGGGTTTTTTGAACATATTTTGAGGCTTATTTCTGATCGTAATATAACATGATGCTTATCAAAAGCTTTTTGTAAAAAAAAAAAAAAGTAGCAGCCTTTTTTTTGGGGGGAGGGGTGCAAAAAAACAAACAAAAGCAGGGAAAAAAACCCAGCACAAAAAAAACCAGTTCCAAGTATTTATTAATAGAGGAAAAAATAATGCTTTTTTAAATCTTTCTCACATTCACTTTTTTCTGATTGTCACTTCTCCCAGTTAAAACGCCCAAGCAAAAATGTGATATGCAAAGGTGAATTCTGTTTGATCATAGAAGTCTTACAGAAAATGTCAGCCAACCTCAGCTGTAAGGGTTACTTGGCTTCTGAAAGTAGCACACAAGAAACACGAGACCATTCATATAGCTGCAAATTCAACAAAAGACAGCAAAAAAGACACAAACGTGTCCCCCAGTGCTTAGTGATACCTCCAAATGAAAACACTTTTAGTATAAACATTCTGTAAAAAATAACATTTTAAATCTCTGCCATAAAGTTAGGAAGGTATGTTGAATCTTCATCTTCTGTTATCAGGTACATTAATTAAAAACAAACAAACAAACAAACAAAAAAAAAAAAAAAACAAAAAAACAAAAAACAAAAAAAAAAAAAACCCCAAAAAAAAAAAAAAAAAAAACACAAAAAAAAAACAAAAACAAAAACCATTTGTCTTCAAGAGAATATCCAGAATATCAAATTTATTTGGATGATAATGGCTCATCATCATTTATTCCTGAAGTATTTATTTTCAGTGATTTTTGTATTGTTATCTAGAACTAGAACCAGAGATGAACATACAAGCAGTTATAAAAAAAATCTCTAAGCTCTATATTCTCTTATCTATTCAGATTTTGATAGAATTCAGATTATGTGTAGATGCATTTCAATAACTCTTTACCACCATCCCTTGCAATATTCTTAATT
Organism: Pycnonotus jocosus; assembly: GCA_013400435.1. Taxonomy (NCBI): domain Eukaryota; kingdom Metazoa; phylum Chordata; class Aves; order Passeriformes; family Pycnonotidae; genus Pycnonotus; species Pycnonotus jocosus. Next base: position 20,730 of record VWYP01027658.1, on the reverse strand, counting down.
TAAAAGTTAGGTGTTCATTATGGTTGTACCCAGAAACAGAGGAACTGCAGGGGTTATTTTCAGTCCATAAGAACTTCTCATTGGCATTTCTTTTTCCTCAAACATTTTCCCAATGTCTCCTTCCATGGGCTGCCATTATCTCAGAAGGGCATCCAACTCTTGCATCACATAGTCTGACACAGGCTCCAGTGTAGATATCTTCTCCAGTGTTGTATTTTCCAGGGGAATAGTTCAGCACCTACAGCACCTCCTCTCATGCCTGCACTTTGGTTTCTGCAGGCTTGTTCCTCCTGCTTTTTCTTTTTCCTCCCTCATTCCTCACTGCCTGTGCAGCATTTTGCCCATTCTTGATTTTGTTTTCCTGGCGGTGCCACCGTCATGACTTGGCACAGCCATGCCCTGAGGTGGGCTGGTTGGAGCCAGCTGGAACCCTCTGTGTCTGGCACAGGGCAGCCTCAGCCATTCCTCACAGAGGCCACTGCTGAGGGCTCTGTGCTATCAACACCTGGGCACCGACACCCAGAACTACCACACACCATAGACACAGCCATTCTGGAGAACAAACCCACCATGCCTGAGAATCTGCCAGAAGAGGAACAATGCCAATAAGAAGGCAGAAATGGGTTTAGTGCAATTACTGATTATTTCATGTCTTTAACATTTCACAGGTATCAGAAATATATGCAATTAAACTTGAAGGATAAACAACATTATGAATATTATGTAGATAAGGTAACTGGAAATAGAAAGGCACTTATGTGGAACAAAAAACCACATTCCGATAAAATATTACTTCTTTATTTTTCTTATTTAGTGTCATTTGAGACAGTTACTTGAGGTAAGAATTACAACTTAAAAATACAACTATGAATGTGCAAAAATTTTCTATTATATTTTGTTACTTAATATTTCGTAAGTTGTATTTGAAGAATAAAAATCAACAGCTTAAAACAGAATGCAACATTCTAAACTTGTTTTTGATGCTTCCTCCACTTCTGAAGTGTAGATTACCAAATTACACTTTCAATTTTAATAGACATGTCCCTGCAACTTCTATTTTCTTTGTATTTTTTGTCATGATTTTTTTGTTATAGAACAGAGGTGGTTTCCGAATTTGTTTTGAGTAGCACACCTAGTTGTCAGAAGTATGTTTGTTTCCTTAATACTGAGTTATGTGTACAGAATATATATAATTTAGGGAAGAATAAATTTATGTGTTTAAAATTGGCCTTTTTAAGTCACCTCTATTCAGAAATGCTAGTATTCCAGAGGTTGATACAGCAAGCATTTCTCATAAAAATGATGGGGTTTGTTTTATCAGCAGGCCATGTTAAACATCACCTTTTATAAATGTTGAAATGGATCAAAGTAGTCGACATCTGACCTTTCAAGAGATTGCTTAAACTTACAAGGGTGCATAGGAAATTACATGTGGAAGGAATAAATAGAAGTTTCAGGACTGTCATCTGAATGGAATGAATAGTGCCATATAAACTGTTCTGAGTTGCATTCATCTAGTCAAATGTGGACAACATTTATGCAGCTGAGTTAATCCTGTAGACTTCTTGCATAATGAATGGAGAATGTTAGGTGACACCTACACGACTACTTACCCTAACTCCTGACTCCCTGGTCAGTTGCACCAGAGTCATTCATGTCAACTGTTTTTCAGGCCAGACTCTCTAAAGCTGTGGCATCCACACTTTCTGGGCTGTCATTCAGCTCCAAATTCAAGGCATACAGATCTAGGTGTCTAAAAAAACAAGGTCAGCATGCCATTTGGGATTTTTCCTGATGTCAGCTATCAACCTGGACACAGCTCTCCTTTTGGTCCTCTAGTAGATCTATTACCCTTGTACACAGCTTGAACACCAATGAGAGATCCATGTCTTTTTGAACAGCAACTGAAGACCAGGCAAGATCCCCAAGGGAAAATCACATGACACAAGCTTCCCACATAGAGGCAACAATGAAATTAGGCCTTATGTCCAAAATTTATGTGACTATTATAAACCTTGCAACCTATTTCCCAACCCTAAGTAGACCCCCTGGATTCCATAGAATATCTTAAATAACACGAGGTGCGCATGTTTAGAGGACTGAATTCTACACCAAACCACCTCTGACACCTAAGACGTAACATGACTTTTCGGTAGAAACCTACATTAGACACCTGTATTTTCTGTATTTATGGGGGTTTTCCAAGCATTATAAATATGGAAATTCAAGTCAGATTAATATAATTGCACCTATGTGGTTATTGCATTTATAGATTTCACATTTATTAACACCCTTATCTGATTACACTGTTGTATTATAGGCCCTAAACATTTGCAAAGGGTTGAAAGAAAGAATTAAATAATATTTTCAGGACCCATCTATTCATTGTGCATCAAGATTTAAACTGGTACATCCATGAAACGCAGTTCTAGTATGAAAAAAAAAACAATACTGAAAAAATGTGGTCTTAGAGTAAGGAAAAAAAAATACAGGAAATCCTTCATAAATTACAACTGCTACCAATATAGTAAAAGGTTAACACCTCAATATTTAAAAAGGCATTGGAGGAGAATAATAGGCAACTCCTGCAGCAATTCAGAAAATAGTGGTTTTAAAAACTTATTCTGCTGAGTTATCCAGTTGTACATTGGATCCTAATTGTGTGTGATTCTAATCTCACAGAATCACAGAATCATAGAACATGCTGAGTTGGAAGGAACCCCCAAGGATCATCAAGTCAAACGCCTGGCCTTGCACACCACCATCCCCAAGAGCCACACCAGGTGCCTGAAAGTATTGTCCAAACATTTCTTGAGCTCTTGATGCTCTGACCATGTCCCTGGGGAGTCTGTTCCAAACCCTCTGTGAAGAACTTTTTTTCCTAATACTCAACCTAAACCTTCTCTGACACAACTTCAGGCCATTCCCTTGGGTCCTGTCACTGGTCGCCAGGGAGAAGAGATTGGTGTCCGTCCCCCCTCTTCCCCTCTTCAGGAAGTCGTAAAAATCGCAGTGAGATCTCAGCTCCTCTTCTCCAGGCTGAACAGACCAAGCGACTTCAGCTGTTCCTCATACAGCTTCCCCTTCACCATCTTTATTGCCCTCCTTGAGGCTCTCCCTAATAGTTTAATATCTGTCTTGTGTTGACCAAAACTGTACACAGCACTTGTCAAGAAGCTGCACCAGTGCAGGGCAAAGTGAGAAAATCCTCTCTCTTCTTGACAATGAAAAAGTACTGAACATACACTTTTACTAAACCTTAACACATAATTTACAAGGCACTATCAGCTTTGTCCTGTAACTGCTGTCTCTTTAAATCCTCTATAGGATTCCTTGTCTCTTCCAATATTAAAACCCTCAGACCAAAGCTCTCACTAACATCCCTTTAAATATTTATTATTTATACTACGCTATTACAAAGCCCAAACACATACAGCTACATGCAAAACATGCACGTAAGAACATACACTGTCTATACAAGTTATTTTTGCTAGTGGGTTAATGTACAACACAAAGCAAGAAGCATATTACTGATTATATGATGAATAACTGAATAGCAAACAGACTGTATTTCAAACTCATCTCTAAAAAGAGAGTAGAAAGAGAGATGACCGACTGAAACTTGTCTACCTTCTTACAGAATTTCAGGTAGGTGTAAATTTTTAGGCACAAGTTCTAGATGCCTGTCCATGTGGTACCTCAAGCAATGGCAATACACAACATTAGATAAGTGAGCTTCCAAGAACAGTTAAGCCTTCAGCATCAAAAGATCATGAAATAAGTATTCATCTTGCAAATTCTTTTTGAAAAGCATTATCTAAAAGTCACAGAAAAAGCTGATGATAGTGATGAAAGAGGGGATAGTGATGAAAGTTACGCTCCATTGAATAAGAGAATTTGAAAGACCTCAGTGGTCTTTCTAAATTGAAGAATTATATACCAGGTATATTTCAGAGGAAAAAAAATAATTTGAAGTTTTGAAAGTGATCTCTGCTTTCTATTTATCTGCAGAGAGATCTAGTGTTCTGTTTTGCTCATTACAGAGAGAACAAACTCTTTCAGTTAGATCAGAAGACCCAGTCTTCCTGCTGACTACTTTGGTGACTTCAAGCAAGTCACTCAAATGTGTTTGTTTGATTTCTTTAACCTGTATTTAATCATCGCACCAAAACATACTTATATTTTTCACAAAGTTGGTATATGTGAATGTATTAAGGAAAATGTCAGTGTTTGTTATAAAAAGCACACAGAAATAGAAGGTGTGTAGACATAAAAAGATACTTCTAAGATATGAGATCTAAAGGTTCAGGGCTTTTGGCAGCAGATAATATTCATCCGTTTTTATATTCACCCTGGACTACCTTCTAGAGAAAAGTAATGAATTTCAAATCTCTCTCTGGTTGAAAATAGAAAAAAAAAGGATGAAAAGTGAGGATGAAATTGAAATTGTAACTGGACATGCATACAATGAAATTCATATGCTTGAGTAGAAAAATTTGTGAACACAGCAAAGAAAGTCGATTGACTGACTCTTGATCATTCAAATATGTAAGAAAATTACTTTTCTTCCATATTTGACATAAGAAAATGCCATGCTTGTGAGTAAATACATTCGTTTTAATTCATATGAAGAATAAATATTATTTGTAAGGCTATCAGGACTTAAAATTATTTTTCTTAATCTTGTGTACATATTGATTTTTAAGTACAATTCTTTGTTCTCTGTTTGAAGATTCTCAGAAATTATGAAAAAATAAGCAAGATCTTAAAGCTTTACCTATCCTAGTAGTTCTAATTGGGCACTAAAAGTGCTCTGAACTGTTCCTGGGCACTGAAGGCAACTCCATGACCCAGCCTGTTTCTGTGCTAGCAAAGTGCCCTAGGCTCCCAAGCACCGCATACTGGGCAAGTGCAGCTTCAGAGCTAAACTGTGTCCAGGAAATACTGGGGCAAGTGCTACTTTAAATGGGTCAAATCTGTGCCAGGGAATATGCCAAAACTTTTAGTGAACACCATCCAATGTATGCTGAATTTAACACTACATCTTCACATGTTCTGGTTTTGCCAGCTGGGTTTGTGCCTGAATTACCAATGATGTCTTACAAGTAGATACCAAACTGATTATTTCTGTTTCCAAATAATGCTATAAGAAATCACACTACCTGCATCCTTAAACCTCTGTTTTCAAATGTGATCAATATGAAGGATAACCAGAGAACAAAACCCTGAAGCTGGATTCTAAAATTCACATTATTTTCATGCCAAATACATGTTTTCCCTTCTGACCAGCTCATTGGGATTCTGTTTCTCTCTACAATAGACAGAAATATTGTCAAAGGATTGGAAGGAGCCATAGCAGGAGATGAAAGTGACTTCCCTAAAACAATGACAAAAGAAAATAGGTCAGATTAGAATCAGAACAAAAAATCCTGTCTGATGAAGTCTTAAATCAGTATCAAAATTTCCAGACTAATTAAAAGGACAGATTATGAATAAAAACAACATGCTCCTGAATTACATCTTTAACAACATTTATAGAAGTCCATGAACTAGGTAGCATGAAGGATAAGAAATATTCAATGCTATATTTTGTCTCATAGTTTAAATATTAGTATTCTATGTATAACTACAGTATACTTGTCTATGAGATTTTCAACTTTGTCATTTAATTCCTGTTGTCCAACATAAACTGCCAGCAAGATCTATGAAACCTTGCAGACTCAAATTAACCACAACAATAATTATTATAATTAGCCCATGAGAGATGTTTTGCATAACTGTGTTCACCACAGGAAAAATGAGGAAGCAGAACTGAAACTCTTATATAATAGTGAAGTAAATGTGGCAAGGTGTGTCTGGCTCTTGAGAAAAGAATTACTCATGGGTTGACTGTAGAAAATATGTTTCTTTCATTCATTATATTTAATATAATAAACTGACTAAATCAATTTTTTTAACAGTTTCCTTAAAAAAAATGAAACATAAACTTGGAAAGATCAGAGAAGTTACTTGGATCCATTTTCTGGATATATCATCTGCAGTCACTCCAGTATGTGAAGAAACTTACACCCAGTCTTTCCTACTTTCCTTTAACAGACCTCACTTTGTTCAGTTTGGAATTCCTCTGAGAAGGTACTACTTATATTAGCCTAACTGATCACAAAAAGTGGACTGCCCAGCGTCCATGAGCAAACACCAGTCAGTATTACAGTTAAACAGAAGTTATGATTACAATTTGAGAAGGCATGTTCAAGTTTAATAAGAAAAGAGATAAAATGCAATACTCCACAGCTTCCAGTTCTTGTGGGTTAGCCTTGGCAGAAAACTAAGCCTCGCACAACTGCTCACTCACTCATGTGCAGAGGAACCTGGGAGGTAATCCCAGGGTAAAAGTACAAAAACATGTGGGTTGTGATAAAGATGGTTTAATAGCAAAACCAGCATATGCAAGCAATGCAATAAAAACAATTGATTCACAACTTTTGCACTTCCAGGACTCCATCATGTGTAAAAGTTACTTGGAAAGACAAATATCATAATATCTCCCCACCATTTCATCCTTCCTTCTCCAGCTTTTTTTACTGAGCATGCTGGTGTATGATATAGGTCATTCATTTGGTCATTTGGAGTTAGCTGTCTTTGCTTCCTTACAAATTCCTAGAATCATAAAGTCACAGAAAGGTTTGGGTAGAAAGAGACCTTTAAACATAACCTAGGCCAATCCTGCTACCGTGGCCAGGGACATTTTTCACTGTGAGATGCAACAGTTTTGAGGAAGAAGATAAAATAAAGAATGGGAAAACTACTTCAGAAAACAAATGCAAGTATTACTTACTCTTAAATAAAACAGCCTGTAAAGTGAAATGTCAGAGGGAGGGCTAGCAATGTACTACTTCTGTCTTATCAGATATTGGATAAACAAATGTTCCTGACAGAAAGGGACAGGCTTCATCTATGTTGTCATGTTAGTTCAAGATAACTGTGCGCTGACATGAGTGTGGGCTTGAGTTAGGTCCACACATCTGGCTTTCTTCACACAGAAACTTGCTTTAAAGAAGGATGTCTACCACCAAACCTTGCTAAAGCTCTGTGGCAATGGTTCAATTATTGCAGGAAGAGCATCTGAGTGGTAAAATCAGAATCATTTTACAGGCAAAGTGGAATACACCATATGTTGAAAGCTAAAACTTTGAATACTAGACCAGTTAATGTTTTACAAATACAAATTATCTAAGGAACACAAAGTAACAATAATAATACAGAAGAAGATGTTATACACGCTTCCTTCCACATGCTGATACATTATGAGTATCTACCACTTTAATGCTGAGATTACACTTCTACCACCTATTGGGAGATGGGGAAAAGTTGATCTTGTTTTCATAGTTGACTTTATTTCTTGCTATCCTTGTCTATTTTAGTTAGCAATGACACAAATTAATTTTTCTCAAGTCTGTTTTGTCTATGACAGTAATTGGTAGGCAAACTCTCTGTTTTATCTCAGCCCATAATCTTTCTATTTTCCCCCACTAAAGAAGAGAGGATGAGTGAGCAGATGGGTGGGAGCTTGGCTCTCAGCCCATCAAAAACTACTTCCTTTGTGCACTCTTCTGAGTATCTACACCTTTGTTTTGGTGCTGAAATAACCCTTCCAAAAAAAAAAGTTGTCCCTGTCAGTCATTCCCACAGCTGCTGCACCGCAGGGTGTGGCCATAGTTCACCAGTGCTTGAAGCCTCAGGCCAGAAAGAATAGGATGCTCATGGCAAGTGTAGCCCTCTTGTCACAAGACTACTCAGGGCTCTGGGAATGTGTTTCTGGTCCCTTCCTCCCTCCCTCATTCCCTCCCTGCATCCTTGACACCTCTCTCCTGGGGCCATGCAGGTTAGGATGGCAAGTGCTCCTGCCCCAGCTGCTTATACAAAGGTCTATTGCTCCCACTTGTGCCCAAGGTTTGCCAGGCTGTGGCATACAGCCAGCCAGCTGTGCTCCCCTAGTCAACACCTGCTTCCACAAGGAGAACAAGAGTTCCGGTAGGGAGGGAACAGGGCCAGAAGACAGCTGTGGTCCTCTTATGGCCCTCAAAGGCTCCGGATGGAAACAACTGAGAGTGATCCTTCAAATCAAATTCTGTATAAGCCCAGCTTCATGTTTCTGTGCAGAAGGAACATTTTCTGGAAACATCTCTTGCAGATAAGTATTTATACATAAAAGAAAACATCAGGGAATTAGACACGCATATAATTAGATTATTTAGAAGATTTCTAAAGAACGTCAGTCTTGTAAAACTTGACAGATATTAGCATCACACTGCTTATTGTTATTCTTGCATGTTATCAGTCATTATGTTATCAGTGTATGTTATCAGTGCATTTTCAAAGCAGCTAGTTCCTAAGAATCATGTCTTGCTCTACCTGTGAGTGTACATAGAATAGCATGGTGCAGTTACCACCAAGGCTCATCTGGCCAGCCTAGAGAGTTTCTCATTGAGGCAGGAAAGTATTGAGGCTGAAGAATTTCAGTACTTAAGCATAAGTCAAAATATGGTAATTTCTGACCAGGTTCTCTGAGACTCTCTATGTATGGAGGGTGAAATATTTAATATCAATTTTATTTATTTGAAAATTATTGATGTTTCACAAGATTACTAATTTTTCAAGTTATACAATGTTTGTTTAAAAGTTGCACAAAATTTCTGAAAACACAATATAAATTTAAGTGGCACTTAGCAAAATACAGCAAGTGCAATGCACAGTTCAATGACATTTCCAATGTGATTCCCCATCTTGATATTTATGAAATGCTCATCATCACTATATTCATGTCCCACATCACCAGGAAGAAATACATGGCTTGAAGCCAGCTCAAGGCCATCAGAGTCTTGGAAATACCTTTGCTAGTTGTCTAGTTTTTGTCATCTCTGTTGGGCTGAGCCATATATTTACTCTTCCTGTTCTGGTCAGACAGGTTCAGGGAAACCTTTATACCAGCAGCTGATTGACTAAGCTGTTGGCAGTGGTTTTCAAGCCTTTTGCTCTTATCCCACACTTAAAAGGCATACCATGACAAGATATGTCTGGTACAAAGGTTTTAAACAACTAACAGCACACCTCCTGAAAGGGAAATTCTCTGTTTTATATTGGCATGATTTTTTAAAAATTCGCATATTCATTTTCCACAAATGGGAAAAAAATGGGCATATAATTATATCCGCAATAAATGTAATATGATTTTTAACACTTTTAATATTATTTTTAAGAAGATAAATTTTATTGAGAAGAAGTTATGCAAAACGTTTAAAAATATTTTGAAAGTAATCCAAATAACCAGTCAACTAGCTAGCTATTTCTTCTACACTTTCCTGGAAACTGGAATGATATCAATGGCTTCAGATACTTTCTTAGGAATTTCTTTGTTTAAAGTAGACTAATAATTTCATAATTGTTATTTCATTTTCAGGCTATGAAGAGGATTTTGCAATAGACCTTTAAAATATGTACTTGACATGCCTTGTCTTCTTTTTCAAGCATCCTCTCAAGGTGTGTTGGTAAGCATCTTTTCTGGAGATATATATTGAGATTTATTTATGCTTGTTTATCCAGCAGTTCCAAATCACTTAAATAATGCAGGAATGTAATGCTATAGAACTAAGCACAGAAAACAAGTAGAAAGCTTTGACTATTGCTACAGACCATATTTAGCTTATTCTCAGGAGATTTGAGAACTTGTTATTTAAAAAGTAAAATCTTTATGTGATTCGTGATTTATGAGATTTATTCGTTATACTTCACTTCATTCGGATAAATTTTTAAACACCTATATTCTGTGGTTAAAAAAAATGTACAGATATTTTACAAAAAGGCAATTTTGTAAATGTAAAACCAGGAAAAAGAAACAAAGAAGGAAAGAATACTTTTTTTTCCAGATTCAATAATACAAAAGGTTTTGTTGATCTCCATCTGTTTGTTTTGGGTTTTTTTTCAATAGTTACATTCCAAAGATAGATAATCTAATTCAAATTCATACAGACTGAAAAACCTGAAATCCTTCTCATGATGGTACAGCTCTTGCATGAAGATGGAATAATCTTAAATGAAGAAAACTTTCTTTTTAGTGTCTTTAATTGATGGCATACATGAATTTAAAACTACCAAACATAAAGCAGAGAAAGAAAGGAAGAGAAAACTGAAGGGAAACCTCTCTCCAGTGCCCAGGTCAGAAGAACAGTTGGGTCATCAGAGAAGTATCTTTTGGGCAAGTAACTCTATTATAAATTTTCATTAGTCAAAGAGGAAAAAAAATGGACTCTTTGAGGAGACAACACAGTATGTATCTATGTTTATAAGCCAAGAATATTTTCTTCCTGCTTATTGGATTCCACTAACTAAAGATGTAATATAAAGGAGTGATTTGGTTTTAAATATTGAGTGTTAGTGTCTCTTTTGGCATTATGTGGTATCCTGTCCAGTCTCAGAGTGGTTTCCTGCAGAAGTATCTGCTAGCATCACACAGAGGTCTCAAATAACCTCTGCTATTTCAAGACTTCAGCTTTCTAAAAAAAGACACTTAACTTTGATCTGCAATTTTCATGGTGGGAAATACAATATAGTAGCAAAATTAACATTTCTATGTTATATTGCACTGAATATTTTTAATGAGAAAACCTCAATGTTATTTACAAAAACAGTCACCATCACACTGATGGAAAACTGCTGAAGGTCAACCAACAAAGTCATGTTAAATTGCAGTGGCCAAGGAGGTGTAGCCAGGATTTGGGTTAGACCTAGTTTTATTTAGCAACTTTATTTCTGTTTTGGATGGATGAACAAATGCCACATTAATTAAATTTTCAGATAATATGAAATTGGAATGTGTTGCAAATACCATTGTGGATAAAGAAATAATCTAGCAAGACTAAAAGAAATTTGAATTATTGGCTGGAAATAAAATGATATTTAGTCTTGGGAAATATGCAAACTGTACATCTAGGGAATAAAAATTTACAAAGACCATTTGAGAGATGGAGGAAAATTTTTTGGCAATATAAAGTAGGAGTGAAAAGAATAGAAACACTCATGAACTTGAAAGTACTGTAACAATCAAAAATAAAAGACCAACACTGAAAACCAGAAATATGATGATAGAAAATAAACTCAGATACATCTTGCTTTTTGGTATTAGAAATTAGAGGAGACTGTGACACTTTATAATAAAGAATAGCTTGACAAACTGTAAATATTTAGAAACTCAAATAAACCCAATTCAGTTTAGAAGAACTAATGAAAATATTAAAGAATAAAAAGTCTGTCTATTATGTATTAGTTACAGGAAATTGCTAATGAGGATAACAATTTGAAATATTGGAAGGGTACAAATACTGAAAACAAAGAGCAGTAGGTAGAAAAACTAGATGACATTTACTCAAAGAGAAATCAAGCTGTTAAGGTAAGCAACACATTGCAGATATATGTGACTGTTTTTTTAATTGTTCATGTTTCGAGATACTTGCATAAATGGTATTGTTGGTTTTGGCTTGGATAGAGTTAATTTTCTTCATAGTAGCTGATATGGTGCCACGTTTTAAATTTGTGCTGAAAATGGTGTTGATAATGCAAGGGTGTTCTAGTTACTGCTAAGCAGTGCTTCCACAGTTTTTCTGACTCTCACACCACCTCAGCAGCCAGTAGACACATGGTGCACAAAAATCTGGGAGGAGACACAGCCAATATAGGTGACCCCAAATGACCGAATGAATATCACACACCATATGATAACATGCTCACCATATAAAGCAGGTGGAAGAAGAAGGAAGGAGGAGATGTTCAGAATGTTGACTTGTCTTCCCAAGTCACCCTAACTCATGATGGAGCCCTGCTGTCCTGGGGATGGCTGAACATCTTCCTGCCCGTGGGAAGTGGTGGATGACTTCCTTGTTTTGCTTTGCTTGTATGTGTGTTTTTTTTTCTTTGTCTCTCAAATTGTCATTATCTCAACCCATGAGTTTTCTCACTTTTACTCTTCTGATCCTTTCTCCCATTGCAACGATGGCAAGTGGGCAAATGGCTGTGCTGCTTAGTTCCAACTGGCATTACACCACAAGAACTGTTCCTCTGGTTAATGGTGCATTTCACACAACAGGTAATATTTTATATTTAGTATTGAACAACATTTAATAATATTTTAACTTGGATTTTTCAAAACTGGATTCTCCCATCTAAAAGTTAAATGAGTACATAAAGTTATTGGTATTTGTACCATTTGAGGATGGATGGTTTAGATATTCTGCTCGTGGCAAGCATTAGAGATAAAGCAACTTTGAATAACACTTCTTCAGAACCTTTCTTCTTCCTACTCAGTTATTTTGACCTCTGGTTAGAAGTCTCTGTATAAAGAAACTATGGAAGGCTGAGGTAATATAGTGACCAATGTTTGGAATATCTTTATTCTGCCACTCCTGATTTCCTGTACCCTGTCTCTTCAGCCCAACCATTTGGTAGAACCACATCAGTCCTCAAATCCTTGCATATGTAATGGTATTGGCAGGCTGTCTTTATGTGACTCTCTAGCAGTCTCTTCCTGTACTTCCTCTACACTGATATATTTCATGGTGTCATGACTATGAAATATTAGGACTTTCTTTACATTCTATAGTACTTTTTAATAATTAATTGTTTTAGTACCTACTTGTAATTTTCAGTTGATTATGTCTTTGTTTCATCTAACAACTTTGTGGAAGATAAATTCAGAAAGAAATGGAAAAAAAATCACTGTACTCTCTCATTCTTTCTAGCTTCAATTTCCTTAAAGTCTTCAATTATGTAGACTCTGCACGTATTCAATAAGTGTGGTTTTCCTGAAAGGAGAGTTGGAATGTTCTTAAGGGGTTCTCATTTATGTGACCCATGTTTAGCTATTCAGGTTGTCTCAGAGGACAGACAAGAGACAACTCATTCAGTGACACTGCAGAACTAGGAGACAGAAAACAGAAAGTGAAGTGCTTATTCAGGATCTGAAGGAGAAATGCTGCACAATTTAAGAAAGCTATTGCACCAGAACAGTTACTTTAATCCTTTAATCCACTTCCAGCAGATAAGGGAAGTGATTATTTCCTTCTCTTTGAGGCCTGAAGACTGCATGTGTAGGACTGTGTCCATTTGGGACTCCACAACACAAAAAGACACAATCAGAAGTTAGTATAGCAGAAGCCAATCAAAATGTATAGAGACTGCACCACATGACATACAGGAACAGGACAAGAAGACCTGTTTTGTTCAGCTTTGAAAAGTGGAGGACACCATGGGGATCTTACTGCTGCCTACAAGCTCCAACAAGAGGTGATTAAAGCAAAACAAACAAAAACAGATCCAGAATTTTCCAAGGAAAAATTGTGTTGAAAAAGCACAGTGGGAAAAAAAATTGAAATGGGAAATTCTGACTTGATCTAAGGAAAACATCTTTCACTGTATGAGTGATTGAACTCAGTAAGATTCTTTTTGGAGATATTCATGAAGATATTCGGAACCGGACTAGCCATGATTCTGAATAACCTGCTTTGTGTAGGAGTTTGGACTGTGTGAGTTCTGAAGGTTCATTTCAACTTGCATGCTTCTTTGCTTCTGTTAAAAGATGAGCCTTTATGCAGATACAGAGCAAATTTGAAGGGAGGAAAATGTGTTTACATCTTCAGATGAGATTAAAAGAATATACAGATTTCTTACAATGGAAGTTTTTCTACTACAATACAAGTGTGTAAAAAGGATTAATTCTTCCAGAATGACTGAATTATGACTAAACATAGATATTTCTGTTTCTGTTTTCAGTAATTAATTTAAACTAGATTAATCTTTGCTTGTAGTCTATCACAGTACCATATTGATTGACAGATTGTAGATAAATCTTTGGACAGCTGTGTTCTCTCATCATAGGAATCTGATCAAATAATAGCCCTCAGATGGAGCAAATTAACTGACTATATTCTCCAAAATCACATGAGGAGAAAGGATAACGAAAAAGAAATA